>BMAV01003583.1:179741-260947 GCA_019973955.1 Trichonephila inaurata madagascariensis
TTTTTTTTCTCAAAGAAATTCTGAAATTAGTTGAAATGAGTATATTTTTACTAATGGAAATAGAATTTAAAAACTAGCAAGAATTTAATAAAATATTAAATTAATAAGAGTTATTATAAAATTGCAAGTTTCAAGACTATTTGCATCAAGTCTAAAGGGAAAAAAAACTATTAAATGTTTGTATTTTTACATAACTAATATGCATCATTAGGAAAAGAGAATACTAAATTTACTTAAAAACGTAAATTTTGTTGCTCTGTATGTAACATACCAAGAATCTTCAGTAAACATTTATTTGTACTTCTTTTGAATTCTTGAAGATAATTCAAAGAAAGGCTGTTGATAAGAGCAGGAAATGTAACAATCGCTGGGAGAAAAATAATCACATTTTTTCACAATGCAAGAGCTAATGATGAATATGTTTTATTTATGCTGCCACACAGAATTTAAGGAACATAATGTTAACAGGCATCATGAGACAAAACAAATTAGTTAAGTAAATTTCAAGAAAGAAGTAAAATGTGTTTGCGTTAACTGTATTTATAACGCCTCTGAAAGCTTAGATTGAATTATAGTACAACAGTAAAGTTTTATTCATTTTGTTTCTGTATTACAGTTTTAAAATCATCCATAAGTAAATTGCGGCCGGTTGTAACGTTACGCGTTTTCAAAGTAGTCCGAGCAACAGTTTGAACACTGAACACTATGAAATTGCTAGTCTTTTAACAACCAAGATTATTGGCCACGTCATCAATGAACTGACTCTTCCGATGTTATATGTTTAAAGGCAGAGGTCATAAAGGAAAGTACCACAGGTAGTAAGATAATGTTGTTGAAACAGCTTGAATCTGTTGCACAATCATTATATCTAGCCTCGTATTCGTAAAACTTTATTTTTCGAAGCCTTTCATTCCGCTTATAAGTGACCTTCATTCTGTAAATGAATTCCTTACTCCACTGTTGCTAGCACATTTTCAAAATCATGTCTGTACGATACTGCCTATTGCACGGCATTACCAACCAGTTCCTCGCATTCCGACTATGCATCCACATTTCGAAGTTGTCGAACCAAATCTAAGGCCTTCGACAATGTCGAACAGTCTTATTTTGGTTTCGTTTCCAGAAACACTGCAACAAAACAATTATGTAAGGAACTGCAACACCTACCACAGGAAAAGATAAGCCATCCATAATTGTGTTATCTGTTTTATTCTATGCTAATTGCCAGTTGGAAGGCATGCTCGGACCGAAGGACCATTGAACGGCCTTGATAATTTGATTTGTATACTTAGTATAACAAAACTTTCAAGCGAAATTTTAAGGCTATCTGATTATTTTTTTAGAGATGCTTCGTTTTATTTTGGAAAGCTGTTGCGAAAGAGTGCATTACACATACTTTTGATTAACAAGTTTTGAAGCAATAAGCATTGCAGTAGTGTAACGTACACCCCCACAACGCGGGGGACCCAAAGCCTGACTGCCGTCAAGTACCTAACCTTTGTAAAATCCAACTTGGGGGCCCCAAACCTGATTTTTCAGGGGTCCCAAATGTTCTCCGTTACGCCACTGAGCATTTGTGAATTCTACATTCTCAATTTCGACCAGTTGTATAGCTCTTGATAAAATCATCAACTTTGCGATCAATAGATCATGAATGAATCTAGTTCCCTCTTTAAATTATTACATAGTATATTTGTTTGCTAAATCTTGCTTAGCCTTAGTCCTTTCTCCCGAGATGAGGAACTTTGATGAGTTAGATATCATCTATAATGTATTGTGTTGTCATCTCTGCTCGTGTTATTAATCAAGAATGTTTCACTAGTAGCGTATTATGAATCTTTAGTATGCCATAAGTTCAACAAAGCATAGTTTCAGTTTTATTTCCAAATTTTAATATCAGAAAAGATTCATTAAAATGATAATTGTTCTGTTTTTATTTACTTGTATTTGTGTGCTTTATTGAAGCCCTAAAAGCTTTTTCCAAGTACAAATTAAAAAGATTTTTATAAATATTTCACCTTATATAAATCCATAAACCTCAGATTTCTATACTTTTAGACTTTCTCCAGTTTTTAATACCTCTTACAACCTCAGAAACTCTCTTTCATGTCCTTGTCTGAAAAGCGATCTTGGGACCCAAAAGCTCACTTATCTGTTTGGAAGTAACAAAGAGATATGGAAGGAATCTTTTTCCCGTTGCGTGGTTAAAGAATATCATTCGGTGTGGAAAACCCATTACCTCATTACGTAAGGCAGCCGTTAATGGCTTGCACTGGGGTGTAGGGAGGTCCCTTTCCTGTGACGTCATTATTCGCGCCCGGATGTTGCAAGATGGGTCGATTGGGATCGACTCCTCGTCTAAATATATTGAGTTGTCAAAGTGAAGAGTGATGAACTGCAGTTGATCGGTCAAAGCGAACAACTTAAAAGAATGGCCGTGATCCGATTAAGATGACAAGGTCTGACCTCGCTTGAATTTTTATTGATTTAGTGTAACGAATGTTTCTTTTGATGTAGATGGTAGCCTTTAATTCTTGCTCATATCTCTGTTGAATACATAATTGGGAATAAATTTTTGAATTAAAAAAATTAAAATAACAGTTGCTTTTTTTTTTATTTTTTATCTCAGGTTTATTTCATTTTGTTACTAATAGTTTTAAATGTTTAATGAGATTTTTTTTTTTTGAAATGTTAAAGATTCGCGATGTAACAATGTAGAAAAGAATCTATTAATCCATGAAAAACACATTTTTTATGTAAGGAATTTTAATTCGTGGATTGTTTTATTAACCAAACCTGGGACTTTTTTTTATTACCCGGAAAGACCGAACTCACCCAGTAAAGTTTTAATCTAAGTACACTAGTTTCCCAGAAGGATCTCCAATCCAGCAGGCACCAGACCTCTGCGCACTTTTTTTAAACACAAAAAAGCACACGTATCTATAAATATTACATAAAAAAGGCTTAACATTATTTTGCAGAGATTTTCAGTAATGATAGTAATAATTATAATAATTCACAGGAAGAACTTTAAATAAAAAAGCATATTTACAAAAACAATATACTCAATTTACGATAAAACCAGTGGCGTAACGGAGAATATTAGGGCCCCCTACAAAGTCAGGTTTCGCCATTAATATTTTATAACTTGGTTAAAACGCGTACTTCGCATCAGTCAGGCCTTGGGCCCCTTAGAAACTTGGCCCTTCCCCCTCCCGCAATGTGGGGGTGTGCGTTACGCCACTTATTAAAACATCTCTATAGAAAAAACATCTACGAACAAAAATTCAATACAATGAGAAATAAGAGTATAAGCATACACACAAGTACATATTTATATATATACATAAATATACAAAATCAAGCTAAAATTAAATTTAAAAACGAATATACTCGAAAACTTAACTTATTTAAAATTAATAAATGGAATAAAGGATTCCTGAACATATGCACTCCATAGAACTAAACTTGCCCGTCCCGTCAACATTTCTACACGGTGGATCTTTGACAACACCAGGACTTGAACCCACGATTCGACGGAAGCAACACCAGTCACGAGTTCGCGACCATGACCACTCGACTGCCACGACCACATAAAATTTGAAAGAGTCTCGAATTTAAGATACAGTTTACTTTGATAGTTTTCTTTTAGGGTGCTGATACTTAGTTTATCCAAGATATGTTAAATGTTAATTGTATTATAATACAAGAAATAATATATTATTATAATTGTTTCCTTTTTCTTAATCTATGCTGATAAAACCAAGAATGGTCTACATATTTACATGAAAAATAGTAAGAGATAATTTAAAATGCCTCTTGAATGTGGATTTTCTGCAATAAACTATATTAATAGTTTTAAATTGAATGCAGATTCAAGCGTATTCATTTTTTTCATACTCATGTTATTTTAACATCTATTTCATAGGTTCAATAACGTAAGTACATGGTTCCCAAGCTTCAGGAGTCCCAAAATTTGTAAAAATAAATCGTAAAATGTTAAGATCCCACCAAAAAGAGCCTCCAAGGAATTTTGATTCGAAGCCCACTCAGGACTAGCTACATTAATGATCTGAATAACAGTTTTGGAAATATTTTGAGCTCTTGATAGCAGCATAATTTCTTAAATACCAATTATCTGTTTTTTATATCAACCTCAAGATATATGACTCTCCACTTTAATAGATTATATTCTTATTAATTATCATCGACCATTAATACACACCACTCACAGTTTCAAACCTGTCTGCCCTTTAATAAAAACAAACTAATCAACCTGAAACAAAAATGAAGCCCAGATGTCGTGACCGATCGTCACGTGGCTGTAACAATCTCCGGATGTCGGTCCATTCCACTTCCCCCACACCCAAAGATCACTTCCTCCGAACAATATGGATGGCTTATCTGATTTGTAGGATGTCAACCCCTTTCTCTTAACTCCGTTTCCTCTACGTGATAGATAATTGTCCTCCCTCTCCATCTGAAGATCTTTTGTCCAGAATTACTCCATATCAGATCAACGGACATCACCTTTGGACTGATACATAACTAATTAGTCCGGATGTGATCTATTTGTAAGAATTTAAGAATAGAATAATAATTTCGTAATATTATTTTTGGTGTTGTTTTTTTTTTTATTTTGGTTATAAGCCATAAGACAGAATCTGGATTTTTGATTAGCTACATATTATAGGAAAGAATCTCAGATACTAAGCGTGCAGCTGATTAATTTAAGAATCACATATAAAACAGTATTCATAAACATGTAGTACTTTTTGTTTAAAAAAATTAACAATATTTGTGAAACATGCAATTGTAAATAAAATATTTGTTTATATTGTCTTAATTTAAAACGTCGATTATTTTTTCCTTTCAATTCTTATATTAAAAAAAAGTATCCAAATATATTTAGCTTATAAGGGTATCTAAATTAATGGGAATGTTTCTCCAAATATTGCAATGATAAAACTGATTGAAATTCATAAGTCTGCCATCTTACGAAAGGTATTTAAAAAAGGACTGATATAGCCCTCGCGTTGAGTATTAGAATTTGACGTTAATAATAATAATAAAATTTTAAAAAAACCAAGAAAACACTGTGTCGTGAATATCTCCAAAACTATCTAAAATTAATTATGAAATATTCTTTACTGTCGAGTTGCTTTAAGCATGGCACACACACGCACTAAGCCAATATTTTTAAAAGTAAAACTTCATTGACCACTATATTACTACCTTATTTAAGTGTTGTTGTTGTTTCTTCTAATCCTTGGTTGGGCTATTTAAGACTACTCTAAAATGTGTTCAAGTGATGCCTGTGTAGCAAAACACTTCGTACAGATCTTAAAAACTCTTAGCCCCTGTTGAAAGGGAAGAGATTTCAAGTGTCTACTGGCAAATCGAGATATGGAAGTCTGCTGAATTCTATGACCTTCAAAGAATAGGGCACCAACAAAGTGCTTTCGCGAGTACCAGACATGTTCAGGAGGAACTCTCCAGAAATCCTTTGCTTTTTTCTTACTATCGGAGAACACCTCGGTGAAAGTATAAGGCATATTAGGCCGGGAAGTGTCCAAAGTGGCAACTTTCGCCAGTGAGTCTGCTATCTCGTTATTAATAATTCCGACATCGAATGAATATGGAAATCAAAGTTTACAGATAATTTATCAAGCAACCCTAAGATAGGTATTCCGACCCTGTCATCATACTCCTTCCAGTTTCTTAAATGTTAGATGGAGGAACGACTATCGGTTAATATCTAAATGCTTTTAAAGTCGGGTTTAGCAAGAATGTCAACATAGTTAAGACCCTTTTCAATAGCAATTAGTTCTGATCTGAAAACAGGAGTTTGAATTTTTGTATTTGAGACTGAGAGTAGAAGCAGAGGCTTTAATATAGACACCACTGCCTGTATGATCTTGATCACTCTTGCTGCCATCAGTATAAATTTGAAGAGCATCACACAGTATATGACTAAGAGTTTCAATGATCATTTGTCTACCAAAATCAGGTTTATCATTAGCTTTTTGAACTGGGTAGTGAAGTTTCGAATGGAAGTGAACGCCACTGAATACTTTGGCTGGGCTGAAGCATGATCTTATAGAAGGATGTTCAATATGGCGATGTGACAGCAGGATAATTAAATTCTGTGAAGATGCTAAAGTGAGTGGACAATTTCTTTTCAAGCTACAATAATTAACCCAATTCATGAAGTAGGAGGATGTTCTATTTTAGTCACCATAACTAATCAGCTTGTTATAATATTTCCCAAGACGAGAGTTTCTTCTGAATTTCAATGGCTGTAGGTCGCACTCGAATAGAGTAATATTGTCTGGAGTTCTACGCCGCAGACATGAAATGATTTTTGCTGTACTGACATGAACTCTGTCCAGTTTGTTAAGATTGGAATCGGAAGCACAAAAATAAATGGTTCCTCTCAAAAATCCCTCTGACAAGTCCTGCTACGCTGCCTCAGCGTGGCGAGGGGATGACACCGGGCGAAATGGGTGAAGTACGTCGGGAGTCTAGCTTTTGGTAGGGCCACTCTTAGCGTGAAGGCCATTCCAATATGCCCAGCTAAAGCAAGCAGGCGAATCCTTAGGAGTCAAATCAGACTTCTACCTCCGGTGCTCCAGGTCTTTCGACCCACAGAAACTGTAAAATTTCCCCCACTGCATCGCCCGTAGTGCAGGATAATAAGGGGCGAGTTCCTGGTTTTAAGCAGAGGGCTAGGTTCATTAGGTGTGTTAGTCTCTACCTGCTAAAAGCAGGTCTCTTAAGGCTGTATTCGCCATATGTACGAGAGCATGAACTTGACGCGGAGCACATTTTCAAACAGAAAAAATACCTCACTTTTTTTCTAAAGATTTGTGACATTGTAACTCATGCAATTGCTTATAATATAGTGCTTTCAAAATACTTCATAAACAATTAGTTTTTCCTTTAAGGTGTGAAGGGATAGCTTATTTAGCATTACGGTATAGGAAAAAAAATGCAAAACAAATTTTATAAATGAAAAAAATGTGTCATCTCGGATAAAAACGAGCAGTATGATAAAATAAGTGATTCTCTACAGGATAGTATAGCCAGCATATAGTATTAATGTTTGAGTACTTTTATATCTGAAAAAATATTCCGAATTTGGCCCCTATTCTTTAACATTAGCCGAAGATTGCCTTAAGATATTTCAATGTAATATCAACTGTTTGACTACTGCTGCCATAAGAGTGAAGAAGGACCAGATTCTACTTTTAACCGGACTAGATGAAGGGCAGATTATTGCTTTACAGGAGATCAAACTTGGGGTACCGTATAAGTGGTCAAATTTAAGACTATTATAATAAGACAGTTAATTTATTTTTTTTACATTCTATACAGTGCACTACATCGTCTTCTAATATATATATTTATTCTTTTTCACTAAGAGAGATGAGTATAATATTTTATATTTAGATTTTAGCGTTCTTCCTGTGTGTTATAACTATTATACAAAGAGACAGTAGCAAAAAAAAAGTACGATTCTTTCAACGAATTGATTGCATCGCATCCATTGATATTCGATGAAGATACGTATCAGAAATATTATTTATTAAATATGAAATCACATTAGAGTATTTAATGTTAAATATTTTTGAATTAGAACGAAAGAATGAGTGTGGGTCATTTAAGCACATAGTTTTGAATCTTAATCATAGGAAGGCGGTAGTTAAAGTGATTGATATTTTAAATGTTTCGTACTTTTTTTATTTGTACCAAACTACATGAAAATCTAAAGCTTATTTTAATTTAAATAACACAGTAGCTTTTATTTTTCTGAACTCTGTTTTGCGGAGAAACCAGGACATGAAATCAAAGAAATTACTTCTCGATCTTTTCCTACTAAACTGAGATTTAGTTGTGAGACTACCATGAGATTTAATTTATAGATAGTATGGTAAGGGCATTAGCTTATTTTTTTAATGTTTATATATGTCTGACATTTTTTTTTATTTAACTTTCTTTTTAACTTAGCAATACAAAGAAAAGACATTTGTACAAATCAGCAATTATTCGCTGAATTGGTTTTATTAATTTCCTTTATAAGTCAAATAACATGAAAATTATTATTCTGAGTATTATGATATAAAATATCACCTTGAATTCGATTACTTTTAAAAGCAAAAAGAATTGTTAAGAAAATTAATGTAATAGTAACTTTCAAAAGCGTAAAGAAAATGGGGCCTATTCAAGTCCTACAAATCATACAAGAATGAAAAGTCAACAAGTAAACAATACGGATGTGATAAAAATGACAAGACTTCTCTGTTGTCCATGTTACAGTAGGGCATTATAAAAGCATATAATAACTTAATTGTTTTTGAGAGAAGAGAGTCCCAACCACTGTTATTTAAAATTCGTGGCAGCAGTTATTCTTTGATTATCAAAAACTAACGGTTTTTCTTTAGAATTTGTATGAAAAGGATGAATATATATACATACATATTTTTAACGTGCGTTTAATTATACAATTAGGATATTGTTTGATCTGATTCAAAACCAGAAAAGAAAGTTTTGTACTTTATTTTGGGCATTTTTTTATTCTGTTTTTTCATATTTTATATACTATTTAACTTGTAAATAAATTTTTTAAAAAATCATCCGAGTGCTTATGACCAATTAATAGAAGTGAAAACATCTGATTTATTCTGCGCAAGAAAATCCAATTGTTCGGATTTTTTCCGTTTTCTTTCACGACATTTTCGCAGAAGTACGTTACATAATTCTCTTTTTTTCATGCAAATTCATCGGTAGATTTGTTTATTTCATCCTTTCCTGTAAAAGGCAATGTTTAAATAATCATGCATTCTTATATATTTATATATGAGTATATACGATTTATATATATATATATCAGCTTTGCTTCTTGAGTGTTCATCTTTCTTTGATAGAGAATTTTGACTATATATATATATATATATGTAAAGTTTAGTTACGCTTAAAGTTACTAATTTTCAACTAGTCTAATTATTTAAAAATATTTAAATGTAAATTAAGTAGATTAAATGTATTTCATGAATATGTTTTTTTGGTACTTACATACTATCGCAACAATGCCAACGTTTAAGATGACTCGACAAGTTGACAACCTTGATTTCCCATCTGTCGTACGCGCTGAATTAGAAACCATGCGTTTCCTTTCATAATGTTGCCAATACCGTTGCGATAATACATAAGTACCGTTTATATAACTTATAAAACGCCGTATACTATGTAAGACAAAGAAAACTTATGCCTTAAGAGCCGTTTACTTTTTTTAAAATTCTCTAAGCAAACAAAAGGAGAAGTTTCGTACTTTTTCATAATTGATACTCTTATTTTCTTGTAATCTCTTAGTTGTCATCACAAATATAGACCGAAATATTTTAAATTTGCTCGCCAATTAACTTCATTAAAACTTCGAATTTTTTTTTGGCACATTTTTGTGCTTAAGTGCTCTTTCAACTGAATCAAAAAATAGATCCCATATTTCGTTTCTGTTGTGTTGTTGTTGTGGCTAATGCCACCTGTCTGACGTAGTCAGAATGAGGCCCACGAAATTCATCGTGGCAAGGGGCTAGACGTACGCCTGTCGTTGGCCTAGGCCTTGAGCACCATACAGGTGACAGTACGAATCAGCTTGGCGAAATTCCCCGAAGGGACGATAGAGGGCGACACCACCTATCTCCACCTCCACAATTTAGGCATGGAACTGAAGGGGAGGGAAATATTCTCCAGTCCCCTGCACTCGTGATTCAGCCCACAAGACTTTCGGACCCACTCATTTAACGAGCACGCGCTCAGAGGGTATTTGGTGGCATCGGGCATCGAACCCAGGCCTTCCGGTCTGGAGTCTTATGCTTTCTTCTTATCTTCAATCTTTTTTCTCCAATAATTTTCGTTTGCATTCCTCTTCTCTCATTCACTCGCTGGTGTTCAGTGGAAGAGGTATGACAGTAGTATTTAAATAAAGATAATGAAATTTCACGGGAAAAAGTGTGCATGAAATTTTTACTTGAAAAAGAAACTCGTCTAAAAAGTTTTTAATTCAAAACTAAACGAGCGTCGCCGATTGCCGAATGGAACCGAGCAAAACCGATTGAGCGTAACGCATCCAAACCTGACGCTTAATTCAAATTCACTCTCTTCAGCCCCCAAAACGCGTCTAAAGAAGCTGTTACTTCAACAAGCCTCAAATCAAAAGACCAATCAGCCATCAAATTACTATTCTGCCAATAAATGAACTCGAATTGTTATACTTGATGATATGTGACAGATGATTAATATACCAATTATATACTATTACTATTAGAACTGCGCTGCGTGTGAAAGTGAAAATGAAACTCCAGTTACAATTGCCATCGCGTGCAATGAATATTAGGAAAGAGAAAAACGGAATTGAGTAATAAACTGATGTTTATTTCAACATGCTTTAACATAATTAGACAACAATGCCAGAAAATAGATTGATTGCGAATCCAGCGTGGGTGTCAGTACAGGCAGTAACAAGTCTTAGAATAGAGTCAATAGATCATGTGAATCATGATCCCAGGAATGGGATCAGTTATTAGCCACAGTTCGTCGTTCGAATGTGGCGGCGGTACCGTACGCAAACGAGGACTAATCAAGTCCCAGATGTGTTCGATGGGTGAAAGATCATGAAATACCGGTGGCCAAGGGAGCTCCTGAATATCTTGAAGGGCTTGTTAATTGATGCGTACAATTCGTGGTCGTGTATCATCCTGCTGGTAAATGGCATTATACGACTTGAAGGAAGAGTAGTCCTACTGGCTGTAACAATTCATCCACATATCAATGGGATGTCATAGCGTAACTACTACGGTGCTATTATTATCATGACATTCCTCACTGTTAATCAGATTAGATTAGTTACCACGTCGATTCGAAACTCTTAAACATCGACTGTCAATGTTGAAACAGAAATGCAACTCGTTGCAGAACAGACAATGCTCCATTTTATCGAGCACGTAGGTCTAACCGAAAAAAACAAAATTATGAACTGAAGCAATTATACGATCAATTAGGGAAATGGAAGTCTTCTTGAAGGGTACACCATGAGTGTAAGTCTGGGGTACCCCATCCGCGAATAACTGTTCAAGTTGATATGGAAGCGTCCAGAATGTTCTACATATGAGGCAACAACTCTACGAAGGTGGACTGCAACTCCTCTAAAATTTGCCGGGAAATTCGTCAGTCCACGACTAATTTCTGTGGCCCATTCTGTTCTTCCAACCACCTTTGTCAGTCAGCGTATGTAAGTAGCTGTTCCCTTCGATACGGGGGATGGAACAACCACAGTCCTTCTGATTTACCACCTCGTAACCTATGTAAACTCGCCTATGAATTGAATAGCCTCCTTCTTCAGTGGTCGCCTGTGGTAGTTTTATCGCTATTTTTCCCCTTTATTTGTAATGAAGCAAATGATTATATATTGCATATATAGTTTGATTTTTAATGTATTCTATCAATTAATGAGTTTGCATCAGAATTAACAATGCATATTTGACCAGCTTGATAATTTGGGTCCTAGCAAAAATGTACACTTTAGATACCATATATTCTGGTGTATAAAGCGCATTTTTAACGCAAAAAATAACACCGAAATTTATGGTTGCACGTTATATGCCAGGTATAAAAACGAGAGCCTTAAAAATAAAAGCTGAATATAAAAAAATTACATTCCTACTTATACATTTGGCCTCCATTTGTAAATGTTTTTTCACCTTCTGTCACCTACATATTCCACTATTGTTTAAAATTTACTTTGAATAGTTTATTGATACACACATCTAAAGGCTGAAATAATGTCATTCAATTGCCTAGAATAATTGACATGTCAGTTTTACACTCTATCAACAATTTTTTCGTACTATCCGTTAAACGGGATCTGAACATGTTCCAAACAAAAGGACTTTCCGGGACTCTTAACACCTGGACGCTTTCGCCAAGCATTTTTTATCCACAATTTTACACCATTTTCGTTCCTCCATTCTTTCTCGTGCACGTGAATGAAAATACCTTTCAGAGAACTAGAATTCGGCTTCGGTTTCTTTAAAAATAACAATGGCTTTTAATGTTGTACCATCTGCTAAGCAGAAGAGCATTACGGTGATTTCGTGACTTGTTTTTATGTGAGCTATTTCTTGTCAAAAGGTAAGAACACTGCATATGTACATTTCAGGTTCCTTCGTAAAAAAAGGGGTGCTTTTTTTGGGGGGGGAAGATGTTTGATAGTATTGAGGCCCAGTGGCCGAGTGGTAGTGTATCGCGCTTGCACACCACGGGTCCGGGGCTCTATCTTCGGGCTGAGCAAGATTGATTCAGCATTTCATCCCTTCAATGGGTGAAAATGAGAACCTGGTTTCTCTTCAGGCTGACTACCTGATCAGGACATCTGCTCATGCACCTCAGCGTCCAATGTTCATGTAACTGAGATGGACACCGTAGGCCCTGGCCCTCATGGGTTGTTGTGCCAATGAGTTTAGTATGGTTTGATAGCATTGGTGCGCGTAATATGCCGGAATATACGATGCATAAAAATGAATTCAATAATTTACAAATAAAAATTTATACTTAAACAAATTTATTGAATTGTTTACTTATGATATGTGTGTTTTCCCTTTGTCTGCAAGAACTATTAATCTTCTATTATTCCCTTTTTCTGGAGTTTCTTCCAGACGAAGTTATCTGATAGTTGGTAAATCATAAAATTACTCGCATGGAAAGCCATTTATTTAATACTTAATTTGGTTTACCCCTATCGGGAGTTTCTCACGATTTTATAGTTCTATAAATCACCTCAAGTTTCATCATTATCAATAATTCTATTAATCAGTACTAAAATTTTAAGAAGTTCTCAGCATAAAATGGGATTAGCTAGCATATTTTATTAACTAAGAATAGGTAGTTGGATATAAAAAGTACGAAAAAAAAATACATTTTCTTGAGAGAAAGTTAAGAAAGCTAATGTAAAATTAAACTTTAGCAAAACCTTTTTTTTTTTTCCCCTTTCAAAATACTCATAAAAAGTTACTTATGGTTACTGTTTAAATTTTATAATAATTTTTCCACCGATTTTATGATCATTTAAATTAACTTTTCCTACTTCTACAGCTGCTATATAAAAACTTATTCCATTTACTTAACAATGTTAACTGTAGTTTTTATTCCTTTTACCTAATAAAAAGATATTTTAAGAGGATCAAAATGATATTTAATCATTGAAATATTAATAATTATTTTTAAAAAATGTATGTATAAATTATACAAAACAGTTATTAAAAAAACAGAAAAATAAATAAATAAAAAAAATGCTGTGTTAAACCAGACATGTTATCAGAGTTTTTGAAGTTATAAATTGCGTATCTGTACCGAGACCTTATTAGCTTATAAAGTACGGGTATTAAAAAATAATAAAATCGCTTATATGGAACTTTCTACTTTAAGCAATTTATTAGGGTGCAAATAACTTGAATCTGATGAAATAAAAAAATCATGCTCCTGTCAAGGCAATATTATAAAAGATAATATATATACTTTCTTGCCTTAACTAGATACTTTTTCGTTAGTAATTTCGTCCCTTTCAAACTCAGTGTGCCCCGAGTAAAACTCTCATCGATGAATCTGCTTTTAATTCGTTGACCTTTAGACACTTAAGGTCATGTTGATATATGTTCCTGCCACTTAGAGGAAAAGAAGAAAAAATTGCAAATACTTTACAGCATTTAATTGGAATATGCAGTGCATTCTTTATACAGTGTTTCATATGAGATTGAAGCATTTTATAGGTGTAATTCTATTTAATCTCTACCTAGGGCTATGTCGTTGATTGAATTTTGCGAATACCAGTGTTTAATTGATATTGTTGACTGTCAGGGGAACGGTGGTATAAAGATGAGATTTATTGATGGTAGGAAGACCTACTTGATGGAAAATTACTCAGGTGTCGTGCGTAAAAGGATTTGGGGGGATTATAAATAGTCAAACTCCGCCTACATGAAAATTGAACTATTTAATAAGTGTTCATGTCAAAGCTTAGAGGACTGTGAGTAATTAATTGCTATATGTTCTGTTTTTACATCTTTAAATAGGGAGAAAGAAAAAGAATTGAGTGATTATCAGTAATTACTTCATTAAAATATTTATTCCGCGTAGTTAAATCGGAGTACAAAATGTTTTTATGTTACCAAATGCAAGAAAAATACATGACGAGCTAAGCCATCAATTTTATTGTTTAAAAATATTTTTGTGTGTGTCTGTTATACCTTTTTTTTAAACCTGCTGCTTAAAAATTTATGGTTTATTTTTGTCTTCCTGTATTTTATTCAGGACATCTAAAGATTGCCAATTACTTTGCTTGCTGAAGCATACATCAGTCTAATTATTCATTTTTTTCATATTTTATCTCAATTTAAAAAATGAACAGAAAAATAAAGCCCGTTATGTAATTGTTTGTATTTCTTAACTATTTTTCCGAACAAAGAACTACATAGCACCTTTCTTTAAAAGTATAAAAGCAGTTTTTTTTTTAATATTTATGTTTATCTCTTTTTAGTGTAAGAAGCAGATACTGAAATGAACTTTAAAAAATCCATTACAATGTTTTGTTTTTATAATATATTGTTTTAGTAATATTCTTACAGAGATTACTTTCATACATTTGAATATTTCAAAAGTAATAAAACTGTCCTAATTTTAGAAATTATAACTGTTAAGTAATTTAAATATTAGGCGTAACTGTATAGTTAAGAGAATACAAATTCTAATGTGCAAGAAATATTGGCAGATTTTTCATTTATAAAACAGTAGGCACTTAGAAACTTGAAATAAACTAATAGAAAAGGGCTCTATTAGGGGATGATCATACTGGAAATGGTTATCAACAAAGCAAATCCAAATGGATCAGTAATTCTGGATGTGTGACAATACATTTATATATCCTTTTTATAGATTTATATAAATGTCTTGATCACTGGCGTAGCTCATTCTCAGTGGGCCCTGTATCAAAATTCCTTTGGGGCCCTTTTTTAGGTATGGACTCCCTATTAGTGGGATTGTAGTTACACATGTTTTTGCCCCTATAACTTGAGGGCCCCGTATCATTAATACGGAGGTAGCTACACCCCTGGTCTTGATCTATAAGTTAGAAGGCAGTTCAAAAAGTAATACAACAAGCTCTTTGAACTCTTTGAAAGAAAACCTTTTTAGCGAATTTAAAAAAGAATAAACAACTTAGTAAGGCTTTGATAAATATTACTTCATATAATTACTATGGTTGTGACAGCCTTTGTTTCACCTGTGCACCAAAGCATCGAAACTGGCATAGAAGAAACCAGCGTTAAGGTGGTGGAGAAATGTCAATATGCTAGCTAAACTTCAGAATCGGCTTTGAATTATCGACTTTCCGGATACTTCTTCAGCAGTCCAGAGATGAAAATTACTTGGTGAGAAGCACGAACAATAAGGAGGGTTTTATCTTGCCATCTCTCGGATCTTTGATTCTCTAGTACACTTTTTCTGCTTTTATAGAATTCATGCACTGGTCTACATCTACTTTCGTGATATCACATTAGAGAACCAAGTACAGAACTAAATCTATCATAATTAATATTTTTAAATAAATTGTTTTTATGCAATTTTACAAGTACTTTAATCATATCATCAATATTAATAGAGTTAAAAAGATCTTCAAAATCTTAACTTTTTTTATTTCTGATGGCAGATTATGAACAGAGTTACAGCAAGTTTAAAGGAAAAAAAACTGAAACAGAGTTCATTAATCTACCATATCTCTAGAGCTTGGATAAGGACAGTCCGTCAGCGTTCCACTGTAACACTCGAAGAGTATCAACTTGAGGTGGGTGAGACATAAGGCCTAGTTGTAGATCTTTTAGCCACTAAAAAGTGTTTCCAGGTGTACCACGAGGAGTTCGATCTACTGCGCACAGTTTTGTTTTTTTTTTTTTTTTTAATTTATTTTGAATAGAAGAGGAAAAGCACTTTGGCGAAAAGAGCTATTGCAGATGTGTTGGTAGCCAAAGACGAAGGAAAAAACTGATGATGAGTTAATTTTGGCGAAATTGTATTTGGTGTTCTTGGTGAGGATTGTCCGAAGAATCTGTTAGGCTTAACGTATGACGCCTCCAATTAGGCTTAACGTAGCTGCATTCAAAAAAAATTTTGAAGCTCGAAGCATTTTACACTTTTCAATTTCTTTTAACACTAAACATACCATGACGGGTCAAATGACCCATTTTGAACTTCTGCATTGAAAATGCAAGTATCATCGTATTACTTTTGCACATTTGACTTCATGACTTTTTCTAAGTTATTAAACTACAGTTATTATACTATTTTTGTTTTGTTTTGTTTTGTTTTGTTTATTTTGAGTAATACTTGTCGTATACCGTTATCTACCACAACAGGTCATTTGACCCGGAGAGCATTTTTTGTTTTATACGCTTATCGAGTCATATTGCTTATGGTATTGTAGTCGGTAAGTTGCATGTTTCTGCAAAGACTGTTGCATAAAGTAGTTCATTCAAAATAGCTGAGAATAATTTCAAGAAAAGTCTAAGTTATAAGTCTTGCAGATGGCTTCTCCAAGTTTTTTCAATATCCTTGATTCAGCTGGCATAAATGCCTGGATTTTGTACAAGCAAACGACAGGAGAAAACATCTCAAGACAAGATTTTTTACTCAAGCTAGCAGTAGAACTTGGCGCCGATTTTCGAGAAGCCCGTGAACAACCAAAACAAAGAAAAAATACAAAAGGATCGTTGCCTAAGTCTACTACAGATACTTATCAACGTAAGAGATGTCAAATAGGATACTGTAAAGAAAATAAAACCAACAAAATTTGCTCTAAATGTAAAAAATATGTTTGCGAAAAATGTACAATGGACACACTTATATGTAAAAAATGCGATGATCAATGAATTACAAATTCTAACTTTTTGCTTTTGTAATAGAAATGGACAATTTACTATTTTGTTTTATTATAATAAATTTAATTTTTATTTTTATTTCCTTTCTAACATCCATATTTCATACATTCAAGCATAAAACATAAAGTAGGATCATTTGACCCGCTATGGGAGAAATAGGTATCTATTAAGTGTTGGTATGATTAGTGTTAAAGTCTGCAGCGTAAAATGTATGCTAAGAGATGATCGGCTGGAAGGATGATAACTTGATAAACAAACAGATAACATCTTATAATAGCTCATTACAATTTAACGATACAGTGCGATTACTTCGGCATAACGTTTCGCCATTTTATCTTGATTCCTCAAAATCTAAACTATAGACTGAAGAAATCTTTTTATCTTTAATTTGTTCAATAAGTTCTTTACTATATAAGTACTTTACAATCAATAGCTTAATCAGTATTTTACATATATATTTCATTATATGTATATATATATGTACACTGAAGTACAATTAGGGATAGCAATGGTTATGCAAATTGTGTAGCACTGCACATAATTTATGCGTAAGTGAGGGTGCTGTGGTAACTGCATATATAGTGCGTACTGTGATTGCTCTGAATTAGTTGTTGGAATTGCCAATATAGGTAAACTGCCTAATTTAGTCGCCTTCGATCACAGACAAATCGTAGGTGCTCGATCCATGGGCCATTCAATTTCCGAAATCATCTGACAACTAGGATTTTCAAGGTTGATAGTGTCAAAAGTATACCAAGTATGACAGTGTGTGGTGAGAAACGGCTCAGGCGTATTGTACGTAGACAGCGAAGTCAAACATTGGCTCAAATTACCACCCAGTTGAATAACGGTGCCAGTCGCACAGTCAGTAAATGGACTGTGCAACACTCGCTTTAACGTATGGGTTTCGTGAGCCGTCGACCTACGAGAGTACCATTGTTCAATGCTCGCCATCTGGCTGCATGTCTTGCCTGGGCAAGAGAGCACAGAGACTGGAGTGAAGAGAACTGGAAACAAGTAGCATGGAGTGATGAGTCTCGATTCCGACTATTTAACGCCGGCGGGAGGCTGAGAATATGGCTTCAGGCTCATGAATCCATGTATCCTGCATGCCAGGCTGGAACTGCACAAGGACATGGTGGCTCAGTTAGGGTCTGAGGTGTTTTTTCGTGGCACTGTTTGGGATCTTTGGTGCGTGTACCAACCTCCTTCAATGCAATTCGACACGTAGAGTTGCTAGGTCATCACCTCCATCTACTTATGCTGTTCTGTTATCCTCACGTTAATGGAGTTTTCCAGCAAGACAACTGTTCCGGTTGGCTACTGGCTGGTTGGATGAGCATTTCTCTGACTTTTCTGTCATAAATTGGCCACCTAGAATCCCAGGTTTAAATCCTATTGAGCATCTTGATGTTTTGGAACAAATCGTGAAAGGTCATCACACAACACCAACGAACCTTACTGAATTATGGACAGTTTTAGCCAATATTTGGCAAGTCATTCCCGTGGAACGACTCCTGAAACTTGTCTATGCCTCGTCGTGTGGCAGCCGTTATCAAGGCCAGAGGAGGCCCAACTCGTTACTAGGTAGATATCTCTAATTCAGAGGCACTTCAGTGTGTGTCTGTACTTTTATTTCACAATTTCCTTTTTAATCATCAAACTTCAGTGATTAAAATCAAAAGCAACTGCATATGTGATAAATATCTTACATACGCTAAAAAAGATTAGGAGCCTTTGCTCCAATGGTAACATTTGAATGTTGTGTGTGTATCAGCTATCTACACAGAAAATTAAATTCGCAAGAGGTGTTTTTTTTTCTTTCATAAACGCACTTGTCAGAGCTCTGATGTTATCTTACTTTTTGAAACACCCTCGTGTTCGAACTATGGAAAAAATTTTGTTTGAAAATTTTTGGGCTCTTTTTTTTCTGACTGTTAAGAGTGTTTAAAAAATTTTCGCAAGAGATAATTTCATTCGAGTTTGCTTCCAAATTTGATCGGTCATTGAAAAATATTGTGATTCGTTACTGATAGTCTTACATATAACTAAAAAATTATAGATATGAAGAACGAAGTTTTGATTCGGACTTCCTTATGCAGTATTATATAAGCTAGATTTCCAAAATATTTATTATGGTACGTGAAAAATTGAAAGACTTCGCGTATAGCTTTCATAATTTAAGTTATTTGTAGCTTGCTCTAAGAAAGTTTTGAATGACAAAAGAAAAAAATTGTTTTTGTTTTTTTTACCATCTAATTTTAACACGTTTTGCAACATTAAGCGATATTTATTTAAAGTATGGATGTAGTGGACAGAGTGGTATGTTTTGAGGGATTTTAGCGTAAAAAGACGTACATTTTCAAGTTCTTTGAGAGAAAAAAAATAACTTTCAAATGCAAAAATAATGAAAGCCTTTATTATATGTTTTGGATCAATTCTAGCCAGACAACATAAGCTTTTCTCAGAAAACAATTATATTGTCAATACATAGCATACATGTAGAATGAGTAGAAAACTAGCTTTAAGAAAGAAACGTAAAGATAATTTCATGATCTGTAAAATCAGCGAGTTTAAACTTCATCTAGAATATCTGTAGACAATAAATATGTCTTATTTATGCAAATGTGAAGCATATAAAAGAGATTAAACCTGTGATCATTGAATCATAAGAAAATTCGTCTTATATAAGAAGTTTGATAGCTATGACTATTGAAAAACATTTGAAATGAAAACAATTGATGATCGATCAATGGAATATTTTAATTGTATTTATTTTTCAACCAAACTCTTTTCGCCATGATTTTTTTTTTTGTCAATTTACTGTCAACTTTATTGAGAGTTGAAAACCAGAAACTTATTTTTAGGAATTCATTGTTACTATTGTTTTTATGTGCATATTCTGTTCATATAATTGTTCTTTTACTGCTTCCTGCTAATATGTTGACAAAAAGTTAAAATCTAACATTTCTGTGAAAGTTATCAATTTAAATTTGTAAATTTTCGTATTATATTGTTTTAGCATGCTGCAAAAGCCAGGAAAAGGATGTTATTGAAAATAAGATATTTATTAAGTTTTTGAGTAAAAGAATAATTTGACTGACAATTTTGCATCTCAGTTAGCTTTATTATTATTCTGCAAAATTTGATAACAATTATTTTATATTGAATTTTTTATACCATCTTTACATTAATTATCCAGTTTAAAATTGTACATTTGGTAGTTTCCTAAAACTATTTTTATTTCAAAACCATTTTATAAAATATATAAAAAAATTTATTTCAAAACCATTTTTAAATAATTGAGATTATTTTCAATGCTATTATTATTTGTTTTAGACTCAGTACACTCTTTTAATTTTCTCTGCATTTTGATAACAAAGTTTCTTGTTTAACCGATTTCAACAAAGCTTTTTATTCGAATTCTAGATTTTGTGCCAAAGGATAGTTTTTGTATGCAATCAGTGAATGAACTTCAAACGCAAAAACCAAAGATCAGATAAACGATCATAATACTTATAAAGCGTTTATTTTCTTGTCTGTTAAGCTTTGAATTATTAAGGTATGTCTGTACCTGTGAAGATAGCAATAAAAACTCCACACCTTCCTAACCGAACGGGCAGTTAGCCAACACCTGTTGACCTATCATAGTACTCAGAGGTCACCAACCCTTATAAGGGCTCTTCAGGTCGCTCTGACTAAGTTATTGCTCAATCAACTGCAAGCACTCTTCTTCAAGAATTGCTAATATTAGGAAGAACGTTATGGAGAAATAAAATGTATCGAGAAAAGAATTACATCACACTCTAAGTTTAAGTTACGGTCGTTAAGTTTGGAAGATTCCGTATTTTTACAATGCTTGGCTCATGTTGTGAGTTAAAAGTTGAGTTTTACGACTTTGTTTTCGTTTAATGCATGGATTCGTAATTATTTTTTTTCGGTAGATGGTTTCAAATCTTTAAGTATTGAAGCCATAAAATCAAAAGAGAAAACTTCTAAGGTGATTCTTTAAGTTTTTTTATTAGTTCTTTGTGACGAAATTGTGTTGTAATTCTTTAAAAAAACTTCATGTGCCGAAGATTTCAACAGTATTTCATTTTTTGAATGATATTAATACTCTGAGAATCGAAGAAATTTATTTTTTATTTCATTTCAAATCTCCTTTATTTGCTGAAGGTCAGTCTTCACTAGATAATTGTTAAAAAAAATCGTAAATCTTGTGTGTGAATTAACTATTTTATGCATAATTGTAAGGAAAAAAAATTCTGTATTTGTAATAAAAATGTAGTATCAAATAAAAAGTACACATTTCTTTTATTGAACTAAACATGCAACATCAGAAAAATACAAAATATCGGATTTTTGATTTAGAAATATATTTATTTCATAAATTAATCGTTTGTTTTTGAAATTTCGATGTGATTTTCTGTATTATTGGGCTTAACAATACTAGTAAAATAATATATCTATAAATATCTATAAGAGAAGAAAAGCAATCTTTTTATTTTTAAAATAATATAAAATTGTGTGAAAAGTAAAATATATTGCAAGTTAAATTAATTTTGAATTTATTAATTCTCCACTTATAATTCAATGCATTTGAAGAGGATGAAACAAAAATATAAATAAATAAACTGAGTTAAAGTTTTGGTTAACTAATGTTAACTTTAAGATAGAAGCTAGAGGTGTGTAAGAAAGTAAGAATTCTTGTCGATCCCCTGAATTTTTGATATAGTGATTGTTATTTATTGTTTATAATATTATTCTTAATAAAAAGAATTTGTTTCGAAGTCTAAAAAAAAAATACTTTAAAATATAATTCTTTGCATAAATTATAATACTTTTTATTTGAATGGATTTTAAAAAAAGTTCATCAAATAATCAATAAATTTTTTAACTAAATGTAATAATTATTTAATTCGTTTTTAAGAGTATAGTGTTCATGAAAGCGTAACTAAGATTTAAAAAAAACAACACAAAAGCTCAACACTTTTAAATTCATTACAAGGCATGAACATAATTGTTCCGTTGTTGTAACAAGACTTTTGACATTATGCATTAAGAAAAAACTGACATGATACGCGTACAATAGCGCGCGAGTAGAAAAATAAAAAGAACAAGTGAATAATAAAAAAAGGGCAAAGAAAGTGGAAACGCGTCGAAGCTTGACCTTAAATCTGAGCTCGTTTTTTGTTTATCCTTTCTGCACGAAAAAAATAACAATAATAAAATCGAAACATGCAGTGTGAGACATCAAAGGAAGCACAAAGAAACTTCTGTGCGTTATTTTCTGCACGACTGGTCCCACACAGTCTGATCGGACGAGTTTCGTTCTGAGCCGTCTACGTGCAACTCAACTCAATCGCGAGACAGCAGCGCCACCTTATGCCAATTATACTTTCGCAATGTGCTGACCTCTCTTTTTTAATTCTTCCGAAGTAGTTCCGTTTTAAGGCATTTTCCTTCTTTCTTCAATAATAGAACTCAAAAGCGAAGGTCACTCACTCCCTTCTGAGGTCATTGGCTACCTTTCAAATGTGAAAGAAAAAAAGTGCTTTTTAATCAATGTAAACAATTTTTTTGGGCTCTTTGAATACGTTTTCATGTCTCTAAACCTGTAACATTTTTTAAAGGATTTTTCCGTTATATTGATATGCATTTTAGCCCGGAAAAATGATTTTAAAGATAATTGTATTAAAAAATTTTTTTGTAGACTCAACATTATTACAGAAACAATTAAATAGTACAACTTTTTAAATAGATGAAACACACTTGCAAAAAAAAAAAAAGGGGGGGGGGGGGGGTAAATAAAGTGCTAGGAAAAATTATTAAAAATATATCATCATTACAGGAAATACACTTACAATTACCATCACAGGAATTGTAAAAACAAAAGTTTATTTTTTTTTGTACATTATGTGAGGAATAAAATTGAATAAAAATCAGTAGAAATGTTTGTAAATATTTTTGATTATGTCCTACAAGGTTTGTATAGTTCGTTCTTGATTTTTATCAACGTTGCATTAGAATAATACAACGGATATTCTAGCGTAGATCCCTGACAGTGGCGCACATGGCCCAAAGTTCTTGATTTATTTTTTTTTTGATTGATTACAATCCTATGTATATAGTACGTAAAATTTAATTAAATAATTGTTATTAATAATGAATTTTATTAATTAATGCTAATTATTTATTCAATAATTAATTTTTTTTTGTTCTTGAAAATTGATAAAATCAAAAAAATATGTTGGGTGGTGTATTGGAGCATGATACGAGAATGGTGGACTTCCGACCCCCGCCCCCCCCCCCTCCTTGAAAAATTCCTGTGTGCGCCACTGATCCCCGGTCATACGATGAAAGTGTCATTTCAGGTGTTTCTTGTTTCCATAACTTCAATATTTTGAAACCATATAATGTGGTCGTCCCATTAAAGGAAAAATTAAACAGAAAATTTAACGTAAACACCTTACATTTTTTCATACACAAAGTCTAGAATGGAAATGGCTTTCATACATGATTTGAATTTAGAGACCTTACCAACGTTACAAAAAACTGTTTTAAGTATACAATAAACTTTAAGTGGACCTAACTAAATTTTAATGCTTCATGAATGTTCCTAACATCTTTATACAGCGCTTTTTCGAATTATGGTAACAAACCTGTTTGATGTTATTTAATTACAATTTGTTAGCATTTCTTTTATCTGTTTTAAAAAATAGATTTATAAGATATTTAAAAAAAATTTTTTTTTTAACTTTAATCTATTTCTAGGTTCAGAAATATTTAGCTTCCAACTAGCAAAAAATTAATAGAAAATATGACAAAATTGCTCCAAAGTAGTTGAGCAACTTTCTCCGTTACACACTGACGTAGATAGTTCTAAGTGGGCCCTGTATCAAAATTCCTTCGGGGCTCTTTTTTAGATATAAAAACCCTGTTAGTGGGACACTAGTTACACATATTGGGACCCCTATAGCTGTGAGGCCCCGTATCATTGATACGGCTGATACGGCGGTAGGTACGCCCCTGCCTTTACAACGAACTGATGATACAAACACTTTTACAAATTTTAAGGCTGTTTGATGATTATTATTAGAGAGAGATTTAAAATCTGTCTTCATCTAATCACGATAGTTTCTTTCAAATTTGGAGTTCGAGTACCTGGTGCCAGAAAAGACCCGTCATTTAGAGGGAATGATGTAGGATTAAATCTCCCAAGGCTCAAAGTCTTCACGTTGACGATTTACAAATTTAGAGGTAGTTAAGGTGTCGCCCTCATCCCCCTATTATTCAAAACTACAAGGACCGTCGCCAAATTAGAATGTAGTTTTTGTCCTTTACCCTGAATTTTTCTTGATAGGTTTTTTTGCTTTGCCTTAAAAAAATGTGCTCAATAAAAATTGAGTGTGAGGGCTAAGTTGTACGCCTGTCGTTAGCCGTAGCTTTGAGAACTAGAGAATGATTTGGCTCGATTCCATTCCAATTTTGAGAGAAAACACCGTGGGAGTGGTCAGAGGCCTCCCACCTCGCTTCCCCTTTCACCAACCTCCCGAGAGGACTTTCGGCACGACGGCTACTACGACTAGTACCCCATGCCGCAAAGGCATAAAACATTTACAAACATCCATGTTTTCTCCGTAATTCAAACCCACAGGCCCTACGGCGCAGCAGTCAGCATCACTAACCATTACACCGGATGAGCGGCATTACTATATGTTAACAGGTAAAAAAGCCTACTAATAAAAATCATTTTTCATTCTTTGTCATGTTCTAAATAGTTTAGTGGCTGAAGAAAGGGAAGAAAAGCGAAACTTTACTTTTTGTATATAATTATACATCAGAGGAAAAATGACCGATAAAATATCTTTCTCAAATAAATATTTTGCTTCAAGTAATTCTATTCAATAATTGCTCATGCGTTTTTTAATCAAATCTAGAAAAGAGAACAGCTCCCATGCTCCTTCTATCTTTTACGTTCGTGTAATTTTTTCTTATCAATGAGCAAGTTTCAATAGTATCAGTCACTCAAACTTCACATATCGGAGGTTAGAACCTGAAAAGGTTAGGTGCTCTGTTCAGTCGCCAACGATGGTCTACTTCATTCACCAAACGTCCAAGCCATACTAATGAGATTTTTGAGGCTCAATTCAATGTATCGTTCTAATAAATTCTTTATTTTGCCTCATGACTTATAGTAAAGACATGAATATTAAATCTACCTATATATTCTTACTTTTATTATATCCGAAAAAAAAATCCTGACTGTAAATTATTGCTTTGCAGAGATGGAAACTCTATAAGCATTTACCATGTTTCTTTAAAAAGAATGTTTTGTATATATATATATACGTGTGTGTGTGTTAAATCTTTGAATCTCATTTATGTTCTTTTAGAATCCTCAGTACAGTTCCAAACTTCTAATTTCCTTTAGAATTTCTTTAGGTATCCGAAATTACAAAATTTTATTACCATCTATTTATTGATTTTCCTCATTCTTCTTAAAATAATAGTAATTCTTTTTTGAAAATTAGCATTATAACGACACAAAGATTTAATTTATTAAATGTCACGCTAGCGTTGAATAACCAAGCTCATTCCAACCATGACTCTTCCAGAACCCTCAATTTGAAACAAATTGGTAACAAAGTTGCTTAAACAAGGAAGAGCATTAACGCATGTCAAAAACCATCCTAAAGCTTTTCAATTAAACCGCGATCTCACCGTGTGACACAAAGGTAAGTGAAATGGCAATCTGTGTGAAGAAGAAGGAAACCAAAAGATGTGTCGACAACCCATCCGAACTTAAAACAAAATGGAATGTAAATAGAAGAAATGCTTTTTCCGTATCATTCTCTTTGGAGAGAGAGGATTGATACTCTTTTTCAATTTTCCCTCAGAAAATTTGCGCTGGATAGAGAGAAGGCAAATAAATGGGCCGGGGAATTGACTTCCTAGAGGCAGACAACTCACCTGGAACCATTGCTCGTATGCGCTGAACCGCAACAGGTATGTCCAGCTCCAAAGATGACTAGAAGGAAGGTGCGGCCGAAAAGGTGAAGTTACGGGTGGATGGCCTGAAACGAGATGCTGTTTAACCTCCTCCTCAGATCTATTAGTAGGTACTTTAAGAGAAAAAAATTTTTTTTTTCATAAGTAATTCAGTTTTTCATTACTAGTAGCAATTCAGAACAATCGTAGGTTGAATCATTTTAATTAAAGTCGTTTTTAGAACTATAGGGGATGAGGAATACCGATGCAATAAACCTTTTATTATTATCAAGAACATCCTCGCTCCTTGTTAAGAATCTGGAGAATCAGTTCAGGTACAAAACAATTCCAACTGGGAAGTCTTGGTATAGTTAACTCTAAATTAACCAAAATTAATCCCTAATTCAACCCGAAGATCAACTATAAACAATTATGCTCACTGCATCTCATTCAATGCCTTTTTTGCAGTTCTGATTGATTTTATGAATTTATGTAAAAATCTATAATTTATCAATTTTTTTAAATCAGTTGATCCTTTTTTTTTAAAATGCAGGATTTTATAGTTAAAATCTACAGTACAGTGACATAAAAATCTTGTGGGTTAAACCTTCAATAATACCACAAGAGCAGTGAGGAATATTTTTAATTTTTGAATCGATTTTAAATATAACTAGCAAGTATACCTGTTGTTCGCACAGGTTAGTTGAAAAATTAAATAATTTTAAGGATAAAGAAGTTTTTTTTTTTAATGAGTTAATTTTACGTGAATTGCAAATGAAACAAACAAACAAAAAAAACTTTTTTCATATCTCAACTGAACAAAAAAAACCATATTTGATAAATTTTTAATCTATAGATCTATAGTTGATAAAAAGGGGAGATTTTTTCTTATTTATAACGCCCCGTAACTCTCTTGTGGGTCTCTTGTTCGAACCTTCCTAAGCTGTTCTCTGCTCAGCAAAAGTAACATATTGTTACAAATTTTGTGTAGTGAAAGCTTAAAATAGAGTAAGTAACTTATTTTTGGATGTGTAACATGTTAATATTACTTTCTATTGTATTTATTTTGTAATAAAATTGTAATATTCGTAAGCAACGCCGTTCCTTACATTATAATAGCGATTCAATGAAAACATAGCGAAATGTTGGCGATAGAGTCAAGTTGGTATCATTTTTGGTGACTTTGTTGGCAACTTGGTGATTGATTGAATGGTGCAGAATTTGACATGCTGTAGCGCCACCTGGTAAGGAGCTGCAACAAAGAGGATAGCAAAAACCTTCTCTACAAAAAAATACATATACATACCAATTTTCATAGGGATCGGTTGAACGGTGTTGGAATGAAGGGAGGCCATTTTTACAAGCATCCATTTATACATAGAGAGAGATAAGAAATATCAGTGTTTATTCAAAAAACATCTCAGATATTTGTTAACGATATAATTTAATTGAGATGGAGCGAGTAGGTGTTTGGAAGCTGCTGATGGATTTATTAATTTTGAAAATCACTCAGGTGAAAAGAATGACACCTGAGCTGATAACTCACTGCCCTTATTTTTCACAGTTGCCATGTTCATTATAGATTAATTAAGTTTAGTGTGCAGCAGGCCCCAAAATTTTAAAAAGCGTTTAATAGAATCCGAATTTTAACTTGTATCTCAACGAAACACCGTTTTACTCAAAGACACAAATTGGGCTACTGAGTCTAAGTTAGTGTAGAATATTTTATGGCATGAATTAATGAATATAGTTATGATTTCAACATACGCTTAAAGGTTAAAATGCAAGCGTATCTTTTTAAATGTATTAGATTTTATGTATAGTCTCTGTTAGCAAGAGTTCAGTGTACATAACTAAATTGACAAATTTAGCTTTAAAAAAATCAATTTCTGGAAGGTTTCCTTTTATAATAGACATATCCTTTAAAGAGTCTTAAGAAAAATAGAAAATGTAACGAACAAGCAATAATATGCTACAAGAATAAACGAAAAAAAGCTTTTAGGCTGAAATCAGTTATAAATCAGAACTAATATATTATATTGATATAAAAAAGTAAGTGACATATTACATAACATATGAGAAATTTTGGAGGAAAATAGGTTAACTAAAACTGTTTTTGAACAGTAAAGTTAATGCAAAATATCATTCTTCCTTTACAACGTACATTCAAATATTCTATTAAATAAAGCCTCTTAACTTTCATTTTAAGAAGCTCAAACTTTTTTATATCATAGAGAGCAATTCATTTTGACATTTGAGACAAAGGGAATTTATAAGAAACTGAAAAGCCGATTTAGGGTGAATCTAAAACCGCAAGAATCCTACACAGTCAACCATAACATCACAAAATCTATTTTACTTCTTAAGGTTTCTAAATATGTTTCTAATCTTAATCTACAGATAAAAATCATGTAAACAGATGAAACACAGTAATTAAGAATTTTACATTGTAACAACATGTGAACAGTTTTACTCCTTGATAATAGGAAAAGACTACTATTCACTGGCATTAATATCTATTAATTTTTTAATAAATTGTTGACAGATTTCAAAACATTCATTGAAGTTACATGGTATTTATTTCAGTTAGTATCAAAATTCTCTAAAAAAGGTTTTATGTACTCTCTCTAGGTAGATTCATATTATTCATTATGTATATATATATATATATATATGCATTCTTTATACAGTAGAACGTCATTTATCCGAACGTTTATTATCCGGAGCGACAAATATCCGGACCATTTTTTTTTTTGTCAACTACATGTACTGTATATGAGTACGTTTCCGAACAGTGCACAATGCTCAACAGTAAAGGTAAAATTGCGACATTGTGCACCTATTTTACTTTTTCTTCAAGCACGTTTCCCGCATGTGATGATTTTTAATATTCGTATAGTGTCCGGTTTCATATATTGCATAGATCGCATTCGGTTTTCGGTTATCCGAACGGTGTCCGGTCCCAGTTGATTCGGAGGGGCCGCGGTAGCCGAGTGGTATAGGTATCGGATCGTGGCTTGCCTTGTCACGAGTTCAAGCCCAGTACCACTAAAGACCCGCCGTGTAGGGCAGCGATGCACGTTAAATCTGTCGAAAGCTGAAACGTCCTCCCGTTGGTGTGGTGTGGTAGTTAGGAGAGGGGGTGCCAGCTCAGGTGTCGTCCACGTCACTTGACCATGGTTCAAAATTACGTGGTCCGTCGCCGAAAGCCCTCGTGTAGCTGAACAGTGCGACGTTAATATTCAATCAATCAATCAAACAATCAACCCAGTTGATTCGGATAAAACGACGTTCTACTGTATTACATTGCCTCCTTTCCCCTGATTTGCTCACGTACTCTTTGAACTATTTGTACACCTAGAACTCCTACGAAGTACACTTACAGTATCCTTAGACGTACGCACATCCGTTTTTAACTTCCCCGGCACCCTAGGCACTTCAAATTGTTCCACGACACACTATTTCGAGAGCACCCCCTCCTTCAGATCTTACCCTACCAGCTTTCGTTCGGGAGAGATTTTCCCTTAACTGTCTTACTGTTTTTTCCTTTATTTGCTTTTGATCTTTATAGAATTTTTCCATTATTCATCACCTATGGACCCTCTGTGTCCTGGACCGGCAACCGGAAGCCGTAAGGAAAAGAAAGTGGCATGGTTTGGGCATTCTTGTTCATTTCTTACCTTACGGCATCACGGACCACCCACCCATCTTTTTGTGAATCAATACAGTAAATTAATGAAATCGTTTAAAATTACAGTATAGAGTACACATTATTGTATGAATTGTTTTCAACTTGTTTATTAGCATCTTTTTCTTCGCTTATTGCTCTACTATATTCTACTTTTAGACATCCTTATTCTTTGTTGAGTCAATGTCATCGTACTTGTACAACAAAGGTTAACTTCGATCTTTGCAAAATCATTAATGACATAGTTGTAATCAATTTCCATTGTAATATCGTTTTGAGTGCATAGCAGCACCAAATTATTAAGCTTTTCATTTTTTCTTAGTTGGGGAGTATTGTTTCTCTCATGACTCGCTGGGCGGTGGTACGTTCAATGTAATTTTAATTTTTTCTCTTTTTCACCCTCCAATTTCTTGCGCCCTAGGCATGTGCCTAGCTTGCCTAAGCGTAAAAGCGGCCTTACATCGACTGAGAACTATTGAATTACTGTATTTATATCTTACCACTGAATGTATATGAAGGCAGGCCCCAGCAGCTTCATCACATAGCGTCACAAGCCATAGTTTAAGGGTACGAATCTCGTAATTTTAGACCACCATGCAGCAGGAGATCGAAGCTCAAAGTCCTCACGTTGATGTGAGACGTCGAAAACAAGTGATAGCTAAGGAGTAGTCACTTTATCTATCTTTGTTTCAAACTTGCAGAGCATATTGTTTATTTGGGCAGAAATGGTCCGCTAAAAATATTTAACAAATTGATCGCATCTATTTTTTATTTGTTGTAATATTCGCCAACTGGTATGATAACAACATTAAAGAAATATACAAAGAGCCAGAGACATTAATTGCTGACAAGTTTGTATGTTTCTCTCTGGAAATGTACGAAAATATGAGAGAAAAGTAGTCCTTTTGAAGTTTTTTAATTAAAGAATCGTTTCAAGTCATCCAAAATACAAATGCTTTTATTTCCTTTGAAAGAAGGGCTATAGCGCCAACAATTTTACTAGAACACTAACAATTCTAACTTATTAAACAAGTAATATAAAAAAAGAAAGTTAAGTCAATTCCTAATTAGGTCAAAAAATTTATTTATTTTAGTTGCTTTTTATTAAATAATTACAATAAATATAAATATGTATATACTTATGACAGAATCACAATATTAAGTGACAAAATAGAAAGCGATTTTCCTTGCAATTTTCCTTTGTATATATGGTGTTGGACTATTTTTGTTTATTTGTTACTATTTATTTATGAATTAAAATTAATTATTCTAATAAAATAGTACAGTAAAAAATAAATCACCGGAAATTAGGCCATCCCAGTTAAGATTCGAACCCACGACCTTTGGATTAGAAGTCCAACAACTATCCATTGCGCTACAGGGACACAACGAGCTATTTTCCTATTTTATATATGGTATTGGGCCTTTTTATATGTGGTATTATTTCTGTTACTATTTATTCATTAATTAAATAAAAAATTAATATTAGCAAAAACTTTATTAACATCAGGTGTCATCCACTGCAAGTTGAAAAAAATGTATTTGAACTTGAGTGGATGAAAAAAAAAGTATTTTATGAACGACTAAAAATTTGAACAAGATATATAGGGAGAATATGAACTAATAGTAGGAATTGAATTACTTTTGTCGGGAAAAAGACCGTCATATTAAATGCTTCCAAATTCAACAATGAATGTGATTTTTTATGCTATATTTATTATATATATATATATATTCATTTAAATTACTAACAAAAACAAAAATACGATAATTTTGAAACACTTTTTTTATGAATCTTATACATTAGAATACTAAGCACTTGAACTTACATAAAATACAAAATTGACGATCACAACCCCAAAAAATTTTTTAAAAGGTACCCCTACGGTCGGAAACCCGTGATTTTAAAAGGCATAAATGGAAAATTTTTTCATAATTTTAGTGTCACTTAGATTAGACTACATGTATAAAATTTTTTAAAGACTTTTTGAAAAAAAAAATTTTTTAAACAATATTTTGGCAAAATTAACTTAGAATAATCCAAAATGTTCTCTTTTAAAAAATGCTTCTATTATAACAATATTTTGTTGTATATAACTGACATCTTTACAGAGTCTCAGTGGAACACACAAAGGGGGTCCTGGGGGTCGGCCCCCAAAACCCCGATTTTTTCCGTTTTATAATTCTAAATAAAATGCGTAAAAATTTAATTAAATATTTGTTATTAATGTTTAAATTTTTTTTAATTAATCCCAATTATTTATTCAATAATTATTTTTTACGTTTTTTGTTCCTGAAAATCGACAAAATCAGAAATGCATGATAAGAATGGTGAATTTTCCCCGGCCCCCCTTGAAAAATTCTGTGTGGGGTCTGCATAGGCTCAACTATGATTTTTTAAAAATTCACATTATTTTTTAAATTACAACCAATTAAAATAATTATCGGCGTTTTTTTTTTTAAAATTGCTCCCTCTGTTGTTAAATATGGATAAACCCCCTTTTAAGTTATATATTTCAAAAAAATTTTAGTTCAGCCTCTGTACAGAGGTCTTAGCTATATCAGGTAAAAAATTATTATAATGGAAGTTTTTTTACAAAAGGAAAACATTTTTTAAAAAATATTATTCTAAGTTAATTTTTTTCCAAAAAATTGTATTTAAATAATTTTTTTTTTTCAAAATGTCCTTTAAAAAAATTATATACATGTATTCTAACTAAATGACACTAATATCATGAAAATTATCCGTTTTGGGTTTTTTCAAAATCCCGGGTTCGAACGTAGTCGGAACCCTTAAGTCTAAAAGTGCCAAATTTTCCATTCTTCGACTAAAACCAAAGACATCTTCATCCTCTTAAAAGTTTTAGGCATCGTTAAGGTGAGTATCAATTAATAAAATAATAAACCTTTTAGAAAAAAGCGTTCCTTTAAAAAGAACACCTTCCAGAAACATCCATTAGGCAGTTAATCACTTGACAGAACACAGAAGGTTTTAAAAAAAAGTTCCTTTTTCAGCAGCTCAATTAGACAATTGAACCAACTATCGCTTTCACCCTCTTTTCTTTCTGTAGCTCGTTGAGTGGGGTAACATTGAAATAGCTTTGGCTCGCAGATGATTGGCGGTGCGTGGGCGTGAAACTGTTCTTATTGTCGTACAGGAGTGACGTTAATCACCTAATAGACACTTTCCCATAAGATCTTTTCAGAGTGTTTGTGCCATTAATCTTAAGTATGAGCTTTTTTTACGCTTAAATTAGCATTTTTTCGGTTAAAGATTGCCAACCAATTAAGTTTGATGGTTATAATTGATAAAGAGAGATCATATTTGAATTTTATGATATAAATAATAGAAAATGCTCCCTTTTTATTATTATTGAGTGGTAGAAATTTTTCTTGAAATGGTTTATATTTTAGCAAGCATTTCGATTTAACATGTGAAAATCGAAGCAAGATTTACTTATTTTTAATTTAAATTGATCTTTTTTTATGAGTTGTATGGGAGAATGAAGACACAAAAGCTACATTACTGATTGTTGTACGAAAGATGAAAAAAGTGGCAGTACAAGTATTAGTAATTACTCATTAAATTCGAATAAAAAAATGACAGAAAAACTAATAGTTAATTATATAACTGAGTAACTAATAATCATGCAACTAAATCGTACCAACAATATAACTGTACTAGCTATTATTGTGCTAGATAGTAATATAATTTTACTTGCTATTTACACAGATATCAACAATGGCGTAACGGAGATATTAGGGCCCCCTCCGACCCCTGCAAACTCAGGTTTAGTGCCTCAAGCACAATACGCGCGCATTGGGCCTCTTAGAGTTCCTGGGCCCTCGCGATGTGGAGGTGTACGTTACCCCACCCGGATATTATTTAATTTGGGAATTCTTTTCTTGATGTTTGCGCAGTTAATATTAAGTAAAAACTCTTTCTTTACAGCTGAATTTCCTTTTTCTTTTTTTTTTTTTTTTTTTTTTTTTTTTTGAGGTTGAACAGTATCTTAAGCTTGATTATGAAAGTATTCAAAATGAAAATAACCAATATGTAAGTAGAAATTATATTTATTATTTAAACAACACCAAAAGAATAATTGATCAATCACAGAAAAATAATTTTTTATTACTGTTAAATTTTTATCCCTTATTGTTCGAAAAATGTCCAAGTTTAAATTTATTGTAATACAAGATTGGAATAATTATTAATCTTACAATATTTGACTAATTCACCATAAACTGCTCTTACTATCACATTTAAGTAAATAGTTCTCAAGATCAATCTGTTAGCTATCGGGCCATTTCAGGTCCAGGGCCCTGAGTGCCCTCCCCAAGCGCCCAATGGATAAACCGGCACTGATGCACAAAGATTGGTACTCAGATTCTATCCTCTTCATTTGACTCGAGTTGAAAGTTATGAGGTCCATCCGCAATAGCCCTCTTCAATTGCGTGTAATGACTTATTTGATGAAGGAAGGGGTATATTTTAAGGAAAATATATGAATTATCATTTTTTAAAAAACTAAAAAACACGCTTTTATGGTTAATCGTACTAAAAAGTAAAAAAATAATTGTTAATAGAACAATAAAATGATTTACTAGAAAATTAATGTCATTGAGGTAAAAGCGTGGGGTACTCTATATCAGTTGTTATAATTCTTTACTATTTCTATTCCGAAATGCTGAGTTAGTGTAAAAATTTAGTACAAAGCACACACACTCCACGTTTTTTTACCCACAATATAAATTAATTTTATAAATAATTTCATTTTATTCTTCTATTAAGAATTACTCTTTTTAACTTTTTAGTTCGATTAACGATAAAAGCGTGTTTTTTAGTTTTTATACTATAATTTATTTTTCATTTTTTAATTCGATCTACAGTAAAAGCATGTATTTTTAGTCTTTTTAACTATCATTTATTCATACACTTTTTTTAAAAAATGTTTGGGCCGCGACCGAAAAAGTTTGTCCATCCCTGAGTTAGAACAAATTATTTTATTTCACATGCACGAGTCTTTTTTTTTATTTCCATTTTCTGAATTGCTTACATTATGATAAGAAATTGCTGACGCCAAAAAAAACGTTTTTGCTTTTAAAGTTACTTTTAATCATTTAGTCGCCAGATCTGGAAATGGTATAATGAATTAGTCACCAAATCTGGATTATCCTGCCTCCTGATTATCCTGTTCAGGACAATGGAACAAAATTATGAAATTATTGTATTGTCATCGGTCCTTAATAAGTGTGCAAAATTTCAAATTAATCTGACCTTTTAAAGAGGGTGAAAATCGAGTTCAAAGATTCCGTTACATACAAGTGAAACTTATAAAAGCGTGTTAAAAACATATAGATGAAAGCACCGAAGCGCGTAATCTTTACATTAAACATAAAAAATCTGTTGACCAATGGGAATTGATCCCTCTCTCCAACGCCACTGACCTCTCTGCAACTTCAAAGTACTTAAAAATTTTTGTGTGGGTGTACTCAAATTGGCGCACACGAGGAGGGTCCTAAGGAGTCCAGAGATACTCCCCCAAAGCCCTTGATATTTTTCCGACTGATTCGCAATTTCTAAATTATATAGTACGTAAATTTATTAAATATTTGTTATTAATGATTAATTTATTAATTAATGCTAGTTATTTATTCAATAATTAGTTTTTGCTTTGTTTTGTTCGAAAATCAGAACCAAAGAATCCAAAAGAGCATGATACAAGAAAAGTGAACTTTTAACCCCGGACCCCCCCCTTGAAAAATTCTTGTGCGCTACTGGTGCTTAATGAATGTGGTTCAAACACACACACAACTCAAGATAATATTTTCTCTATCATTACAATCTGGAAATCAGTTGAATGTAATAATTTAATAAAGTGAAGTAGAAAAAATTTTAACAAATCAAACATAGAGTTAAAAGTGTTTTTGATATATTTTTTTGTTTTATCTTAGCTTTGTTTATATCATAAGAATATTTATATTCTTTTAGGTTTATTTAGGCTAATAGCTCTGTCGAAGTATCTGAACGAAAATATGTAGTATTAAGACAAAAATATGCAATCATGTTTACACTAAAAGGAAATTGCATAGTGAAAGATTCATTTTTTAGGTTTTAAAAAAAGGATAAAACTGATAAAAAGGATAATTATATGTAACAAAAAACAAAAGAAAGATGTATAGCAGGTTTTACTTAATTACTTTTCCGAAAATTGCATGTAAATAAATATTAATGTAGGGTCTTAAGACAATTTTTTCAAAGAAATTGATTACGTTAATTAATTTTGTTTCATGAAAAATAATTAGAGAAAATTAACAGTATAGTAAAGTAGTAAATTGAGATTTAATATTGAAAAAACCGACAAAGAATAATTTAAATAATTTCATTTAACATTTTTAATCTCAGAAGTACTTAAGTGCATACTGAGAATCTAAATCCAGGTTTCAAAAGAGGGATTTCCAACTCAGTGAATATGTAATAAGATTTGAGGTCCAAATAACGAAATATGTCACCTGAGACTATAAAAGTCTCAGGTGACATATTTAGTTCTAGACCCATGTTAATGAAAATTAAACTTGATCTTATGTGCTTTCAGTATAAATTAATAAGAATACAGAACATTTGACTTCTCAGAATGTAAGTAGGTTAGAATATGCGACTTTAAGAAACAGACAAGTTTGTAAACTGAAAGGACACATAAGGGTTAACACCCCATAAAGCCTTCTTTGAACGATTTATGCATATATAATGAAAGAAATAATTGAATAATAGGATCAATGCGATGCATTCTTCAGATATAATTGCTCTTATTCAATTAAAAATCTTCTCTTTTATATCAATTAATTTTACTCGAATAACAAATATTGCTGAAAAAGATTACAGGAATTTTATTTTTCGGTTTTTAATACATATCAATATCTGAAACTTGTCCCTTTTGTGCTAATAACAAAATTGATTCAAATAATTAAGTTTTTGATTACAGGAATGACGACAGAAATTTTGAAAGGATGTAACACTCAATTTTAAATGTCCAATGTTACACAATTTATGTTATCAAAAAAGTGTGATTAAGAGATTTAAAAGCGAAATTCTCAAATACATAAAGAATTATTTTCAATTATTCCAAAGCCTTTTACATATGATCTGTATATTTTAATGAAATATGATTATTCCCAATCTCTTTTTATACTTTTACACTGCATAACTATATCACGAAATTTTTTTTAACAATTTAATAAAGCTCCATGTATTAAAAGGTAATTAAGTTTTGGGAGAAAGGAACTCAGAATATGTCCTTAAACACATTTTTCATGGTCATTCAAAAAGTTATAAACATTTTCTCAACAAAAATAGTTAGCAACAATTATAAGATCTTAGAAGACAATATCTAACGACTTATTTCTCTTGGGCATATAATTTTTTTTCTGGATATTTATCTGAATTTAAAGAAAGTGGTGTGACACAAACATATTTATTGTATGCCAAAGATGATGATGCCTTAACACTTAAATGTAGAGTATCTTGTGACTTTAATTATCAACTTTGCAGAGTGCCATGATATAACTACTCTGTCGTGTTATATCCTGAAATCATTGTCAGAGACCGCCAAGTGTGAAGTGAAATAAGTGAGGGTGTTAAGAATTATCGATAGACATTTTTTGTTGTTCTTGAATCTAGGAACGTTCTTGTATATACACAGCATCATAACAAAACTCTTACAATTAACTTAAAACACTTGAGGAATTTGTATATGTTTATGAAAATTGAGCTTTTAGTTATCTCATTGCATGTGTATTTAAAATTGGCTGAAATATAATTGAAATGAATTTAGGGAAAACTTTTGGAACCTTTTCATACTCGAACTTTTAGAAAAATCTTTTAAAATCATGGAATCAATTTCATCTTTCAATTATCCTTCTAATTTAAAATTTGAGTGCTTTCGGACAAAACAATTTACATGTGCGTCCAGGCAGCGAAAAACATATATATCTTTACTATATATTGACTACTTTTACTACTTTAGCATTGTACACAAGTACTGGTACATCTAATAATTAGTAAATAAAATTCAAATTTAAAATATTGATATTTTCAAATGAAAAAAATGATTTTTTAATAATACTGTATTATGATATTGTTTCTAAAAGAATATTATAGCGTAATACAGCTATTTATTTCTATTTGAATAATCCTTTATAAATATACCTTTTATATTTTTATTTTACAAACTATATTATTACAAAGCATTAAAAATCTGTTTATGTATATAAAAAAATTATTTGGGGTTAAAGCTTTTGGGTTTTGAGGATTCCTTATTGTAAGAGAATATGCTGCTTAAAGCCAAAAAAATTTGTACTTAGAAGATTACTACTATTTTTTTTTAATCCTGAAGATTAATCGAACTTCAATCTTAAGTCGTATTTTTCTATTTTATATTTATAGACACGAAAAACAGAGTTAGATACCTGATAGAATATCGCTGTATCTAGATGAATTTTTAATCATGAATTGTTCTTTTCCCAAAATAGTTTGTAAAATCAAGGATCGTATATAAGCTTAGATAACAAAATAAAAAGGAAATAAAAAAGTACATTTTATTTTTTTATTCGTAACAACTAATCAATTATCGTATGTGATTTTCATATCAATTCAATAACAGTAATCAAAAACCATATAACGAACTGATGATTGAACTGAAAAAGATTAGGTTTTAGGTATCTTGTATTATACTAATTAATATTCACCCACAAATATTACTTGCGTTCATATTGAGATCAAGAAAGAAATTAAATTTCTATAGATTATAGTTTAGCTATATACACACAGAAAAATGCTGGGCATAGGTAATAATTCTGGAATAAGTGTCAGTGGCTTACCAAAGAAAGTGCACTATGGCCTGCAAAATCAGGTTTGAGCCCCAAGCCCAAATACATACTTGGCGTCAGTCAGGCTTTGGGGCCCCTAGAGCTCACAGGGGTATACGTTCGCCACTGATCAGTATACATTCAAACATCAGAAATTGTGCTTTATTTCGAAGGTTTGAGACTCTTATTTTTTGAAGAAGGATCCGTAGAAGGAAAGTTTGCCAAATGATGTCTTCACTGTTTCAAGATCATACATGTATTTACTTTAAAAAATCTGGGCTTTGATCAAGTGGCGTAACGTACACCCCGCTACCTCCGCATTGCGGGAAGGGGCAAGGGACTCCTAGGGGTCCAGATTGACTGACTTAAAATACGCATTTGAGGTTGAGACCCAAAACCTGAAGAGTTTGCAGAGGGGATCTTAACATTCTCCGTTACGCCACAGCCGATTCTTTTTCTAAAGATTAACTACCAAAATCTAACAATTCGGGAACGACGATTTCGTTTTACTATTTTGGGTAACGTACCAATGCACTTACATTTAAAATAAATAAAAAAGATGTTTGGTTGGCTAAAATTGAAATTCTGGAGCTTTGGATCGAAATTTAAAACAATCAAAATTAAGAGGTCGATTATCGAATTTGGTTATAGTTTGAAATTACAACTTCGTTTGCCCATTAGAGGTTGTTTGATTCCTGGAAACGGTCCGTAAAACCGAGATCTTTCTCGTACGTTTCGATAAATTAAGCAATCTGAAAATCCTCATAAATCTGTTAAATTTGTAAAATACGAATTTTATAAAATATCATTTTTTTCATCAAAATTCCTTTTTAGAAACAGTCTGTTGCCTTAAAGTGCGTGAACAAATAATTAACCTAATTGCACTATCTTTCTTTGTCATTTAGAAAATTTATATTGCCTCTGTTACTTAAGCAATATGTCATAAAGCTTAAGTAAAATTTGTCATTGTCAATCCTCAATGTAATAATTTATTGCAATTCTAATTTACTGCATGATATATACATCTAGTATTTGCAGGCTTATTTAAAAATTGATTTTCTTAAATGTGAAACACTAAATAACAATAATTAAAATTAAATATAAAAGAAAATAAATTTATATAAAGCTCGCAAACCCTTAAAAATTCTATTAATAGTATTGACAAACACTGCAACTAAATTTCGGAACTGGTGCGTTACATATTCTAAATTATTATTATTTTCGGTACCAAGCGGCCTCGAACTTGAAGCTAATCAAACCAAATTTAAAACAGCTCGTAAATCAAAAGCGGTAAATACCCCTTTCTCACGCTCTTTACCGAACAACAAATCCCGAAAAAACCATTTCCTCTTAAAAACCACCTCGTAATTATCTTTCCAGCAAAAACAAGAATCGTCATTAACGGGCGTCAACTCAACACTTCACAATGAGGCGCCATATAATGATTACCAACTGATTAAATAAATATGTACAGTAGTTGTGTATACATATCCGTTTTCTCGCCATTGGAAATGGGAAATAAATAGGAAATGTTCGATTAACACTATCCCATGTCTAGCTTTCCGGTCTTGAGATTCGTGAGAATACCTGTGATTTATGTATGCTGAGGATTTCAATGAACTTTTGCGGATTTGTCTGTTTGTAACAGTGCACACAACACATTTGCAACAATAGATAGAATCACGTATGCGGAAGGTGATATGGGTGAGGTAAAGATGTCATGTCGAGATAAGTAACGTTTTAACCCCTTTGGGGACTTCTGTGCCCCACGAACAATACGAGATTTGTGCCTAAATGTGCTAGCGGTGGTGTTCGTGTGGGTTGACCTTTTGTGTGAATACATTGCACAATTTACAGTGTTGATATCGAAAAGAATAACGAATTATTTAGCCTTCCAGGAACTTTGCCGGGAAGAATTATTTTAGATGTTCGGTTTACTTTGGGATAATTTAAATTATAAAAGTTCTGTCAGCACATAATATTGAATACACTTGTTGAATATATTGAGCAGGAAATGTAATTTAACAGGTCTATTCATATACTACTAATAGTCCTCTTGAGGTAATGGGTCGTTAAAAGTATTCTGTCAAAAATTTCCCCTCCGAAGAGATGTGATAAAGGAGCGAAATAAAGGCTTTGTATATAAAGATTAACTTTCAACCTCAAAGATAGTGAGGTTGGAATTGCTTAAGGTTAGCAGTATTGATTGATTAACGTGAAGCTAGGCGAAAGAACTTTGGCGGCTTATTTGATTAATATTAAGATTGACGATTTGGTCAATTAGCAGTTAGAATTAGATTAAGATCGATTTGAATTAGAAGGTGTATTTCCTAGACGTAAGTGATCCGATTTATCGTTTATTCTTCTAGTATCTCGTCTACGTTGCTATTGCTCCCATATTTAACAATTGGTGCATTTTCTTAGTTTGGGTTTGTTGATTTGTATCCTTTGTTGGGAGTGATACGTAATACAGTTGCATTAACTATGGTTATCTTCCTTTCGACCCTCTCACTCCTGATGGATGGCACGGGCCGTCCATTACATATTATATTCCGTATCCCGAAGCTCAATGTAAAATGGGCGAGGGCATATCGGTTCTAGAAAAATAGAAATAAAAATTCCATATCAACATTAAGTGAGGACTAACGTGTTTTGAAATGTGGAAAAGCTGACTATTCCATCACATCATTAGGTACTGTGGCCACAAATTTCCACAATTTGAAGTGATTTTTTTTCACCTAATATGATCTTACATATATAGCCGTGCTATTAATCACAGTCACAGTTCAAGTAAACAATTTTGCTGGTTTAGTTAAAATTACCGTAGTTTGTGCCTCGGTTTGAGAAAATGATGGCATCTAACTTTATGACGGGTTCTATCCACGGGACTTTTAACTAATCCTCTTGGGAAAACTTATTCTTTAATTGTGAGTTTTAGTTTAAAAACGGATTTCAGTAGAGATGATTTTATGCTAATGTAAGTGCTATTTAAACCCTGGTGTTGGAGCGTTTGAGGTTAATCGAGAAATCTCGGAATGGTAGAAAGTGAATTGCGATTAAGAAGTCGTGCAAGTTGAAGTTAATATTCATCTTAGCATCCCCCGGAGTTGTGAAAGGGAAATAAGAAGTGGATCTGTACCAAGATAATGAACGTTCAGAAGAAGTTGTATAAGGAGGCAAGCATCAAAGATAAATTTTTGAATAATCTCATATGTTAGATTAAAAATTTGGATTTAAGATTGCTCCCAAGGTTAAAAAGTCGTTCATAAAGTATCAGATGCCAGTAAAGTAACTATTTTAAATAATGTAGCTGTTTAAGAACTTTCTTATATCTGCAACTTCTGGATCGCGACAACTTTGACTCTCCATAGAGAAATGTACATACTACCTGTGCAAGACACTACAAAAGATGGCTTTGTTTGGTAGAGATTTAAAATGATACAACACTTACAGCTTTTCTATCCATAACTTTGTTGTCCAGTTTTTGTTTTTCTAAATAATTTTGTTTTAAAATTCAAATTTAATTCAAATCAAGCAATAAGTTAAAAAACATTTTGTATGCATTATGAATTAAATATTCAAACTGTTTGTCTCTTCAAACTGACATCATTTCTCTCAACCCTGACTCGGCAAACTGAGTTAATTTTTAAATGAACCTGAAAGGTTTTTGACCGACATGACTGTGATTAAATGGCGGCTGGCTATGTAAGATCACGTTAATGGAAAAATCACTAAATTTGGGAAATTTGTGGTCACAATATCTGTAACTGACCATGATCAAGGGTGTCAATTTTACACACTTTCAAAATATATAATGACTTAACCAAACAATATGGAATTTTTTCCCCATAGCTTGTTATAACCCCCTTTCCCTGTTTACACCATGCCCTCTTGACGCGCGTTGGGCTTCAGGAACCCTGTCTAGTATTGCCTTATGCAGTGAAATCGTTTAAGGAAGAAACTGAGGGATTTGGAATATTTTTCGTGTTACTTTAAGTTCCTTTACCAAAGGATATAGAATATAAAAAATAAAAATAAAATTTATTAAGGTACATTCTATTTACATAGATATTGGCTATATATACATATATTTAGTAAAAGTCAATGAAACAAAAGCCTTCTCAAGAACTTAATGGAATTTAAAACAAAAGTTTTAAGTTTTTTCAAAAACAAAATATTTATTGAGTTTTTGGAAAATAATCTGATATTTTTCTTCATATTGTCTTTTTCAGCATCAAATTGTCAACAAATTGCTCGTTATAGTTCATTTTGTTATTCATTTCACCATTGGAAGGTGCATCTAAATAATTGTGCATACTTTTCATGACAGTCGTTTACATCATAGGTTCCCAAACTTTTTTGTCTCGTAGACCCTTTGCCATGTTTTTCGGTTTTATGTAGACCCCCATTTACCTAATATTAAATTTTGCAAGTTATCAACTAAAATGTTTTTGACAGCTGGTATATCACTAGTATCAGTATGTTTTCTAACTGTAGTAGTTAAGTAGATTGTTTAAAACTTAATAAAAACATGTGAATTAATTAAATCAAAATTTAATTAATATATAAAATAATGTGGTTACATAAAATAACATTTTTAATGGATGGGTTGAATATGTTGCTTCGATAACAAGTTTTCGATATTTAGTTTTAAATCATTTCAGATTTTAACCCTAAGTCTCTAACAGTTTGTGAAAGTATCTAATCTCTCGCTTTTTCTTTTCTTTTGTTTTATTTTTTTGGGGGTGGGGCAAGCTCACTGAAACTCTTCCTGTCTGGGAAAAGCAATTAAAAATATTCTTGTGTTGGTCCATAATTCGGGATAAATAACAGGTATATATATATAACTTTTTTAAGGTATCCGACTACGTTCCGGCAATATTGATTTTGCAAAAGCGTGTAATGGATAATATTTATGATATTTAGCATCCTTAGATTAGACAATGTATATAAAAATTGGGTTAAGAATAGAATTACAATAAAAAATTATTTAAGTGCAATATTTTAACAAAAATTAACTTAGAATAATCTATTTTTTTTTCAAATGTTCTCCTTTTGTGAAAATGCTTCTATTATAATAATATTTTGCCTGTATATAGCTCAGACCTCTGTACAGAGCTCAACTAGAATTTTCGAATGCATAACTCGGAAGTCGGTTTATCCATGTTTTTGCAACAGAGGGAGAAATTTTAAGAAGAACGCCGATAATTGTTTCAAATGGTTTGTAACTCTACAGAAAGTAATGTGAATTTTCAAAAATCATAGTTTGAGCCTCTGTACGGTCACGGTATATACAGGCACTAAAATATACAATAAAGCATTTTTTCTAAAAACATTTAGGCTGATATTCTAAGTTAATTTTTACCAAAACTGTATTTAAATACTTTTTGTCATAATAATCTGCCAGGCAATTTTATACATGTATTAATCACAAGTGACACTAAGCATAATAATGACGTCTCATTTATGCCTTTAAATGTTCCAGCGTAGTCGAGATCTATAAAAACAAATTGCTGACATTCATTTCTAAACTTTACTTTAAAATCTTTGTTAGGGCTATTAAAATCAGTTCCTTTTGTAATCACTTTTTTTTTAATGTTACGACATGAATTCATTACCTACTGTGATATTATTATAGTCAAAGCATTCTCAAATCTAGTTTCAAAACCTGAATAAAAGGCATTTCAATGTTGAACAAGGTTGAAACGTCCTTTTCAGTCAGATTGTCTGTGATAAATTGAGAAACTGTTAAAATTCGCAACATCCATTTTTTATATTCCTTTGGTTTCTGGCAAAACACTGAAATGATGATCGCTTTTAAATATAATTTATGCTGTCTTGCTTGTAACTGCAAACTAGCCCCAGTAAATTTAGTATAAATCTATCGAATAGGTAAGTGTATATAATTTACATGATCAAATTTTCTTTTAAATTTAGAGTCACGACCTGGTTTAGGCTATCGTTGACCCCCATTTACAGCTCATGGAACCCCAAATTATATTTTGCTGACGTGGACGCGTAGGTCGTCATAGACCCCTGGGGTCCATATAGACCACTTTTGAGAATCACTGGTTTACGTAGTCAGCGCATACAGTCGTTTGTAGATTGAACTCTCAGTGCAATTTCATATTTTGTTAAAATATATGGGAAATTTACAAAGAACTTAAAAATAAAATAAAACATTTAAAGAAACATTAGTATAAAAAATATATTGTAAGTTATGGTTCGGGGGTGGAAAGAAATATTAAAATGGCAAGAAATGTATTTATAAAAATTAAAATTTAAAAATTTAATATCATAATATCGATTGATTTCTAAATTTAGTGTGTGGAATTCAGAAGGAAGACTATGACAAAATAATAAATAAAAGAAAAAAATAATAAATTTGAACAAACACAATTGAAGTTATTATTAAAAAATCTTTAAATTCTTAAGTGTTTCTAAATTTGTAAGCACTGAATTTCGATATTTGGGATTTAAAAAATGAATTTCTTTAATGATTGTTTTCACTTCCTCATATTCTATGATCCTTTTCGTGAATGCAATATATGGTGCGGTAATTATCTACAATTTTCTTTTACATGATAGGTTACCGCAGATGTTTTGTCTAAAAAATTAATTGATTTACATTTTAAAATGCGTTCCTATCTTTTATCTTTCAAACAGAATTTCCAATAATTACGTTTAACTGGAAAACATATTATTATATTCTATTTGATTTTATACATGTTTTGATTTTTCACGCTTGGTTTTTATTTTCACTAGAAGGAAATTAAAATGGGAAGGAGGAACTATAAAGATTGTACAAATATAAAAAAGTAAAAAGTAATTTTTTTCTTCATTTTGCTCCAAAAGCAGTTTTTGAACTTAAAATAATTACGGATTGTAGTTTTATTCATCATACATCTTGGAAAAGTAAGGAAAAATCAAAACTATTTTTGACTTGATTGTTTTCATGAAACATAATGATTTACAGGATTATTTATACGAAATAGAAAATAACGTAATTCTTAAATTAATATTTAAGCATCTCTCACGAGAGCGTAATGATAAAACTGCTATGTGATGCAATTAAAACCAAGCATTTAACAATTTATTTGAGCTGCAGAATCCACACATAGCGTAAAACTTAAAGAATATATATAAAATGGAATGTATATACACGTTATAAAAGATCAAAATGTTACCACAATCATGGTTACCACCATAAAAGTAAAAGTCAGTGGTAACCAAAAATATTTACAACTATACTACTTGCCATGGTGTTAATTAAAAAATTATGTAGAAGTCTATTTCTATTGAAACAATTCCACGATTACCACCCTCTATTGGTGCTCCTGGTTTGGCTTTTTCTGCATTACGCTCATAAGATGGGAGTCATCAACAAAGTAGCTTATTTATTTTATTTATTTATTTATTTTGACTTAATTTTTTAAATTCAAATTTTTCCTTCATACTAAGCATGGCATCTTGCTGTATGCGCCGTTTTGGTAACTATCGATAACAATCTGTTATAAAACTTTTATATAGGCCTGTAATCAATACATTTCTTTGAGTAAGAGAAATGCTTAAATATTTGTTTTTATTAGTAATTCCGTAGCTTAATAAGCCAAACATCAGATTCTATAGTAGAAGAATTTTTTTGAAATGTTTTAAAAAGTTATTTTTATTTCAAGATTAAAAGGAGAGAGAATAAGATTTGGATCCACTTCTCAATTAGGATTTCACAATTGTGGAAGCTAACAAATTGTTAATGGGTAAGTAAATTAATCTATGAGTTCTCATTTTTATGGCCGCAGTCATTATAAGGACTCGTGTGGTTAGCATGTCATGAGTTCAAGCGTGTACCGCTGAAGACCCGCCCTGCTGAGGTCCAAACGTCACTCCCATTTGGTGTGGTGGATTAGAAGATCAACTCAGATGTCATCATCACTTGACCGGGGTTCAACTTTGCGGGTCGTTGCCAAAACTGATGTGTAACTGAATAGTGTGTCGTTAATATTCACTTCACATTTTTTGTCGTTTTCACTTCTGTGTTTCGTAATTCCATGCAATTATAGGGCCTTTTTTTTTTTGAGTACCCAAGTGCTGCAGTGGACACTTTTTTTTACATGCTATGGTACTCACGTCAGTTATCACCAAATTTATTATTTTTCAATTGGTTTTAATCCTGCATCTCTCTTGGTTACCATCAAAACAGGGGTATAACGCGCACTTTTAACACCAAATAAAGATCCAAATTTACAGGTGCGTATCCTGCGCTGGGTATAAAGTGATAAACTTTAAAGATTAAAAAAAATGAGCATAAAAGAGAGAAAATTAGGTTTCTACATATATCGAAATACTGTTTTATTTTAAGGTATCCGACTACTTTCGGAACCGTGATGATTTTTAAAAGCTCATAAATAAATAATTTCACTGATATTTAGAGTCACTTAGATTATAGAATACATGTGTATAAATTATTTTAGGACATTTTGACAAAAAAAATTTATTTAAATGCAATATTTTGGCAAAAATTAACTTAGAATAACCTTTTTTTCAAAATGTTCTCCTTTTTATAAAAGTAACTTCTAAAATAATATTGCGTGATATTGTGTGTGTGTATATAAAGTAAGAATGCTCAGAGGTCTGAATTTTTTAAAATCACATTATTTTTCAGAGTTACAACCCATTGGAAAATAATAATCGGCGTTTTTTCTAAAATTTCTCTCTCTGTTGTCGTAAAACATGGAGAAACCAACTTCTAAGTTATATATTTCAAAAAATTCTTAGTTGAGCCTCTGTAGAGAGGTCTGAATATATACAGGCAAAATATTATTATAATAGAATCATTTTTTTTCACAAAAGGAGAATATTTTGAAAACAGGTCATTCTATGTTACCATTTTTTGTCATAATATTGTAATTCAATAATTTTTTATTGTAATCATATTTTATAATTTTATATACATTTTCTAATCTAAGTGACACTAAATATCATACATATTATCCATTTATACGCTTTTTGCTAAATCATGCTTCGAACGTAGTCGGATACCTTAAAAAGATATAACTTTTACTTTATGAACTTAAAGTTGTAATTCGAAGTATTCTATTTTTCAAAACCTGCGAGGGATAATATCTCGAATAAATTACTTAGCCCAAGAGCCCACAACTATCAGACCTTCGACATTTTATAAAAGCTGAAAAGTTTCTCTGCGGATATCACTTAACACAGGTAAGAACGATCAGCGAGCATGGAGTTTTGGATTGTGGTTACTTGCTGGTAACAGGTAGTAAAGGTGTATATAAAATAGTACCTCAACTTCTATAAAGTATAAGCTCAATTTTTTTATATTTTCTTCCGGAATAACATTAGAAATCACGTCATCCGTTACCGGACACTTAGTATAGTTGCGTCCCCTGCAGACACCCTAAACTTAAAAAATTATTATACTTTCGTTATAGTATAAAAGCTGAATTTTATATATGTTACTTGAGGACCTATAAAAAGATGTTACCTCTATAGCTGGACAGTTTAAGGGTTTTACATCTTACCTTGGAACACATTGAAAGTCTACTATAGGTTTGAGTGTAAGGCAACTGTGTTCAAAGCGGCTGCGATTGAGAAGGGCATTTAGCCTATTGCGATCTTAAAATTCAATGAAAAAATAGTTTTATGACGTTAAAAGCATACGTACATTTCAAGGTTCCTCGTAAAAGAGGGGCTGCACGTTATACGGCGAATGTACCTATAAAAATTAAAAATGCAGATTGAAAGTTTAAATGCGCGTTGCCACGCCGGATTTTACAGTAATCAAAAATTTAAGGAACTCCTAGCATGGAGGTACGTGACAGTTTAGTGATCATGGTGCACGAACTAGCGGCAGCGTGTCTCAAGTTCGAGCCCTTCTGCCTCCAGGGAGCTGTAGGGGTGATGCAAGAAGTTAAATCTGCAAACAAAACTCTCCATTAGCGTGGTGCTGAAGATTGGAAAGGATCTAGTTCGAGATATCATCTTTGTCACTTCAGGGGTTTTTCGAATTGTGGAAGTGATCGCGGCATTTTGAGTTTGACGTTAATAACACTTAAGGCAGAAAGTATCGCACGTACGTGCCCGTGCGGCTTTTTCGTCCGTGCTAATCTGAGGGAAGGTTGCGCCGAAGCACACAAAACATTTTGAAAAATATTATTCTAAGTTAATCTTTTGCCAAATATTGTATATTTAAATAATTTTTTTTGTCAAAATGTCACAAAACAATTATATACATGTATTCTAATCTAAGTGACACTAAATATCATGAAAATTATCCATTTATGAGCTTTTGCAAAATCACGGCTCCGAACGTAGTCGGATACCTTAAAGTCTCCAAATGTGCCAAATTTTCCATTCTTCGGCTAACATCTTCATCCTCTTAAAAGTTTTAGGCATCGTTAAGGTGAGTATCAATTAATAAAATAATAAACCTTTTAGAAAAAAGCGTTCCTTTAAAAAAAAGAACGCGCCGAAACATCCATTAGGCAGTTAATCACTTGACAGAACACAGAAGGTTTTAAAAAAAAGGTTCCTTTTTCAGCAGCTCAATTAGACAATTAGACAATGAAGCTATCGCTTTTTCACCCTCTTTTCTTTCTGTAGCTCGTTGAGTGGGGTAACATTGAAATAGCTTTGGCTCGCAGATGATTGGCGGTGCGTGGGCGTGAAACTGTTCTTATTGTCGTACAGGAGTGACGTTAATCACCTAATAGACACTTTCCCATAAGATCTTTTCAGAGTGTTTGTGCCATTAATCTTAAGTATGAGCTTTTTTTACGCTTAAATTAGCATTTTTTCGGTTAAAGATTGCCAACCAATTAAGTTTGATGGTTATAATTGATAAAGAGAGATCATATTTGAATTTTATGATATAAATAATAGAAAATGCTCCCTTTTTATTATTATTGAGTGGTAGAAATTTTTCTTGAAATGGTTTATATTTTAGCAAGCATTTCGATTTAACATGTGAAAATCGAAGCAAGATTTACTTATTTTTAATTTAAATTGATCTTTTTTTTTATGAGTTGTATGGGAGAATGAAGACACAAAAGCTACATTACTGATTGTTGTACGAAAGATGAAAAAATTACAACAGTACAAGTATTATTTCATTAAATTCGAATAAAAAAAAATGACAGAAAAACTAATAGTTAGTTATATAACTGAGTAACTAATAATCATGCAACTAAATCGTACCAACAATATAACTGTACTAGCTATTATTGTGCTAGATAGTAATATAATTTTACTTGCTATTTACACAGATATCAACAATGGCGTAACGGAGAATATTAGGGCCCCCTCCGCCCCCTGCAAACTCAGGTTTAGTGCCTCAAGCACAATACGCACTTTGCATTGGGCCTCTTAGAGTTCCTGGGCCCCTCGCGATGTGGAGGTGTACGTTACCCCACCGGATATTAATTTGGGAATTCTTTTCTCGATGTTTGCGCAGTTAATATTAAGTAAAACTCTTTCTTTACAGCTAAATTTCCTTTTTTTTTTTTCTTTTTTTTTTTTTTTTTTTTTTGAGATTGAACAGTATCTTAAACTTGATTATGAAAGTATTCAAAATGAAAATATATGTAAGTAGAAATTATATTTATTATTTAAACAACACCAAAAGAATAATTGATCAATCACAGAAAAATAATTTTTTATTACTGTTAAATTTTTATCCCTTATTGTTCGAAAAATGTCCAAGTTTAAATTTATTGTAATACAAGATTGGAATAATTATTAATCTTACAATATTTGACTAATTCACCATAAACTGCTCTTACTATCACATTTAAGTAAATAGTTCTCAAGATCAATCTATTTAAGCCCACCCTATCCGGGCCATTTCAGGTCCAGGGCCCCTGAGTGCCCTCCCCAAGCGCCCAATGGATAAACCGGCACTGATGCACAAAGATTGGTACTCAGATTCTATTCTCTTCACTTGACCCGAGTTGAAAGTTATGAGGTCCATCCGCAATGGCCCTCTTCAATTGCGTGTAATGACTTATTTGATGAAGGAAGGGGTATATTTTAAGGAAAATATATATAAATTATCATTTTAAAAAACTAAAAAACACGCTTTTATGGTTAATCGTACTAAAAAGTAAAAAAAAATAATTGTTAATAGAAGAAAAAAATGATTTACTAGAAAATTAATGTCATTGAGGTAAAAGCGTGGGGTACTCTATATCAGTTGGTATAATTCTTTACTATTTCTATTCCGAAATGCTGAGTTAGTGTAAAAATTTAGTACAAAGCACACACACTCCACGTTTTTACCCCAATGTCATTAATTTTCTCGTAATTCATTTTATTCTTCTATTAAGAATTACTCTTTTTTACTTTTTAGTTCGATTAACGATAAAAGCGTGTTTTTTAGTTTTTTTATACTATAATTTATTTTTCATTTTTTAATTCGATCTACAGTAAAAGCATGTATTTTTAGTCTTTTTAACTATCATTTATTCATACACTTTTTTTAAAAAATGTTTGGGCCGCGACCGAAAAAGTTTGTCCATCCCTGAGTTAGAACAAATTATTTTATTTCACATGCACGAGTCTTTTTTTTTTATTTCCATTTTCAGAATTGCTTACATTATGATAAGAAATTGCTGACGCCAAAAAAAAAAAAAAACGTTTTTGCTTTTAAAGTTACTTTTAATCATTTAGTCGCCAGATCTGGAAATAGTATAATGAATTAGTCACCAAATCTGGATTATCCTGCCACCTGATTATCCTGTTCAGGCCAATGGAACAAAATTATGAAATTATTGTATTGTCATCTCGGTCCTTAATAAGTGTGCAAAATTTCAAATTAATCTATTTGCTTTAAAAGAGGTGAAAATCGAGTTCAAAGATTCCGTTACATACAAGTGAAACTTATAAAAGCGTGTTAAAAACATATAGATGAAAGCACCGAAGCGCGTAATCTTTACATTAAACATAAAAAATCTGTTGACCAATGGGAATTGATCCCTCTCTCCAACGCCACTGACCTCTCTGCAACTTCAAAGTACTTAAAAATTTTTGTGTGGGTGTACTCAAATTGGCGCACACGAGGAGGGTCCTAAGGAGTCCAGAGATACTCCCCCAAAGCCCTTGATATTTTTCCGACTGATTCGCAATTTCTAAATTATATAGTACGTAAATTTATTAAATATTTGTTATTAATGATTAATTTATTAATTAATGCTAGTTATTTATTCAATAATTAGTTTTTGCTTTGTTTTGTTCGAAAATCAGAACCAAAGAATCCAAAAGAGCATGATACAAGAAAAGTGAACTTTTAACCCCGGACCCCCCCCTTGAAAAATTCTTGTGTGCGCTACTGGTCTTACTGAATGTGGTTCAAACACACACACACACACACAACTCAAGATAATATTTTCTCTATCATTACAATCTGGAAATCAGTTGAATGTAATAATATAATAAAGTGAAATAGAAAAAATTTTAACAAATCAAACATAGAGTTAAAAGTTTTTTTTTTTTTAAAGATACTATTTTCTTGTTTTATCTTAGCTTTGTTTATATCATAAGAATATTTATATTCTTTTAGGTTTATTTAGGTTAATAGCTCTGTCGAAGTATCTGAACGAAAATATGTAGTATTAAGACAAAAATATGCAATCATGTTTACACTAATAGGAAATTGCATAGTGAAAGATTAATTTTTTAGGTTTTAAAAAAAGGATAAAACTGATAAAAAGGATAATTATATATAAAAAAAAGAAAGTTGTATAGCAGGTTTTACTTAATTACTTTTCCGAAAATTGCATGTAAATAAATATTAATGTAGGGTCTTAAGACAATTTTTTCAAAGAAATTGATTACGTTAATTAATTTTGTATCATGAAAATTAATTAGAGAAAATTAACAGTATAGTAAAGTAGTAAATTGAGATTTAATATTGAAAAAACCGACAAAGAATAATTTAAATAATTTCATTTAACATTTTTAATCTCAGAAGTACTTAAGTGCATACTGAGAATCTAAATCCAGGTTTCAAAAGAGGGATTTCCAACTCAGTGAATATGTAATAAGATTTGAGGTCCAAATAACAAAATATGTCACCTGAGACTTTTATATAGTTCTAGACCCAAGTTAATGAAAATTAAACTTAATCTTATACTTTCAGTATAAATTAATAAGAATACAGAACATTTAACTTCTCAGAAGGTAAGTAGGTTAGAATATGCGACTTTAAAAAACAGACAAGTTTGTAAACTGAAAGGACACATAAGCGTTAACACCCCATAAAGCCTTCTTTGAACGATTTATGCATATATAATGAGAGAAATAATTGAATAATAGGATCAATGCGATGCATTCTTCAGATATAATTGCTTATTCAATTAAAAATCTTCTCTTTTATATCAATTAATTTTACTCGAATAAAACAAATATTGCTGAAAAAGATTACAGGAATTTTATTTTTCGGTTTTTAATACATATCAATATCTGAAACTTGTCCCTTTTGTGCTAATAACAAAATTGATTCAAATAATTAAGTTTTTGATTACAGGAATGACGACAGAAATTTTGAAAGGATGTAACACTCAATTTTAAATGTCCAATGTTACAATTTATGTTATCAAAAAAAAAGTGTGATTAAGAGATTTAAAAGCGAAATTCTCAAATACATAAAGAATTATTTTCAATTATTCCAAAGCCTTTTACATATGATCTGTATATTTTAATGAAATATTATTATTCCCAATCTCTTTTTATACTTTTACACTGCATAACTATATCACAGAAATTTTTTTTAACAATTTAATAAAGCTCCATGTATTAAAAGGTAATTAAGTTTTGGGAGAAAGGAACTCAGAATATGTCCTTAAACACATTTTTCATGGTCATTCAAAAAGTTATAAACATTTTCTCAACAAAAATAGCGTTAGCAACAATTATAAGATCTTAGAAGACAATATCTAACGACTTATTTCTCTTGAGGCATATAATTTTTTTTGTGGATATTTATCTAGGATTTAAAGAAAGTGGTGTGACACAAACATATTTATTGTATGCCAAAGATGATGATGCCTTAACACTTAAATGTAGAGTATCTTGTGACTTTAATTATCAACTTTGCAGAGTGCCATGATATAACTACTCTGTCGTGTTATATCCTGAAATCATTGTCAGAGACCGCCAAGTGTGAAGTGAAATAAGTGAGGGTGTTAAGAATTATCGATAGACATTTTTTGTTGTTCTTGAATCTAGGAACGTTCTTGTATATACACAGCATCATAACAAAACTCTTACAATTAACTTAAAACACTTGAGGAATTTGTATATGTTTATGAAAATTGAGCTTTTAGTTATCTCATTGCATGTGTATTTAAAATTGGCTGAAATATAATTGAAATGAATTTAGGGAAAACTTTTGGAACCTTTTCATACTCGAACTTTTAGAAAAATCTTTTAAAATCATGGAATCAATTTCATCTTTCAATTATCCTTCTAATTTAAAATTTGAGTGCTTTCGGACAAAACAATTTACATGTGCGTCCAGGCAGCGAAAAACATATATATCTTTACTATATATTGACTACTTTTACTACTTTAGCATTGTACACAAGTACTGGTACATCTAATAATTAGTAAATAAAATTCAAATTTAAAATATTGATATTTTCAAATGAAAAAAATGATTTTTTAATAATACTGTATTATGATATTGTTTCTAAAAGAATATTATAGCGTAATACAGCTATTTATTTCTATTTGAATAATCCTTTATAAATATACCTTTTATATTTTTATTTTACAAACTATATTATTACAAAGCATTAAAAATCTGTTTATGTATATAAAAAAATTATTTGGGGTTAAAGCTTTTAGGTTTTGAGGATTCCTTATTGTAAGAGAATATGCTGCTTAAAGCCAAAAAAATTTGTACTTAGAAGATTACTACTATTTTTTTTTAATCCTGAAGATTAATCGAACTTCAATCTTAAGTCGTATTTTTCTATTTTATATTTATAGACACGAAAAACAGAGTTAGATACCTGATAGAATATCGCTGTATCTAGATGAATTTTTAATCATGAATTGTTCTTTTCCCAAAATAGTTTGTAAAATCAAGGATCGTATATAAGCTTAGATAACAAAATAAAAAGGAAATAAAAAAGTACATTTTATTTTTTTATTCGTAACAACTAATCAATTATCGTATGTGATTTTCATATCAATTCAATAACAGTAATCAAAAACCATATAACGAACTGATGATTGAACTGAAAAAGATTAGGTTTTAGGTATCTTGTATTATACTAATTAATATTCACCCACAAATATTACTTGCGTTCATATTGAGATCAAGAAAGAAATTAAATTTCTATAGATTATAGTTTAGCTATATACACACAGAAAAATGCTGGGCATAGGTAATAATTCTGGAATAAGTGTCAGTGGCTTACCAAAGAAAGTGCACTATGGCCTGCAAAATCAGGTTTGAGCCCCAAGCCCAAATACATACTTGGCGTCAGTCAGGCTTTGGGGCCCCTAGAGCTCACAGGGGTATACGTTCGCCACTGATCAGTATACATTCAAACATCAGAAATTGTGCTTTATTTCGAAGGTTTGAGACTCTTATTTTTTGAAGAAGGATCCGTAGAAGGAAAGTTTGCCAAATGATGTCTTCACTGTTTCAAGATCATACATGTATTTACTTTAAAAAATCTGGGCTTTGATCAAGTGGCGTAACGTACACCCCGCTACCTCCGCATTGCGGGAAGGGGCAAGGGACTCCTAGGGGTCCAGATTGACTGACTTAAAATACGCATTTGAGGTTGAGACCCAAAACCTGAAGAGTTTGCAGAGGGGATCTTAACATTCTCCGTTACGCCACAGCCGATTCTTTTTCTAAAGATTAACTACCAAAATCTAACAATTCGGGAACGACGATTTCGTTTTACTATTTTGGGTAACGTACCAATGCACTTACATTTAAAATAAATAAAAAAGATGTTTGGTTGGCTAAAATTGAAATTCTGGAGCTTTGGATCGAAATTTAAAACAATCAAAATTAAGAGGTCGATTATCGAATTTGGTTATAGTTTGAAATTACAACTTCGTTTGCCCATTAGAGGTTGTTTGATTCCTGGAAACGGTCCGTAAAACCGAGATCTTTCTCGTACGTTTCGATAAATTAAGCAATCTGAAAATCCTCATAAATCTGTTAAATTTGTAAAATACGAATTTTATAAAATATCATTTTTTTCATCAAAATTCCTTTTTAGAAACAGTCTGTTGCCTTAAAGTGCGTGAACAAATAATTAACCTAATTGCACTATCTTTCTTTGTCATTTAGAAAATTTATATTGCCTCTGTTACTTAAGCAATATGTCATAAAGCTTAAGTAAAATTTGTCATTGTCAATCCTCAATGTAATAATTTATTGCAATTCTAATTTACTGCATGATATATACATCTAGTATTTGCAGGCTTATTTAAAAATTGATTTTCTTAAATGTGAAACACTAAATAACAATAATTAAAATTAAATATAAAAGAAAATAAATTTATATAAAGCTCGCAAACCCTTAAAAATTCTATTAATAGTATTGACAAACACTGCAACTAAATTTCGGAACTGGTGCGTTACATATTCTAAATTATTATTATTTTCGGTACCAAGCGGCCTCGAACTTGAAGCTAATCAAACCAAATTTAAAACAGCTCGTAAATCAAAAGCGGTAAATACCCCTTTCTCACGCTCTTTACCGAACAACAAATCCCGAAAAAACCATTTCCTCTTAAAAACCACCTCGTAATTATCTTTCCAGCAAAAACAAGAATCGTCATTAACGGGCGTCAACTCAACACTTCACAATGAGGCGCCATATAATGATTGCCAACTGATTAAATAAATATGTACAGTAGTTGTGTATACATATCCGTTTTCTCGCCATTGGAAATGGGAAATAAATAGGAAATGTTCGATTAACACTATCCCATGTCTAGCTTTCCGGTCTTGAGATTCGTGAGAATACCTGTGATTTATGTATGCTGAGGATTTCAATGAACTTTTGCGGATTTGTCTGTTTGTAACAGTGCACACAACACATTTGCAACAATAGATAGAATCACGTATGCGGAAGGTGATATGGGTGAGGTAAAGATGTCATGTCGAGATAAGTAACGTTTTAACCCCTTTGGGGACTTCTGTGCCCCACGAACAATACGAGATTTGTGCCTAAATGTGCTAGCGGTGGTGTTCGTGTGGGTTGACCTTTTGTGTGAATACATTGCACAATTTACAGTGTTGATATCGAAAAGAATAACGAATTATTTAGCCTTCCAGGAACTTTGCCGGGAAGAATTATTTTAGATGTTCGGTTTACTTTGGGATAATTTAAATTATAAAAGTTCTGTCAGCACATAATATTGAATACACTTGTTGAATATATTGAGCAGGAAATGTAATTTAACAGGTCTATTCATATACTACTAATAGTCCTCTTGAGGTAATGGGTCGTTAAAAGTATTCTGTCAAAAATTTCCCCTCCGAAGAGATGTGATAAAGGAGCGAAATAAAGGCTTTGTATATAAAGATTAACTTTCAACCTCAAAGATAGTGAGGTTGGAATTGCTTAAGGTTAGCAGTATTGATTGATTAACGTGAAGCTAGGCGAAAGAACTTTGGCGGCTTATTTGATTAATATTAAGATTGACGATTTGGTCAATTAGCAGTTAGAATTAGATTAAGATCGATTTGAATTAGAAGGTGTATTTCCTAGACGTAAGTGATCCGATTTATCGTTTATTCTTCTAGTATCTCGTCTACGTTGCTATTGCTCCCATATTTAACAATTGGTGCATTTTCTTAGTTTGGGTTTGTTGATTTGTATCCTTTGTTGGGAGTGATACGTAATACAGTTGCATTAACTATGGTTATCTTCCTTTCGACCCTCTCACTCCTGATGGATGGCACGGGCCGTCCATTACATATTATATTCCGTATCCCGAAGCTCAATGTAAAATGGGCGAGGGCATATCGGTTCTAGAAAAATAGAAATAAAAATTCCATATCAACATTAAGTGAGGACTAACGTGTTTTGAAATGTGGAAAAGCTGACTATTCCATCACATCATTAGGTACTGTGGCCACAAATTTCCACAATTTGAAGTGATTTTTTTTCACCTAATATGATCTTACATATATAGCCGTGCTATTAATCACGATCACAGTTCAAGTAAACAATTTTGCTGGTTTAGTTAAAATTACCGTAGTTTGTGCCTCGGTTTGAAAATGATGGCATCTAACTTTATGACAGGTTCTATCCACGGGACTTTTAACTAATCCTCTTGGGAAAACTTATTCTTTAATTGTGAGTTTTAGTTTAAAACGGATTTCAGTAGAGATGATTTTATGCTAATGTGGGGTACTTTATTTAAACCTGGTGTTGGAGCGTTTGAGAGGTTAATCGAAATCTCGGAATGGTAGAAAGTGTTACGTTAAGAAGTCGTGCAATTTGAAGTTAATATTTATCTTAGCATCCCCAGCGGAGTTGTGAAAGGGAAATAAGAAGTGGATCTGTACCAAGATAATGAACGTTCAGAAGAAGTTGTATAAGGAGGCAAGCATCAAAGATAAATTTTTGAATAATCTCATATGTTAGATTAAAAATTTGGATTTAAGATTGCTCCCAAGGTTAAAAAGTCGTTCATAAAGTATCAGATGCCAGTAAAGTAACTATTTTAAATAATGTAGCTGTTTAAGAACTTTCTTATATCTGCAACTTCTGGATCGCGACAACTTTGACTCTCCATAGAGAAATGTACATACTACCTGTGCAAGACACTACAAAAGATGGCTTTGTTTGGTAGAGATTTAAAATGATACAACACTTACAGCTTTTCTATCCATAACTTTGTTGTCCAGTTTTTGTTTTTCTAAATAATTTTGTTTTAAAATTCAAATTTAATTCAAATCAAGCAATAAGTTAAAAAACATTTTGTATGCATTATGAATTAAATATTCAAACTGTTTGTCTCTTCAAACTGACATCATTTCTCTCAACCCTGACTCGGCAAACTGAGTTAATTTTTAAATGAACCTGAAAGGTTTTTGACCGACATGACTGTGATTAAATGGCGGCTGGCTATGTAAGATCACGTTAATGGAAAAATCACTAAATTTGGGAAATTTGTGGTCACAATATCTGTAACTGACCATGATCAAGGGTGTCAATTTTACACACTTTCAAAATATATAATGACTTAACCAAACAATATGGAATTTTTTCCCCATAGCTTGTTATAACCCCCTTTCCCTGTTTACACCATGCCCTCTTGACGCGCGTTGGGCTTCAGGAACCCTGTCTAGTATTGCCTTATGCAGTGAAATCGTTTAAGGAAGAAACTGAGGGATTTGGAATATTTTTCGTGTTACTTTAAGTTCCTTTACCAAAGGATATAGAATATAAAAAATAAAAATAAAATTTATTAAGGTACATTCTATTTACATAGATATTGGCTATATATACATATATTTAGTAAAATCAATGAAACAAAAGCCTTCTCAAAAGAACTTAATGGAATTTAAAACAAAAGAGTTTAAGTTTTTCAAAAACAAAATATTTATTGAGTTTTGGAAAATAATCTGATATTTTTAATACATATTGTCTTTTTCAGCATCAAATTGTCCAACAAATTGCTCGTTATAGTTCATTTTGTTATTCATTTCACCATTGGAAGGTGCATCTAAATAATTGTGCATACTTTTCATGACAGTCGTTTACATCATAGGTTCCCAAACTTTTTTGTCTCGTAGACCCTTTGCCATGTTTTTCGGTTTTATGTAGACCCCCACTTACCTAATATTAAATTTTTGCAAATTTATCAACTAAAATGTTTTTTGACAGCTGGTATATCACTAATTAATATTATGTTTCTAACTGTAGTTAAGTAGATTGTTTAAAACTTAATAAAAACATGTGAATTAATTAAATCAAAATTTAATTAATATATAAAATAATGTGGTTACACATAAAATAACACATTTTTTTAATGGATGGGTTGAATATGTTGCTTCGATAACAAGTTTTCAATATTTGGTTTAAATCATTTCAGATTTTAACCCTAAGTCTCTAACAGTTTGTGAAAGTATCTAATCTCTCGCTTTTTCTTTTCTTTTGTTTTATTTTTTTGGGGGTGGGGCAAGCTCACTTTCAAACTCTTCCTGTCTGGGAAAAGCAATTAAAATATTCTTGTGTTGGTCCATAATTCGGGATAAATAACAGGTATATATATATATCTTTTTTAAGGTATCCGACTACGTTCCGGCAATATTGATTTTGCAAAAGCGTGTAATGGATAATATTTATGATATTTAGCATCCTTAGATTAGACAATGTATATAAAAATTGGGTTAAGAATAGAATTACAATAAAAAATTATTTAAGTGCAATATTTTAACAAAAAATTAACTTAGAATAATCTATTTTTTTTTCAAATGTTCTCCTTTTGTGAAAATGCTTCTATTATAATAATATTTTGCCTGTATATAGCTCAGACCTCTGTACAGAGCTCAACTAGAATTTTCGAATGCATAACTCGGAAGTCGGTTTATCCATGTTTTTGCAACAGAGGGAGAAATTTTAAGAAGAACGCCGATAATTGTTTCAAATGGTTTGTAACTCTACAGAAAGTAATGTGAATTTTCAAAAATCATAGTTTGAGCCTCTGTACGGTCACGGTATATACAGGCACTAAAATATACAATAAAGCATTTTTTCTAAAAACATTTAGGCTGATATTCTAAGTTAATTTTTACCAAAACTGTATTTAAATACTTTTTGTCATAATAATCTGCCAGGCAATTTTATACATGTATTAATCACAAGTGACACTAAGCATAATAATGACGTCTCATTTATGCCTTTAAATGTTCCAGCGTAGTCGAGATCTATAAAAACAAATTGCTGACATTCATTTCTAAACTTTACTTTAAAATCTTTGTTAGGGCTATTAAGATGGGTTTCCTTTTGTAATCCTCGCTTTTTTTTTTTTAATGTTACGACATGAATTCATTACCTACTGTGATATTATTATAGTCAAAGCATTCTCAAATCTAGTTTCAAAACCTGAATAAAAGGCATTTCAATGTTGAACATAGGTTGAAACGTCCTTTTTCAGTCAGATTGTCTGTGATAAATTGAGAAACTGTTAAAATTCGCAACATCCATTTTTATATTCCTTTGGATTCTGGCAAGAAACACTGAAATGATGATCGCTTTTAAATATAATTTATGCTGTCTTGCTTGTAACTGCAAACTAGCCCCAGTAAATTTAGTATAAATCTATCGAATAGGTAAGTGTATATAATTTACATGATCAAATTTTCTTTTAAAATTGAAGTCACGACCTGGTTTAGGCTATCGTTGACCCCCATTTACAGCTCATGGAACCCCAAATTATATTTTGCTGACGTGGACGCGTAGGTCGTCATAGACCCCTGGGGTCCATATAGACCACTTTTGAGAATCACTGGTTTACGTAGTCAGCGCATACAGTCGTTTGTAGATTGAACTCTCAGTGCAATTTCATATTTTGTTAAAATATATGGGAAATTTACAAAGAACTTAAAAATAAAATAAAACATTTAAAGAAACATTAGTATAAAAAATATATTGTAAGTTATGGTTCGGGGGTGGAAAGAAATATTAAAATGGCAAGAAATGTATTTATAAAAATTAAAATTTAAAAATTTAATATCATAATATCGATTGATTTCTAAATTTAGTGTGTGGAATTCAGAAGGAAGACTATGACAAAATAATAAATAAAAGAAAAAAATAATAAATTTGAACAAACACAATTGAAGTTATTATTAAAAAATCTTTAAATTCTTAAGTGTTTCTAAATTTGTAAGCACTGAATTTCGATATTTGGGATTTAAAAAATGAATTTCTTTAATGATTGTTTTCACTTCCTCATATTCTATGATCCTTTTCGTGAATGCAATATATGGTGCGGTAATTATCTACAATTTTCTTTTACATGATAGGTTACCGCAGATGTTTTGTCTAAAAAATTAATTGATTTACATTTTAAAATGCGTTCCTATCTTTTATCTTTCAAACAGAATTTCCAATAATTACGTTTAACTGGAAAACATATTATTATATTCTATTTGATTTTATACATGTTTTGATTTTTCACGCTTGGTTTTTATTTTCACTAGAAGGAAATTAAAATGGGAAGGAGGAACTATAAAGATTGTACAAATATAAAAAAGTAAAAAGTAATTTTTTTCTTCATTTTGCTCCAAAAGCAGTTTTTGAACTTAAAATAATTACGGATTGTAGTTTTATTCATCATACATCTTGGAAAAGTAAGGAAAAATCAAAACTATTTTTGACTTGATTGTTTTCATGAAACATAATGATTTACAGGATTATTTATACGAAATAGAAAATAACGTAATTCTTAAATTAATATTTAAGCATCTCTCACGAGAGCGTAATGATAAAACTGCTATGTGATGCAATTAAAACCAAGCATTTAACAATTTATTTGAGCTGCAGAATCCACACATAGCGTAAAACTTAAAGAATATATATAAAATGGAATGTATATACACGTTATAAAAGATCAAAATGTTACCACAATCATGATTTACCACCATAAAAGTAAAAGTCAGTGGTAACCAAAAATATTTACAACTATACTACTTGCCATGGTGTTAATTAAAAAATTATGTAGAAGTCTATTTCTATTGAAACAATTCCACGATTACCACCCTCTATTGGTGCTCCTGGTTTGGCTTTTTCTGCATTACGCTCATAAGATGGGAGTCATCAACAAAGTAGCTTATTTATTTTATTTATTTATTTATTTTGACTTAATTTTTTAAATTCAAATTTTTCCTTCATACTAAGCATGGCATCTTGCTGTATGCGCCGTTTTGGTAACTATCGATAACAATCTGTTATAAAACTTTTATATAGGCCTGTAATCAATACATTTCTTTGAGTAAGAGAAATGCTTAAATATTTGTTTTTATTAGTAATTCCGTAGCTTAATAAGCCAAACATCAGATTCTATAGTAGAAGAATTTTTTTGAAATGTTTTAAAAAGTTATTTTTATTTCAAGATTAAAAGGAGAGAGAATAAGATTTGGATCCACTTCTCAATTAGGATTTCACAATTGTGGAAGCTAACAAATTGTTAATGGGTAAGTAAATTAATCTATGAGTTCTCACATTTTTATATGGCCGCGGTCATTATAACGGACTCGTGTGGTTAGCATGTCATGAGTTCAAGCGTGTACCGCTGAAGACCCGCCCTGCTGAGGTCCAAACGTCACTCCCATTTGGTGTGGTGGATTAGAAGATCAACTCAGATGTCATCATCACTTGACCGGGGTTCAACTTTGCGGGTCGTTGCCAAAACTGATGTGTAACTGAATAGTGTGTCGTTAATATTCACTTCACATTTTTTGTCGTTTTCACTTCTGTGTTTCGTAATTCCATGCAATTATAGGGCCTTTTTTTTTTTGAGTACCCAAGTGCTGCAGTGGACACTTTTTTTTACATGCTATGGTACTCACGTCAGTTATCACCAAATTTATTATTTTTCAATTGGTTTTAATCCTGCATCTCTCTTGGTTACCATCAAAACAGGGGTATAACGCGCACTTTTAACACCAAATAAAGATCCAAATTTACAGGTGCGTATCCTGCGCTGGGTATAAAGTGATAAACTTTAAAGATTAAAAAAAATGAGCATAAAAGAGAGAAAATTAGGTTTCTACATATATCGAAATACTGTTTTATTTTAAGGTATCCGACTACTTTCGGAACCGTGATGATTTTTAAAAGCTCATAAATAAATAATTTCACTGATATTTAGAGTCACTTAGATTATAGAATACATGTGTATAAATTATTTTAGGACATTTTGACAAAAAAAATTTATTTAAATGCAATATTTTGGCAAAAATTAACTTAGAATAACCTTTTTTTCAAAATGTTCTCCTTTTTATAAAAGTAACTTCTAAAATAATATTGCGTGATATTGTGTGTGTGTATATAAAGTAAGAATGCTCAGAGGTCTGAATTTTTTAAAATCACATTATTTTTCAGAGTTACAACCCATTGGAAAATAATAATCGGCGTTTTTTCTAAAATTTCTCTCTCTGTTGTCGTAAAACATGGAGAAACCAACTTCTAAGTTATATATTTCAAAAAATTCTTAGTTGAGCCTCTGTAGAGAGGTCTGAATATATACAGGCAAAATATTATTATAATAGAATCATTTTTTTTCACAAAAGGAGAATATTTTGAAAACAGGTCATTCTATGTTACCATTTTTTGTCATAATATTGTAATTCAATAATTTTTTATTGTAATCATATTTTATAATTTTATATACATTTTCTAATCTAAGTGACACTAAATATCATACATATTATCCATTTATACGCTTTTTGCTAAATCATGCTTCGAACGTAGTCGGATACCTTAAAAAGATATAACTTTTACTTTATGAACTTAAAGTTGTAATTCGAAGTATTCTATTTTTCAAAACCTGCGAGGGATAATATCTCGAATAAATTACTTAGCCCAAGAGCCCACAACTATCAGACCTTCGACATTTTATAAAAGCTGAAAAGTTTCTCTGCGGATATCACTTAACACAGGTAAGAACGATCAGCGAGCATGGAGTTTTGGATTGTGGTTACTTGCTGGTAACAGGTAGTAAAGGTGTATATAAAATAGTACCTCAACTTCTATAAAGTATAAGCTCAATTTTTTTATATTTTCTTCCGGAATAACATTAGAAATCACGTCATCCGTTACCGGACACTTAGTATAGTTGCGTCCCCTGCAGACACCCTAAACTTAAAAAATTATTATACTTTCGTTATAGTATAAAAGCTGAATTTTATATATGTTACTTGAGGACCTATAAAAAGATGTTACCTCTATAGCTGGACAGTTTAAGGGTTTTACATCTTACCTTGGAACACATTGAAAGTCTACTATAGGTTTGAGTGTAAGGCAACTGTGTTCAAAGCGGCTGCGATTGAGAAGGGCATTTAGCCTATTGCGATCTTAAAATTCAATGAAAAAATAGTTTTATGACGTTAAAAGCATACGTACATTTCAAGGTTCCTCGTAAAAGAGGGGCTGCACGTTATACGGCGAATGTACCTATAAAAATTAAAAATGCAGATTGAAAGTTTAAATGCGCGTTGCCACGCCGGATTTTACAGTAATCAAAAATTTAAGGAACTCCTAGCATGGAGGTACGTGACAGTTTAGTGATCATGGTGCACGAACTAGCGGCAGCGTGTCTCAAGTTCGAGCCCTTCTGCCTCCAGGGAGCTGTAGGGGTGATGCAAGAAGTTAAATCTGCAAACAAAACTCTCCATTAGCGTGGTGCTGAAGATTGGAAAGGATCTAGTTCGAGATATCATCTTTGTCACTTCAGGGGTTTTTCGAATTGTGGAAGTGATCGCGGCATTTTGAGTTTGACGTTAATAACACTTAAGGCAGAAAGTATCGCACGTACGTGCCCGTGCGGCTTTTTCGTCCGTGCTAATCTGAGGGAAGGTTGCGACCCATCCCAAAAGGAGACTTTGAGCCACCTGAATCAGCCCTCTCTACGCAGTAGGTAACCAATGACACCAGGATTCAAACTCATGACACGCCGATCATGAGTTCAAGACCATGACCATCAGGTTACCGTGGTCACGAAGTATAAAACAGAGGAAATCCCAACTCCAAGACACAAAATATATTCCTATATATAGAATTCTGAATGTTCTGCAATCATAATCATTTCTTTTTTACAAATTTAATTGAAAAATATTTTTTTCGATTATTAATAATAATTTTGTTTCATCTAAAATAATTCCTTGGTTTTTTTCCCCTAAGCTTCTATTGAACTTCATTTTTAAATTGGATTGAATTTAATCTATACAATTGATTTAAATAACTTAGCCTTATTTTCGGGAAGAGAAAGAGGGGGAGAAGAAAATACACATTCAATTTACACCGAGAAAGAATTATCAATTATTGTCATGCACATTATGTGTAATCCAATTATACTTAAAACACACATAAACGTAAATCCAATCCATTCATAAAACAAATGCATGCCATTCATGAGGAAACGGAATGCACGCTATGAATTAAAAATGTTTGAATTTAATCCTATATCCTATCTCTCGGATCAGATTGTTCCGAAGCAAGGGAAAAGGAAACAATTAAGAACGTCTTCCAGACTTGAATCAGTTGATGACGAACATGCAAGCTTGCCCGACCAATTAGCGTCATTTATGGTGCATTGTCCGCAGGCCAGCAAAAGACGGAAGCCGTTCGCGTTTTGATTGAGGAGAGGGATAGTGGACAGTGTATTGCCTTAGGCGGAGTCGGGTATTGTCCTTGTCCAACCAAGCAAGGCCGATTGCTCTTTTTATATCGCAAGGAGTCTGTCCTCAATAGCTCAGACCGATTGGCGAGTGTTAGAATGTTATAATTTCACGACGTTCACTTGCCCTTTGAGACCAAAGGAGAGTAGGAAAAGAAAGACGGCTTTTTTTCATCTCCCTTTGCCAGACGTTTGATGAAAGAATCATCAAACGTATTCTATATTCGTTTTTGCTCTAAAAAATGTTCCGTTATTTTGATTTGTTTCAACAAAATATGTTGAGAATACAAGTCCGGTTTTCAATCAACATTCAATTTATATAACAATTAATTTTTTAAGTTTACATTCTGGATTTTATTTTCGGAATGCTTTTGTTTTTCCTCTCCTTTTGTTAGGTGTTTGATAAAGGGAATTTTACAGAATAACAAATTTAGAATTTGCTTTCTAATCATAAAAAAAAAGACAACATTCTTCACGAATTATTTTGTTAAGTATTACATCATGAATATAATCACCTTATTGTTTAGGAGAAATTCCGCATTTTTACGTTCATCAGTTTAATATTTTTCTATCAATGGATGTGCAAAACAGAGAATAAAAAATTAGCTTCTACTTCCATCCGCTTTTGATAACTATTTAATTATTATTATTATTTTTTTTTTGATAGAATAATGGATTCTGCACTCGTTTTCTCATTTTGGAGACGCTCTTCACAATGGACTAATGACAACATGACTTTTGAACATTTTAAAAGTGAGTGAGTGAATATTAACGTCGCACTGTTCAGCTACACGAGAGCTTTTAACAACGGTCCTCGTAATTTTGAACCATGGTCAAGTGACGAGGCCGACACCTGAACTGGCACCCCTCTCCTAACTACCACACCACACCAAAGGGAGAACGTTTGAGCTCTCGACAGATTTAACGTGCATTGCTGCCCTACACGGCGGGTCTTCAGTGGTACTGGGCTCGAACTCATGACATGCCTGCCATAATCTGATACCTTGACCACTGGGCTACCGCAGCCCTAAAACATGTTACAAGAGAGATGCATATGCTAATATCACACTCTCTAAATTCCCATATTGAACAAACATATGGCAGAATTAATCATTTTTAGAGGGCAACAGCTATCCTTATCTTGCGTTATGGTCTTTAACCTCCTTAACTGCCACCGACCTATATATCCGTCTTGCTCAACCAGTGTGTTAAATGCCGTTGACGTCAGTGGCGCACACAAGGGGGGTGCCCTAGGGGTCCGGACCCCCCATCCCCAAAAAAGCCCTTGATTTTTTTCCCGATTGTTTACAATTTTAAGTATATAATACGTAAGATTTAATTAAATATTTGTTTTTAATGATTAATTTTATTAATTAATACTAATGATTTATTCAATAATTTACTGTTTTTTTTTTTTTTAAATTCAAATAAATTCAATAATTTTACTGTTTTTGTTCCCCAAAATCGACAAAAGGAGCATGATACAAGGATGGTGGGCTTTCAACCCTGCCCCCCTTGGAAAACTTCTGTGTGCGCTACTGGTTGACTTATATATACGTCTTTCAGAAATACGATACCTTTTCTTTGCGCTGCTATATTAGCAAAACTATTCCGAACACTTTGAAATGCAATAAAATCACTTGACCGTGTTTTCTTATATTCCAAGGAAAATTTGTTTATTTGTGACTTTCTTTTCCTCCTAATGCACCGCAAATGTGTTCCTATGTGACAAACGGATACACTGAGGAGCTAATCATGGACATATATATACGTCTTTCAGAAATACGATCCTTTTCTTTGCGCTGCTATTAGCAAAACTATTCCGAAGGCTTTGAAATGCAATAAAATCACCTTGACAGTGTTTTCTTATTCCAAGGAAAATTTGTTTATTTGTGACTTTTCTTTTCCTCCTAATGCACCGCAAATGTGTTCCTATGTGACAAACGGATACACTGAGGAGCTAATCGTGGACATATATATACGTCTTTCAGAAATACGATCCTTTTCTTTGCGCTGCTATTAGCAAAACTATTCCGAAGGCTTTGAAATGCAATAAAATCACCTTGACAGTGTTTTCTTATTCCAATGAAAATTTGTTTATTTGTTACTTTTCTTTTCCTCCTAATGCACCGCAAACGTGTTCCTATGTGACAAACGGATACACTGAGGAGCTAATCGTGAACATATATATACGTCTTTCAGAAATACGATCCTTTCTTTGCGCTGCTATTAGCAAACTATTCCGAAGGCTTTGAAATGCAATAAAATCACCTTGACAGTGTTTTCTTATTCCAATGAAAATTTGTTTATTTGTGACTTTTCTTTTCCTCCTAATGCACCGCATACGTGTTCCTATGTGACAAACGGATAAACTGGGGAGCGAATCGCGTAAATTTTAATTAACAGTTACGAGTTAACATAATCGAATCAGACAACATGTATCGTCTTCGAACCATGCCACTACTACAAAGTTATTTCAAGTGTGAATGCTTTTCTTTCACGTTAAATGCCTTTTCTTAGAAAATTTTTAAAAAATGAAGAATCCAAAGTATTATATCTTTGCTAGGACCTTTTTCATGTAAGTGTTCAAAAACTCAATCGAAAAAGGAATTCTTAAAAAAAAAATTACACAGTTGATACTTGAATATTTTTCTTTTAGTAAGATTTTGTTTACACTGTGCAGTATAAATGTTTAAATAATTTTTTTAACTTCAAAAATAATTTTCACGTATAAAAATTGCCCTGAAGTTACAACTACGTAAACATTTTCTAGCAAATTTATTATTAATTATATTTGTTTCGAGCAAATTTGTAACTGATTCATTTTTATGGATATCCAAAAATATTCTGACTATATGCATTTAGGATAGGAAGCTTTAATAAAATGATAAAATAACTTTTTTTTCATTTTTTATTAAATCGCAATGTAAAGCAACAGCAGAATTAATTCAGTCAAGTGACGGAGATGAGGAGGACACTTGAGCTGGCTCCCCACTCTCCAAATTTCCACACCACGATAACTTGAGGACTTTGGGCATCAGACAAATTTTATATGCATCAGCCCTTTAACACGGTGGATTTCCAAACGATATCATGACACACAACCATGAGTTCAAAACCTTGACCACTCGGTTAAGGCGGCCCCAAAATGTTTTTGGAATTACAACTTTTCACAAAATTTACATTGAAATATATCCACACACATTTTTTAGCTATTTTCTCTCTCTCTCTCTCACACACACACACACACACACACAGAGAGACAAGTAATTAACTTGTTACACTTATACATTCAGAATAATGAAAGAACTCGTCTTAATAAAATCTAATTCTTAATACTTAAAAATTTTACATTTGAGCATATTTAATTAAGACGTACTTAATCGAAACGAAATTCTCTCTGAATTTTAAAACAGAAATGGAACAACATTTTAAAAGACGAAGAATCCCAAAGCTGAGAAAGAATTATTTCTGTATTCAATTTGTAGACCCATAATACCTACACTTTCTTTCTTGCCCTTACTCGTTAATCCGGACACCTGTGCAACTTTTCGGAGATAACGACGAATGATGAGTACTTGCTTCGATATGAGGAAAACAGAACATTTAAATGCATGACAGCGCGAGAAGATAGACGTTTGGTTCGTACAGAGGAAATGAATTATGTAACGACTTGAACAGATTTTGTACAAGTGAAATTAGTTACATGTAAAGGCAATGTCTTCCAATTTTTTCTATCGACATTTGCTATAATATGAGTTACTATCCTTTTTGAGACAACCATTACTCTCCAATCAATCATAGAGAAGTCACAGTAAATATAGCTACTGGAATCCTGTATAGGAGAAAGAATAGTAGAGATAGTAAGTAGATCTACAATAGTTGAGAAACAATTTGTAGTCCAATAACACCTGGACTTTCATTCTGTCTTAAGATGGGATGCAACATCTGGAAAGCAATATTTGTACATATAATGTTTTTACTGTCAGCGATATCGTTTGAGTTGTCATTAAATTTCGATCAGACTTTCATTTTTCTCGCCATTCGCACAATGAAGTCAGTTACTGTAAATCATACGTCAGAGTTTTCTAACTAGAATATACTTAACGAAATCACATATAACACGTCTCATTTTTTTCTTACAAGACCACTAAATGTTAATTTTTTCCTTGGCTTTCATGATTTCTCAGTTTGTCTTTCGAGGAATATGGGCTTATTGTCAGTAAATTATTCCAACGTAACACTCTTCCAAGATATATGGCAGCACGGGTTCGATCAGAGGCCTTTTAGCAGGGAAGGCGAATAGTTTTATAGCAGTAATTGCGTTTTCAGCGGATTGCGAAGATTGACATTTTTGTTCCGAAAAAATAGTTAATGACAAAAGGTAAGTGTCATATATTTTTGTGTGCTTATGAAGATCTTAGAAAGCGATTTGTCTATTTATTTTAAGTGTACAGTGTATACAATTAATTTTACAGTTGAATATCTTTAATTAATTAATTAGCTCTATCCGATTAAATTTCCCATAGTTGAGTATTTTGTTTATGTATATCCCTTAATTTTCAATGTAGTGATTAAAAAATATTGCATGAAAAAAACTGCGGTAAATCATAATGTGGTAGATAAAGGGTTAAACAGCATTCATAGAAGGAATTCACTCTGAAAATGAGGAGTCTGTGATTCGTTATAGTCATTTCCTCTCCTCCAGCCAGTAGCGCGCACAGGAATTTTCAAGGGGATCGAAAGTTCACCATTCTTATATCATGCTCCTTTTGATTTTGTCGATTTTCGGGAACAAAACACAGTAAAAAACTAATTATTGAATAAATAATTAGCATTAATTAATAAAATTAATCATTAATAACAAATACTTAATTAAATCTTACGTGCTATATACTTAGAATTATAATCAATCGGAAAAAAATCAGAGCTTTGGGGGCGGACCCCAGGACTTGTGTGCGCCACTGCCTCCAGTGATATGTTTTCAGGTTTTAGCCCTTTCTCTCCAAAGAGCTTCCAAATACGTTTTGAAGCGTTAAGCTCTGGAGATGTGTTTGGTCAATCCATCCCACAATCATCCTGTATATCCTAAAATTATTCAGTCAGTGGACGTGGAAGAGCTTTGTCATGCATACAAACGGAATCAAAGCCACCTGCACCCCTGAAAAGGTAAACACGGAGGTTCAGTTCTTTTTTTTTTCTTATGCTTCACAGCAGTCACAGATCCTTTGTCAAAGACATAGAGATCTATCTCTGTACCTGTCCAACAGGATGCCTCTTTAGACCATCACACCTCCAGTGCCATATCGGACTTTTTCTGAGACGTAGAAGGACCTACAGCTAATTCCTGGTTCTCTCCATATAAAAGTACTTTGATAATTAGAGGTTAGACCAAATTTAGAGCTATCAATGAATAGAATAGTTTTTCACTCGTCTGTTCTCTAATGTCAATGCTTTCTACATCTACTATGACGTTTTTTTCCCCTTCATGTGACAACTGAGAAGATGTTACATTCCTATTGAATCTCACTGTAATGCTATCTTGATTGTTATTACTCCTGAACGGCCACTTTCAAGCTTTCGCTCTATGGATCCAGTCAGGGTAAACTATCTCCACAAGTTCTATACAATTCTAGGTTTGTTACAAAACTCTGGTAATCTACATTTGAGAATGCTTTGCCTCAAGCTTCTCGATGATTCGCTTACTCATTTCATTATCCAAATGCTAGTGATTGCTCATTGTTACTTCTGCTTTTGGATTTCATTGATTGTTATACCAAAAAATACCACAAAACACGGAAATTGTGAATCAAACTCTTACAAACCATTTTCCTATAAATGCATAGACTACACGTACGTGTGTACTTACGTAGTCAACACTAAAAGTTTTAAACGTTGGAAGCATTAGTTTTATTTTTCGTTCAGCATTTTTGAGAAATTCGATTCAAAGAGGATCTTTCTCTTTATTTCGAATACCGGTATATATCGAACATATCCATACATCTAAAAGTTTTTGAGGTTACTGTCCGATTTTTACAGTTATCTTTATAACATACAGAGAACATTTTTTATTTCTGGTATAAGTTAAAACCCTTTCTATTTGAAATTTGCCAAGAGTTTATTCGTATCTTTATATTTCAATAATCAAGGTGATTGAATTTAATGTCGTATAAATTCTCTTGGAACAATTGTGCTGTTTTAAAGTGAGAATACCTGTTTTTTACAATTTCTAATTCATTTTGTGAATGTATGCAGTTGCTGAAAACTACTGTGTAAAAACTGAAATTTATTTCTTATAATACATAATTTTATATCAGCACTTGTTTAACTTTTATTATTTCTTATTTTCAAGAATTATGACACTTATTTTTGAAACTAACGAATTTTTTATCTTAATCCTTAAGAAAAAAAAAAAATAGGAAAGGAAATTAAAAAAAAAAGGAACACTTTTGAATTTAAAGAATAATTTTGTAAATGTTATAATATTTCATTTTTTTTCGAATAGAATTTTCTTAATTATTAATACTTTGATATTTCTATTACTGTAATATACGTATATAGGATTATTTTGTATAGCTTAATTCAATAAAACATAACTTAATCCTGTTTATTTCATTTTGAAAAATAACTAAGAATTTTTTTTGTCTTGTTTCATCTATCATTATGAATAACACAAAAAATTGAAAGAAAATAAAACATCTTTTTTTTAATTATAAGAGCAAGTTGTAAATTAATAAATAATAAATCTGTTAAAATTAAAAATATTTTTAAAGGGAATTTTTTGTAAATCAATCACTAAGTCCAGTAATTCAAGTATCTTCATAATGCATCATGTGGATCAGTGGTTCCTAAAGTGGTCCCTACGAACTCCCAGAGCTCCCCGATACTATTCAGGGGGGCTGTAGAGAAGAATTAAAATTGATTTGGGGGTCCCTGAACAACATCAGGGAATCCGCACAAGGTTCAATATAGAATTTTAAAAAAATTTCCTTTTTTTTTATTTTTTTTTATGGAAATTTAAATAAATAACAAAAATTCACTGGGATATTCCCGACTGAGTGTTAAATCCATTTACGCCTGGATTAACTCAGATCTCAAACACACATGAATCCATACTAATACAGGAGCATCTTGCTGAAATATCCGCAAATAAATGAGGGACTTATGCCAATGTTTGAACAAAGATTCCACAAAATTCTGGTTACAAAAACAGATCCAAATTTTATATCCTGCATTATTAGCTATTTTACAGAAGCTGTTGACTACTTTCTCGCCTTCCAATTTGGTAGAACGTAGATTCAGTGTCGTTATAAACCTCATCACAAAAAAAACAAACAAACAAACGACTAAAAATTAGTTTTGTGGGGATTTGCATTTAATGCTTACAAACATCGACATAAATACACTCATAACATCTCATCAAGTTCAACCAAGTCATCAGTTTTATAAATTTTATTTAAAATAAAAACTATAATTTTTTTTAATAAATTATTCTTCAATAAAGGTTTTTAAATTTTTTTATTTTTATAATACGCATTTATGTAGCTTTTTCACTAGGAGGTCCGTGGGCGAGTTTTAACTATAAAAAAAGGTCCATGGTTTAAAAAAGCTTGGGAACCACTTATGTAGATTAACCAGTTAACTATGACGCCCACGTTTGTTAGCGTTTAATGTGTGTCACGGAAACCGAGCGATGACGAATATACTCGCCAATCACGAAGAAAGTGTTGTTGTTAAAATATTGGATCAAAAAGATGGGTTTATTTTATCAAATTGCCCTATATTCCTCTCCTAGGGTTCCTCCAGCTGTTGGTCACTTGGTCTAAAAGTAATAAAGTAATTTAGCTCGGTCGGGGCTTCATGAAGTCGATGGTCCGTAAGTTTTTTAGGATATGTTTAATTTTTAGAGACTGTCAAAATTCCCGGACTGAGAGACCTAAACACACACTGATTTACTTCCTTCTTTACTGACAAAATATTTTCTACCTGTCTTAACTCTAAGGAAGTTCTGCAGTAGATGCTAGAGGGTGGTCACACAGCCCTATTGCCAGAAAGCATCCTTGCCTTTCCCAATCCAATAAAATAGCTGTTCTTTAGGCAGCACGACATTGGGCCATTACTCCAATGTCAGCCCATGGCTGAAATATCAAACAATTGGTATTTACTCCACTCGACAGCAAGGTAACTTCGGGCCAGCAGCTATCATTGGGCTCAGCGCCTGGTCGGAGTCACGCATTTGTTCCATAGCTGATCACACCAGAAGGAACCTTTTTTTAGTCAACTTTCCGACTTTTGCCTTTTCCTCTTGTAGGCTAATATATTTTAAAAAAAAACATTATCTTCGCCCATAAATAAACACAAAACAAAAATACAAAAATGTGAACCCAAGAGAAAAAATGGCCATAGATTTGATTTGATTTTCTGTTATCGTCGCATTCTAAAGCAATGTGGTCAATTCATTTATCAAAACAAAATTTAGTATGATTAACCTCACTACATTCAATACCAATTACAAAGTTTGCAGCAGAAATAAAAAATGAACATATCTTCAAAAAATCATGAAAAATTATACAGAAAGATATCACTCCAATGAATTGTCAAATAAGGCACAATTTGAAAAAGTCTCCAAAGTCTAAAATAAGAATTTCAAAATAAAAATGAAGAATATATAAGATAATTTCTTAAGGCATAAGAGTACCCTAAAAATAATAAAAATGTCGACAAATTTTTATTTATTTATTTATTTTGAAATTTTCTATGGGCCATATATTTGAAAAGCTTGCCCCAAAATTTCAGATCTGAAAACCAATATGTTTCTAAAATATTTCAACTATTCTGAGTCTAGATTTTAGTTTCGGTTTCATTTTAAATCATTTTTGCATTTCTAATCAATTTTACAAGATTATTTTTGAACACTATCCAGTTCATCAGTGTGAAATGGTTATTAACTGCAATTTTCACTAGTAAGAACATTTATATTGGCTTATGCTTTGAGCTTTTGAGTTCTCTCATAGTTACTTAATATTGGTTTCAAGAAAAATATTTTTTATTTTTACTGATAGTTTACATAACTTGGAAGCTCTTTTCTTTGTTTTCTTTAATTTATACTCTTAAGAAAATGCCATGGCCAAACCGCGCGTACTCAGGTTGCTATGAGAAACAGTATTTGGAAGAAGTAGAATAAGACTGAAAATGATAAATCTAAAAATCCAGCCTTCAACTGACACTATAAAGAGACTTCAGAATACAAATGTTCTGAATATAAATATTGCAGAAAGAACAATATTTCCATATTGTACCAAACTACATTGTAGTACTACACATTACAGTATTTTAAAGTCACGCAACAAGAACTTAAACTTGCTAAAGTGCCCCAATTTAAAACTGAGAAAAAATTAGATATTATTGGCAAACTTAATGATTTCTAACTTAAGTTTGTATCACCATTATTTTGGCTATAAATGCTTTGTGTTTAAAACTTTCGTGAAAATATTAGGTTAAGATAAAGTTGAATAAACTGTCTTCGTAACAGATGCTATCAATATTAAGCAAAAGCATATTTTGAATTTTAAAAAAATATTTCCAATCATAATTAATTTATGTAGTGTTTTGAAGTAGAACATAAGTTGGAAAATAACACATTAACAATTAAAGCTTTACAGGCATTATAAGTTTTTGTTTTATTTGCCTTTACAAATTTTAAAAGTACTTTTCTCAGACTATTAATTTTAAAGATGTAAGTGTGTTTTCTAATCTCTAAAGCTTGTTTTTCTGATCAATATAGAGTCTTGAAATTTTTTGTATATACTCCCAAATATATATTCTATGAAAGTTAGTAAGGACAGGTCTAAGATCTCTAGTTATTTATTTAAAAAATGCTTAATTTATTATTTTAAGAATTTTCATGTTTTTTCCAGTTTTATATATAAAATAATTATTAAAAATCAACAAGGGAACAGATTTTCAAAACCATACTTTTTCTTCCCAATAATGTGAGAAACATAAAATGAAATAAAATTTTAAAACATAGAGCATTTTATAAAAATTTTAAAACATTTAAAAAAATCTTAATTTTTAAATTGTTAAATAATGAATATTCAAAAGGTCTGTTTACTTTCAGAATCAACGTAATAATACAATCTAAAAATAAAACAGAAATTACTTTTCCTATTACTGGATCTGAAACAATTTTTGAAAAAGGGTACGGTGTAACCTTAATTTCCTTTTTCCTTTTAGTTATTCTTTCAAACGAAGAATATTATCATTTCAAGATCACCTTCCAAAGAAAAATACATAAAATACAAACTTTCCCCATTATTCTTTTCTAAATTAATCACAAATATGCAGATAACATTTTAAAACACTTTCCATTATATACATTGTAATATATTTCCCAATGCCCTGATTTACTTTTCTGCAACAGTAATGATATCCAATCGATACTTTAGAAATAAATGGGTGGGGATGGGCGTTCTCAAGGGCAAACCCGTCCCGATCTTTTCTTCTGACAACACCCATTTACTTCGGTAAAAAGGACCAAGAGAACGGCTCTCCGAGACACGAGGACACTTACTGAGAGACAGTAAAAATCCCTATCGAGATCAAAGGTGGGATTTTATTCCCGTTTTATCTCAAAGGTAGGGGAGACAAATATAAAGAGAAAATTTTATGATAACACTATGTAATGGCTCTTTCCTGATACGTATTTAAATCGAAAATTTCGTAAAAACTGCTGAATTTGTCGATGAATGTTATAAAATTTCTGTGCATTTAAGGAATGTTAAAGATTTTTTGCTTTGTATGCATTGAATATAAGAAGAGTGATATATAAATATTTTTTATTGATTCACATCTAGCTGTGATCCAAGAACTATTTACAGAGAGTTGTATTTATTAGCATATACTAATATTCTGGAATTCATAAAGCTGATTAAATCTAGATTAATGATTTTTTGTCATATAAAAGCTTATATTTCCATAGTTTTCCATATGGTAAGTTTAAAAGGAATAATCATCTATAGATAAAAAATTATACTTTTATCATCTGCTAATGAATATGCTTAGAAATTTCTGTAGAAATAAAAATTACTATAATCACTCATGTTGGCCTTATTTGAGAATTGCTTGGCTATTTATACTTTTTTCTCAAGAATAACAATAGAAAAAAATATTAAGTCAATATACTCAAAAGTATTAATTTTGCTGTTATGTTTTCTCATTTTGCATAAAAGTAGAGTTTTAGATGAAGTTCACAGTAAATTTTTTCCCACTAGAACTTTAAATTTGTACCAATACCAGTACTGAATGCCGTTACTACTAGGCAACAAAACTTAAGACACCAAAAAGGAAAACAACATTATAAACACGGTATAAGAAATTCATACGAGTGTCTGAAAGGAGTTTTTAAGGCAAAAGATATGTTTTAGCAAATTATTTTAACACAGTGTAATAAAATAAAAATTAGCACTTAATAATAAAATTAGTTTTATCCCTTGGTGAACTCTTCAATAACTAAATTCCGATACATTTTCCTCTTGTAAATTATTTATTTTTCTATCTTCATATCATATTTCAGCCTTAGAACAGACTCAAATTAATTTCAAAAACTCATTCTTAAAAGTAAATATTAAAATAGATTTCATTGATATATCAAATACCATAATAGGGGCAAAGTGAATTTCAAACAAATAATTCTAAAGGAAAAATCCTTTTGCATCTCTATTGGTGCTTCTCAACACATTTGGTGATAATGATCATGAGGATAGTGTATTTGTTTTCTGATTACTTGCCTATATAACATTCTGAATAATTAATTAAACTATGAGCATTAAAAAATATTTTGTATACAGTACTTAATAAGAAAGAATTATTTTCCTTATCTCAAGGGCTATTTTGACGTCACATATTTAATTATGCTTACTATCAGTCTGATGTATTAGCGTTATACGCGCGTGAGTATAAAAATATATAATATACACATACAAGTAAACAACGAAAACTTATTTTATTCCTAAAAATAATCGAAATGGAAACTTAATTTTTAATTCTTATTCTTAAGACCTCCAAATTTGTGCATTTTTCCTATCCAGATGTGTGCATTTCTCTTTATAACCTCTGTAAGGCCCTCATAGTAGAACTCAGCATATTATATCGAATAACATTGTTCTTTTCCTTAAATGAGGTAATTTATGCTGCCAAATCGCCGATCTTGCAATGGTTTTTGAATTCTGAGAATAAGAAAAAGTAGCTTAGGGTGAGATCAGAAGAATTGGACAGACGCTACAAAATTTCGAAGCCTTAATGTGTTGAATCTTCAGTCAACCGCAATATGAGATGAATGTACAAATGCATCATCGGCAAAAAGACTGACACCTTTGGTGATCATACCACGCTGTTTATTGATCAGAGGGTCACGAAATTTAGTAGTAAAGAAGTATGCAGCAAAAGTAACCAGTGATGATCTGACCCCTGTTCATTCTAAAATGATTCTACGACAGTTTCAAAAATAGACAGCATGTTTTTTCCTACCGAATTTTACATTTTAGGTTCTTTGGGGAGTGTTAAATTGTAATATTTTACTTCATGCTAATTTTTTTTATCTCTGGATCATATTGATTATTCATGATTCCTCCATAGTTACCGAGAGACCAAAAAATCCTCTTCGTCTTGCTCCAAAATAATCATCATATCTCTAGAATCCAGCATACTGATTTCTTTGACATGTGAAATTCTTCCAGAATTATTTTCCTTACACTGACACAGCTAGAATCAGTCTAATTCTTGATGATTTGCATAGTAGTTTTTCGCAGTGGCGTATACAGACTACTTTCATGGGATGTGTTATACTTTTTTAAAAAAATAAGTGTTGACGAAAACACTGAGACGTAATCTTAATGTTAAAAATTAAAATTCTGTTAGTCTGCCGTCATTGTCACCGTCTTTGAAGGTATACTCGTTGGTTTCATAGTCGTACACAGTCTTTATTCTTTCAGATGCATTGCTGATCCTTTCTCCAGTAAAGTGATGAATTTTCAGTAACCGTGCTTGTAGGGTGCTTGACCAAGCGATGCAGAAGCTTCACTTGGTCATTCAAAAAGTACATTGCAGGGCACACAAAGGTCTCGGCGGAAGAGAAATCTTGATGGAGCATATCTGGTTGACTCGGGAATGGTATTCCGATATTCTAGGAGAAACAAGGTAAGATGCTGGGCCCAATCTTCCTGCTTCATTGAGACAAATATCGAGAATGGTTAAGGATGATCCAATTGAATCTCTCCTCCTTGCCGTTTGACTGTAGATGTAATGGCATGTTTCTTGTCCTGACCATCCCAAGTGCTTTGCACAATTCTTGGAAGACGTTGCAAGTGAGATCCGTCCATTAGTCTGAGTGGATCAAGAATGGAACTCCATAGCGACAAATCGAGTTCCGAGTAAGAACATCACTAATCGTGGTTGTTTCCTGATTGGGAATCACGTAAGCTTCAGGCCATTGTGGTAAAATAGTCCATCACAACAAGAATGTTCTTATTTCCGTCAATAGTTCAAAGCAATGGACCCAGAATGTCGAGTGTAATTCGTTCAAAAGGTGCGAAAAAGCGTTCTAAATTGCCTCGTGTACTCTTCTTGGGTCTTTCTAGCATTGCCATGATTTTTTTTTCTCAAATTCATGCTGGAAAGCGAACTTCACCTGTAAAACTCAATTTCCCTACAAGAAAAGTACCACCACAGGGAAAACAACACACGAGCATGTTTCAAATTATATATATATATTATAAGCATAAATATTTGATATTGAGTTTATTTCTTAAAAACTATTTTTATTACTTATGATTCTTTCGATTAAGGGTGGAATGTCTTTTAATTAATATATAGCTGATTATATTCAAGCAATTAGTATCTTAGAATACCATCACATCCATTCATGATACTAAAAGCATTTAGATCTTTTAAAATTCTTCAAAATAATCCTTTGAGATTATCTTCGCTCAATATTTTAGTTTCAATCCTGAGTTTTATTTAATACCCCTGAAGACCCATCGCATAGAGGAGCTAATACACGTTAAATGTATGGAGGTACAAAATCCTCACGTTGGTGTGAGTTTGAAGAGTGAAGTGACAGTTCAAGTTTCATTTCCGTGGTTTGATCTTGGTCCATAATCACAAGAATCATCTCCAACATCCTTTTTATTGCTTTAATGTTAAATGTTAATATGTAATCAATTTTGTCCAAAAAGCACCCATAAACTCGGCATTTTTGCATATGATATTTCATTTCTCTCTCCTATGGTATATCATATTCAAGATCTTATTCTCCCAATAGAGAGCATACCCAGCGGCACAGTCATATGGGAAGGGCCGAAAGAGAAGGAGTCTACTACCTACGAGATGGTGGTTGCTCTTTGTTGTAGTTTTAACGCGAAGACTGTTAGTGGTGTAATGTACACCCCCGCAACCCCCTCATCGGCATCTCGGGGGAGGGACAAGACTCTAGGCAAGACTCCCCTTTGCAATCCAATGTAAAACACGGTTTGGAGCCCAAAACCTGACTCTGCAGGGGTCCTAATATTCTCCGTTACGCCACTGAAGACTGTGAACACTTGTTAATTCTCTCTAAGTGTTATAGTATTCGAGTTGCTCCACTCAATAAATGAGTTATTTGTAAGCAACTTTCGTTGAAAATATTCTTCCTCTCCTTTTTAAAAAAAACGCTCATTAACATTAATTTTTTTTTTTTTTTTGCTTAACAATTTTTTTTAAAAATTTTTTCATTTACTCTCATCTTTTTTTAATCAAATTTACAGTTTTCAAAATTATGTACATACTTTAAGCCCTATTTTGAAATTATAGAAATTATTTTTGCCTTTTAAAGAGATAAAAGGTGTATGTATAAATTATTTTTAAAACACGATATGGTAATTCGTTATATGGAACTTTTATTTTAATGTTGAGACATTTTTGTTTCTCCTTCAAAATGTGCTCCGAGGTGGGACTTGCACCGATACATAAAATGAAGACCTTTCGTTATTTGTATATGAATAATTTCTTTTTAGAACTTAAATTAATATATCTTTGGGCTTCGAAAGGCAAAATTAAAGTACCTCATTGTAAAATAAAGAATTATACTTCAAATTCAAAAGCGGAATCATATATAGGATTAAATGTATAAAATGATAGGTGAAAATATTGGGTCTGAAAAAAATGCATTTGATGGTTTTTTTTGAAAAAAACTTTTTTGTAGGGAACATTTTTTAAAATTTTTTTGAGCAATTTGCTTT
>BMAV01003584.1:0-29904 GCA_019973955.1 Trichonephila inaurata madagascariensis
ATTTCTACAAGATGAGGCTTCTTTGAATAAAGACCGAACCTTTGCTCAGTTCAAAAACCCCCAATTATTTGGCCCTAAAACAGAATAAACCAGATATCAAAATTATTTCGCAAAATTTTGTGTACATTACCCGGTTATTGTAATATTTAACAGAATTATTAGGTCGGTATGGTTCTTTGTGTGTTGAATGAATGGATATATATTGGGGTCCCCCTTGCGAAAAAAAGAGAGCTATTATTATCGCCGTATTTTTTAATTTTTTGAGCTAAAACACAGTACTAATTTGACTTGTATCTACTATTCCATGCCATTCCAAATTGGGGAAATTTTTTGAAACATTTCATGCCCGGGGAAAGGTGGGGAAGACAAATTTTCACCCGGGGAAAGCTTCCTTTTTAAAAAGCTCTTGGTGTTATCTTTTTTCGTTCTTCAATCTTCGTCTTCAACAAAAAGTTGTACATCAGATATTTTTTCAATTCTGAGTCGTAGGAAACGTGATGTGAATGTTACCTCAGGTCCCCTTCCACGACATCCTTCCCCAAGCAAAAACCATCTAAAAGAAGTTGAAAAGGTTTCGAGTTTTTTTGGGTTTTAAAACAAACCCTACTTTTTTATTTACAGAAGAACATGAAAACTTTCAACAAATTTAAAAGACAAAACCCCCTTAAGCTTTTGCCCCCATGGGTACCAAAAGTTATCCAACTGGTTAGCCGTTATGCTGTACGGATACTGATATTTTCTTTCTTTGATTTGCACTTATTTTTAATTCTTATGTTGTATTATTTTTTGTTAGTACTTTGAAAAGGTGATGGAATTTGTCTATGGTACTAAGGCATGTCTTAAGGCATGGGTCAAATGGGATCAGGCCTAGGGCCTTGCCCTCGGTGGGGGCCTCATTTTGTTCTCGACTTAGTCTTAATATAATCATGATCCGGCTAATTTTAATGTGGTCAATTTTAATGTGGCAGCAGTATTGACTGTTGTCCGTCTAGGCATAGGCGTAATACCGTAAACACTAATTCAACTAATTTAGTGGAAATGAAGATATCGGTGGAGCCGATTTGTGCCTAGGGTTTTGATATTGTGAGTCGTGCACATTTATTTGTTTCAAATTACCGTTTGAATGAATATTTGACAATGCATGCTATATACTGTCTATTTTTAAAGATCTCAGGTACGGCCTACTTTTTATGGGGCCCTGGGCCTAAAAATCCAAGATTTTCTGGGCCCCGGGCCCCAAAAAATTTTTAAACATCCCCGGTATACTCAAAAGCTTTTCGATTGGATTTTTTGGGGAAGGCGGGGATAGTAAAAATGTTCATTTTAAAAAAATAAAATGTGCTTTCTTTCAAGCATTTTGGGTAAAAAAATGACCTCTTAAGGGGTTAAAAATTACGTTGTTGGGCACGCTGCATCTATCAGATTCAAAGACGATTGCCACCCGAATTGTGAAGCGGTTAACCGCGTCCTTAGCACTGAACCCTGTTGCGAATGATGAAAGGACATTAAAAAGAAGGAGGGTTGCCGCGATACCAAAATTATTTTTACTATGCACCTCAGAGATTCACGCTCCTAACGGAATGTTCAACTAGTTGGTGAGCAGTAGAGTTTTGTAGAGTGGAGTTCTAGTACGGTTGTCGTACTCGTTAGTTGGATTTAGTTCAAAACTAATGTTTCCTTCCTATTCGATTTCAATTTCTTTCACAGTGGAGTTAGTAAAAAAATTAAATCTGTTATATATAAAATTTATTTAAAAAATATTACCAGAAGGTTCTATAAGCTAAAATTAATTTGGTTTTTGGTCTTTCTCCTTTCTTATTTTATGCATCACAAGGAAACGTTTAGCTCTGGCTTGTTTCATATTGATCGTTAATTAACATTTATGTCGCAGTATTGTTTCTTTTTAAATCCCTAAGCATATGAAAAGTTTGAATTGGATAAAATCCTCATTTAAAAAAAGGAAAAAATTTTTTTTTGATTTTAAAAAACTATGTAAAAAACAAAAACGTCCCCCAAACTAAATCCAAACGTATAAAACCCAAATGCGCTTTTTTTTTTTCCGTTTTTTTCAACCGTCGGCCTTTTCGGATTTTATGCCCAAGCTCCTTTTTGTTTCCTCTTCTAATGGGGGGAATCTTTGACGAAATTTCCCGAGCTTCGGAAAAGTCGACGATTGGGAGGTTTCAAAAATCCAGAATATAAAAAGGAAAAAAAAACAGAAAGAAAAAAAAAGGACTTAGAAGCGTCTTTAAATTCCTGTTTGCTTTTTTTAAAATTCTGTCCCCAGAAATTTTCTTTTTTTAAAGTTAATCTTATCGTTTCATTTTTAAAAAATTTCGACCTTAAAAAAATATCTTAAATTTTTTCCAATAATTTTGCTTTCAAACAACATTGGGAAAAATCCATTTTTTTTTTTTTTTTAAAAAAAATGATGGTTAAAATTTTTGATCTTAAAATGATTTCTCCTGAATAAGATTTGGCTGGTTGAAAACAAAAGTTTTTTGTTAAAAACTTAAAAAGCAACGAATTAAAAGGTTTTTCAGCATTTCTAACAAACCTTTTTGTCATTTCTTATTTCCTTTTAACAAGTGTGTAAAAAAATAATTTTTTTATTTTCCAAAATATAAGAATTCCTGAAAAAAAATTATATAATGTGTTTTGAAGATTAAATTAAAAACCTTTTTTAAAAATACGATAAAACTAACAAAAAATTTTCCCCCACACATTAAGTAAAAATTTACTTGCTCAATTACAAAGTTCCCCTTTTTTTTTCAATTTTATGTTTTTGTTTATTTATTTTTATTATTTATCTTACTATTTTAAAATAAAAAATAATATGATTTCTTGCATTAAAATGATACGGGTTCCCGGAAAAGACTTAAACTGAATGTTACATAATTTTTAGTAAAATTATGGATTTTTTTAAAAATAGATAATGAAATTTTGCTATTATATCATAATAAAATCCACCTGGGAGGGGGATGCTGGTCTTATACCCCCAAGTAGTGGAATTGATTTCCCCGAGATGTCCACACAAAAATTACATTACCGGGGAAATTAAATCAAAATTTAATTCCTATCCAAGCCTCTTTGAAAAAAAAATTATGGGGTCTGAGACTAGCACGCTTAGTTTAAAATTATTTACTATTTTTTGTATTTTTTGAAAATAATTAAAAAATTTTCTTATATGTTAAACCTTAAAAAAAACCCTTTTTCCTTTTGTTCAATTTTTAATTGATGCTTGATAATGGGATTTTTTTGCATATTTGCTATAACCCCATCCCTCCAATATCTTTTTTGAAATTCCCTAAAAAGAACTAAAATCAACTTTATAAACACATACCTTTTAAAACATTTCTATAAAATTAAGGATGATTCAGTCATGCGGAAATCGAACTCATATATATATATATATATATATATATATATCATCCTTAAAAAACGCCCTTTAAAAAACCTTTTCAAAATTTTCAGGAAGCCCCAGGAAACCGATAGTTTGTCACAATGACGAGTTTAAAAGGAGGAATATAAGGGAAAAAAGGCAAAGGTAAAATTGTTCGTAAGGCATTATAAGCGTTTCGTGCAATAAATATAGTTAAAACAAACGTAACGCATTTTTGATTTCTTTCGTGGGGTTTTCGGGTATCTGGGTGTACCCCTGGAAGTCCAGGGAAATTGGAATCCCAGAGTGAAACCTCTAATTTTACAATTCCAAATATGACAATGTGGGTCCGTTACGCCGTGACCCCCCTTTACAACCCGGAAAAGGACCGATATTTCATTTTGCTAAATAAAAGCGGCACCATCAGACCGTCTCGTCAATCTCTTCAACCACTGGTACGCCGTTTTAAAGACCATCTACAGACGCTTGGGGCAGTTAATGTTATGCTCCTAGCTTTTTTGATGTTTTCACCTACTGCAACTCCCTCTAACATGGGTTCCCGGGTATAGAGCATGCATTATTTGGGCACCGCAACAATGGGCTTGTTTATGTTTTCCAGCGCGTCCCGGTTTAGCGTTCAGGCTGATTCTCGCCGGACTTTCATATGGACCATTCGTTACCACCAAGAGAACATCACTGTAAGGCACTGTTTCGGATATGCAGAATTGCTCATTTGGAGTGGGAGATTATTCTGGATTCCAGAACTGACTTGCACGTTTAAATTGGAATTATGACAGTGGCCAAATCTATCGGGACGTCATTCTGGAACAACATGTGCATTTGTTTCGGGGCATCATGGGTGCAGAATTTGTGTTTATGAATGACAACGCCCATCTTCACCATGCAAACAACGTAAACGAATGTCTTAAATCGGAATATATCACCCGTATGAAGTGGCCAGAATTCTCACCGGACCTGAATGCAATAGAGCATACGTGGTATATGCTTGGCTGACTCTAGTTTCAGCCCATCAACCACCTCCTACATGTCTACTAGAACTTCGGAAAGAGTTGTTTGATAAGTGGTGCAATACTCCCAAAGATCAGATCGATAATTTGATACTCAGGACGCCTGAAAGTTGTACGGACTATATTGCATCGTCTCAGAGACATACAAAAAATAATCAACATGCCAAGCATGCAATATTGGTTTTTACAAATACATTTTTTTTAATTGTAAATTGCTCCAGAGAGTAAAAATCACAAATATCATTAATGATTTTAAGCATAAAGCATCATTTTTGCTCTTTACCGTTTGTTTAATAAAAAAGGCTTTACAAATAAGTCATATTTGTTTTGCTTCTGACTCTTTCTTTGCCTGGTGCAAAATGAATACTTCTGCAACAATATAAATCAGACAACCGTACTACAATTACGAAGACAATATTTGAACTACGTATTTATTCTTTTTTTAAATAATAATTATAATCAGGTTTCGAAACATTCATCAGAGTTACTTATTATAGCATCCTATTCATGTATATATTTCTTAAAAAAGTCTAATATTATGGTTATATAAAAGTAATTACGAATGAATGCAGAAAAAGATATAATTAATTTATAAAAAAGGTATTTTAAATTACATGACATAAAATTTTGTAGAAGTATGCAATTGTTACTTATAACTTTTATTTTTATCCATTTATTCTCTTAAATATGCGGAAATGATTTAACGCTATTTTAATAAATGTATTGTGTTTCATGCTATAGCATACGGTTAAAAAAAAACTTTGTCAAATATATATTTCTTTTTAAATAATTTTATAAAAAACTCTGTGAAATATCATTATTAGAAAAAATATTTCTTCATTCATCGCAATATTTGAAGTAAAATAGGTTGAAAGCGTAATTTACTTCTAGAATTAAAATTTGTTCGAAGAATGTCGTGTAGAAGTATTTATTTTTTACGTAATATTCTGTCCCGCAAGCATTTGTCGTTTTTGTAATATTAAAAATCATAATTATATTATAATTTATACACATATTATCTCTGGATATGTACTAGTATGTTTATAAAATGTACTTTAAAAAATAATCATAATGAGAGTACACATTACTGTTCAATAGGATTTAATTTTAAAAATATTATCTAATCATTTAGTAGTATTACCTTATTCATAACTAAAGATGATTAAAGGTCATTTTATTTGTTTCTATTGGTTTTTCTTGTTAATTGTTTTTGAAAAATAAAGTAGTTTTAAATTAAGTGATAAATGCAATTTTCAAAAAATAATCCGACAAATGATGAGGAGCAGTAATATAATTCTAAATTTCGAAACGTATAGAAGCATTAAAGTTTACACTTAAGAGATGAAAATGAAACCGGATTATTTTTTGATCTAAAAAAGTTTTTGAATATTGTTTTCATTTTACCACCAGATGATGTGTAAAGGAACAAGTCGTTCATATGCGTCATAAGGAAAAATAAAACTATTCAACCTGCAGTCCGCTATTCAATCGAACAGGCGTCCATCGAGATAAAATCATTCACTGCATTACGTAACATTTCTAGTGGTAGGGTAGACACACCGTGACTAATGGAGCTCTTTCATATTGGATATGAAATGAACTTGCCTCGGTATACTTTTAATTTGATGAATCCCCACAGCCAAGAGTCCCACAGTGTACTCCCATTTATTAAAATAAAGCAGCATCGGAGTGCTTGTATATACAGGGTTACCGAAACTGAACTTCATACGTGAACACGATGAAACAAAATCATATTAGTCCAGGGAAAAATAATAATAATAATAAAAATATAACAAAAAATTAAAATAAATATGTTAACTGCTGACTAGTATTTTTTGAAAATTTTGAAAACTGATAACCTCTGTCACATTATTAGGTACTGTAACCACGCATTTCACAACTTAGTAGTGATTTGTTTCACTAAAATCATCATCAACAGCTGTGTAACCACAGTTACAAATAAAAATAAAATTAAAATTATAAAATAAAAAAACCCCCTTTTTTTCTAATTTAGTTAAATTAATGTAGCTTGATTGAGTCGGAATTGCAGAAATTAATGTCACCTAACTTTGACTTTTCATCAAAAGAAGGAAAAAATATTACAATATCAGCTTAATTTCTCAAAAGACGGTTAATTTAATAAAAATATCCAAAATGGTACAATCCTTTTTATTTTTAGTTCAAAACAAGCGTAGTCATATTTCTTGTTTACTTACAAAACATCTTCATATTAAAAACACCTAGGTTTACTATGTTATAACAGAATTTAACAAGTAACCGTACTCGAACCGGAATTGCAGTAGTCGGTTTCTCAAATATTTCTTGTGACACAAACATGAGAAAGATTAAAATATTAGGACGTTGCAACGAGTGATAATCTGCTACAACTATAAAACGTCCTAGAGACAATCGTTACATCCCCTGAGGTCTACTTTCCTCACCACAATCTGCATATCTTTTAAAATATTAGCATAAACTCACAGTGTTACATATTATATAATCAGTACAAAAGAGTCATTAAAAAAACGTCCTGCAGTAAAAAAAAAAAAGTAATCAAATACAATTGAGCAAAATAGTAAATACTTTCCACTAAAATTAATGTCATAATTAAGTCTAAAAATTGTCTAATCGAATAATAATCTTTGTAACAAGAAAAATGACTCTTTTTCTTCATACCTTAATATTTCTAACATAATGTGTTTTACTCTTTTTATTGAAATGGTGCCTAATACTTTTGTCCGTGATTGTAAGATATCGTAATGCAAATATATCTTCTATTTAAGATGACTACTTTGTTCATTGAAGATCATACGAAATAATTTTAAAAAGTGATGCCTCTTCGATTATGAATTTAAAAAGTATCTAAACTAGCATTTAAAATTCTTGAAAATTAATCGTAGGGTAATATAAGATGTATTTATTTTATTCTTCAACTGTTTATAGAATGATTAATTTACCTTTTCTACCAAGAATACACAATTAATTGCTTTTGTCTTTTAAAGTTAATTATAATTTCAGTAATATATTTTAATACTTCACATATACTGCATGCAAGAAAATCCAATGTTACATCAAAATATATATACATATATGTACATCGATGTGGACTTGTACAAAGACTACATCAATGGAAGAATTTAGATATCTGAATACCTATTTTTATTGGTCAAAAGTATTGCAGAGATTGACGATCAAAGAGCATCTAAGTCTTCTTTGAAGTATAAGGAACAGTATTATTTTGAATAATCTTCTTTTGAATACATGCATGAAAAAGAACCCTTTGTTAGTTATTGGAGAGCCAAAACATATAAAGAGGATGCCAAAAGACACATTTAACTACAGAATGTTTTATATTTATCTCGAAAAATATATACAAGATACACATTTCAGAGAAGGTAATATTACAATATTTTTATCTTTTGAACATGTACCAAACTGCCATTTGAAATTTCAAAGAATAATAAGAAATAGTTTTCGTTAAATGTTTTTCAAAAAAATAAGACAGATGTTTCATCAGACAATTTGTTGTTGGCATTTCAAAGTAAAAACGTTGTAACTTATTCTACTTTTTTTATTTGAATAAGATTTTTAAATAATTAAAACCAAATCCCTCAGAATAATTTTCTGTAATTTTCAACGCACCAGGAGGAAATTGCGTTATATATAAAAGTACATTAAATTATAATGTTAAAAGCAGGACTGATCCGAATGTCTCGGCCGCTCGCATGCAAACATTTAATGTGGGCACCTCTATAGAATTTTCCGTATTTTGACTAGTACTTAACGTTGACGTTATAAACCCATCAACTTGCATAAGATTAAAAATTAAACAATAGTAAAAATGCAGACACAAAAGGAACTTCTTTCATCTGTTTGGTTTATCTAAATATTATATAATATTGCTATTAAATTTAAAACTTTGAATTTCCCCAAGGGCATATTGAATTTAAACGCCTCTATGTCTTAGTAATATTAACGCTATTAGATATTTTCGTAGAGAAAATTTAGCAAAAATCATTTTTGAGACGCCTTTCTTAAGTCCCGATCCACAGTGCGCCACCAGCAAAAAAATATTCTTTTTATTTTCGGTATTGCCGTTTCTACCACGAGTTTAGATACCAAATGAAGGATGTATATAAAAAGTAGACATTAATGGACTATGGACCAGGATAATGAGGACTAACATTCTATTTTTCTAAAAAATATGCTATGTTAACGGGAAATGGGGATTTATTTTGATATTTAAATGGCAATTTAAAATTTGGCATATTTACCCATCAAGTTTTATTTTGTAAAAAAATTTGCTTGTGACCGCATGTTTGGCTGCCCACGCCTTGTGCACATGCTAGAAATAGCCCTAAAAGGATAATAAATTATTTTACTAAACTGATTTACCCAAAAACCCTTTTTTATATTTTTTATTTTAATTCATTTGCAAACATTAATGAAAATAATGATCTCTATAAATAAGGCTCCAAATTTCTTTTAATCTGATCATTCAGTCCAGAAATGAACTGGTATTGTATTTTAGTGGTATAATATTTTTTTCCAGTCGATTGAAATACAATGATTACACTTCGAATCAACTTTCACGTATTCGATTTAAACTTTTCCCATTTCTTAAATACGCATGGTGACTGAATGTATAATAATGAGTTTTAATGCAGTATATGAGCTGTTTAACAGTACAGCTGTATGATAATTATAGGTTTGATTCTGAATATTTTCAAACCTGCGGGTAGAATTCCCTTGACCTTTACATATTGGGTTCTTATAATATCAGACATTGTGAAATGCTTAAGAGTTTTATATCTTATAATTATTTCTTCTCTTACTAACTCTTTACAATGAAGGGTATTTTTTTTTCAAAATAACAGTAGGCATGTATTTAATAATTTATGCTTTTAAGTTATCCGCCTGGGCTGGGAGACAGTTTTCTAATATATGAATTAAATAAATATTTAATTGTTACTTTTAAGTAAGTATGTTGCAAAACTATATTTTTAGCAAAATAGTTTTATTTAATATATTATCAGCAAAAATAATTTTTTGAAGAATTATTTCTAAAAATTTTGAGAAATCTAAACTAAAATATTACAAAACATTGCTCTTTTGATAACCACTCTAAAAATACATATATTACAAAATCAAATATAATGTTTACAGAGTTTCAAAGTTCTTTAATATTTAACTATTACATTATACTAAAAAAACTCAAGTTTTTCAATTAAGTTATAAAATACAGGAATTTAAAATAAAAAAAATCACATTTTTTTAAAAAATTTTTTTAAATAAAATTGCTTCAAAAAACAATTTATTTAAAAAACTACCATTTGCTTTTAGCACAAAGCATTCATTGTAATACAAAAAAGTTTCTGAAAACTATTTCAATTACTTTAAGAATTACTGTTACGTGACCATTAAGTACAAAAATAACATTCTTTAGAAAATGCAAAAGAAAGTTTATATTTGCAATTGAATTTTTTAAAGATTTAGGAAGGTATTAAAACTCTACATCTTATACTTCAAGCCTTTACATTTTTTAAAAGGACCTTTCTCCTTTTATGGGACAGTTTCTTATAAGTCTTAGAATGTCTCGTAGAATCAACAACTTCCGTTTCGTCGAGGGACCAAAAATATTCCTTTATTTAAGGCCCTAATTCAATTCCTTAACTTTTGAAGTGCAGATAATAAAGCAGCAGGAGCCAGAGTTAAATGTATTATTGAAATATAAATCCGTAATCGAAGGTTTTGTATCTGTAATAATATTTTACTTTAAAATTATTTTATTTTTAAGGGTTGTAATTATTAGATAATAGTATTCGTTTTAAAATATATAGATATAATATTGATATGCAAATGGACATGTGATTCACGTATCTAATACGGGACGTTACAGATTAAAAATAAAACATATTTGATAAACCACTTTTTTCTGCTCATATTCTTAACAAAAATAATATATTTAAGTTTCTATGTAGTTTAAGTATTAAATACTGTTAATTTATAGAGAAAAATATAAGGACGACTACAAAGAAAAGTATTATTATAATGAAGTTGATCTTACAGTACAGTAGGAACTCCTGACCTAAATCTTAGGTAACATGATGTGTCGTCCACTTCATTATCCCCACCATAAACTTGATTTATGCTACAGCATTAGTACTCACTTTATCGTACCCGTATCTTAAACAATGTCTCATTCGTGCTACATCACTTGGACCAAGTGTTAATGTAATGTTGGTCAATAATGTTTAATCGGGTATATCTTACAGCAATGGCAAATCATTTTTTCTTAGAATCAGAGTTTTATATTAAATGCAATTATTTTAAGGTATCTTTATTTACTTTAACGGCTTTTACGACTTTACATACGTTTTCGTGATTTGTTACACAAATGCAGGATTTACTTGTAATTCTCTGCTGATATATTCATGAATTAAGCATTAATTTCCTTGGGCTTGGTATTTACTACCCTACATATGATTATATTATCGGCAATTTCTTGATTAATAACTCGGTTTCATTTACTTACTAATGTATTTCCTTTTAATAGTTCGAATTACTTCATGGAATCATATGGACGCTGAAAATTTTTAATTTCAAATAAAATATACATCAGTTTTTCAATTGGTATAAGTTACCTGCTGAAGGTACAATTTTTGATTTATAGATGGCTATACAGTAACACTATAACGTCCATTGGTGTCGATTTGACACAGGAGCCTGTTTAGTTCTCTATTCCGTATTTTTGCAGAAACGAGTTTGAAACTTTTTCAATACTTTTAAACATATTTCATGGTGATTACGCAGAAAAAAGTTTTGTGGTTCTAGGTGTAATTAGGAGTAATGTCACAACTAAATATGCCTAGAACGTCCACTGATGTCGTTTCGACATCAATACAATATTTATCATTATAAATATCGGTCATTTTGCAAAACATAGTTCACTAAGTTGATACCATTAGTAAAAAAAACCCTTCTAGAAGTAATATTGCACATTTGTTTGACCTTTATGCAGTGTTATTGAGTACGGAGCGAAAATAAACCAGTTACACTAAAATCAATGTGTCTAAATATTTCGTTACATATCATTTACTTATCTGCTATTACATTCAAATTACGTAAATGTAAGAAATTTTAAAAATCATGTAAATACTGAAATTAAGGGAATTGGCAAATTTACTAAAACAAAAATATTGCGAAATTAGAGAGTGTAATGAAAACGCAACTAAAAATGTGTGTCTTTTGCATGAAAATAGTGTGCGGAAAATGTACAGCAAAAACTGAATTCCACTGTATGCATAGCAAATGATATATGTACAAAAAATATTTCATAGATATGATAAATAATGATGAAGAAACTCGTATTCTCACAAAAATTACTATTTTCGCTTATTATACTAATATTTATAAATATTATTGTTTTATTCCATTTTACAAGATTAAGTAATTTGCTTTTTCAGTTTCTAATGATATAAAGTGTATAATAATATATGATAATATTACATGAAATAATATTAAAATATCTCGGGACTCAATCGTAATGAACAGCAGTCCAGCAAAAATTATTTAGATAGTACAATTATTTTACACAATTTATGTAACAGTGTCGAAACTTCACTGGGAGATTCTTGAGGGAAATTGAATTTCGAACGTTCTAGTGTAAGTGCTGGACTTTGAAGCTACACTAGGACTATGGCGAAGAACACAGTTTCGAATCGGGGTCAAGGAGGATACCTGACGGTGCATCTTTTCCCATACGTCAACCCCCTCAAGCATGAAAACTTTGAATTTAACGTGCATCAGTATTATGCATGAAGTATCATCTAATTATTAGATGATACTTTATATTCGATTCTAATATAAATTGTTTTCATAAAAATTGCTAATGTTACAACAATAATGTTGTCCTCAATGACTGAATAAAAACACTGTATGTGTGTGCGTGAAAATATACATTTTACTTTTACTCTATATATAAATTAAAACAATTTAATGTGTCATAAAATATTTCATGTATTTCAGGATTCACCTTTCTGCTAAATTTATTATTTTATATTGGGATTGCTAAATTATTTCAAGATACTTATAAACACTTCTTAATCTGGGTCTCAAAAAATATTTCTTGATTACTTGAGCAAATAAAATAGAGTAAAACACCTCCTAAACATATTAATGCAGCACATAATCAGACTTTAAAATAAAAAAAGAAATCGTATATCATTTACAGGAAAGCAATTTTGCAGATTTCATTTCAATTACTTATGTTACAAACCATGTCTAAATAACAAGTGATATAAAAACAAAGTTTGTAAGTCAATTCCTACTTAAATCAACAAAGAAAAATTTTATTCACGTTTCTTCACGTCACAGAGATATGGATATATAAAAGATCCTCGATTCCCTATCTGAAATAAAAATTTTATTTTTTAGCTAATTTTTATTAAATAGTAACACATAATATAAATATGATATACATATGACAAAATCACAACATTATGTGGTAATTAATTTTTATTAATTATCATTAAAACATCGTATTGTCGTCTAAAACAATTGTGTATATAAGATTTCAAATAAACTAAATGCTTTAAAAAGTAAAAAAAAAATTTTAAGTTTTTACCCAAGTCGCTAAAAATGAAACCAACTTGGCTGTATTAGTTTCAGTCAATTAATTTTAATTAAATATAACTGAATTATCTTAATTTTTCCCAAAACAATAATGTATAGAAAATTTCAGCTCAAATGAGTGCTTTAAAATGTGAGAAAAAAGCATTTTCAAGTTCTAACACAAGTCGCCAAAAATGATGCCAATGTCGCTCTATTTGTAATTCTTCAAATAATTAGTTTTAATCCATTAACTTTTAATAATTATAATTAAATTACTTTATTTTCATCCAAAATAATCATGTACAGTTGAACCTGTTTTCTGCGGTAGTTAGGGACCGCATAAAAATATATATATAAACGCTTAAAAAAAGTATTCAAAAGCTTCATAAATTATTACATAAAACAATCTAATTCGTGGAAATACTATAAATTTTTTTTTCATGCGTTGGATAGGGACCGCAAAAGAAACGTCACATTTATAAAATATGCCAATAATTTACGAAATTTATGTAATTTTGTATATTTTTGTTATTTGTATAACAAAATAAATAATCAAATATTACACATGGGAACATTTTTAAAACATAATTTCTCAATGTATACACGGATAATTTTTCAAAATGCACATACATAATTCATTGCTACGCATAGTAATCCAAAGCCCTGTAATGGATAAATTCAAAATCGATTTGCCACTTGAAGGTACAATTTCAATTGATTTATTTTTTGGCAACATAAAGCAAGAGATAAGTTTTTTGACGGTCAGGTGGGCAGTTGCTTGAAAATGTCACAATAACCAGATATACATGATTGAAGCTTTTTGTGGAATTTTGTACTCTTCTCTTCATTAGTATTTATTTTAAGAAAATGATTTTGCAATTTGTTGGAAAGTTAGATCCCTGCATATTTTTATCCGCTGTCAAAGAATCCAGTTCTTGTCCGTCTTCATAATCTATCAAATTATTGATAATGTCTGTGTCATTAAGTTTCGTCTTCAATCCAACGTGGGTTGCTGAAGCGTTGAGAGAAAGCAACTGAATGCGCATTGTCGGGAGACTGTTTATAACAAATGAACAGAGCGTCTTGAAGTGTCTACATTTCAGTAGCGTAACGTACTCACCCGAATCACGGGGGGGATGGCAGGACTCTAGAGACCCAAGACTTGACTTGCGTTAAATACGTATTTACCCAATTTATAAGATATTAAAGGCGAAACCTGACTATTCAGGAGGAGAGTACTAACATTATCCGTTACACCACTGGTAAATAAAAACATTGCAGTGGTGCGAAAGCCATTGAAATTCATACACCGCATAGAAAAAGATCGCACATAAAAATCACACAAAAGTAAAATTGCATAAAAATAAAATCTTATAAAAAAAAACCGCCCAAAAACAGGCTCTACTGTATATAAAATTTTAGCTAAAAAAAAAAGAAAGAAAATTGAGCGCTTTAAAATGTATTTAATTAACAATTGGAAATTCCACCAATATAAATAAATATATAGAGAGTGTGAGATTGTAGTAGAAATTGAAAATTGGATATATCCCTTTTTAAGAGAATATCTTAATGGATCACAAAATTTACTGATAAAAAATAATTTAAATGGTACATAATGTAAATATTATTAGGTTTATTCTGGTTGAGTTATGGGATAATGTCTTAAGCAAAATAAATATGGGAAATATCCATTTTAAATTATCGAATAAATAGAAGACCCAATATATTTTGCTGTATAAAATTTCCAGTATAGTTCAATATACTGTGAAGTAGTTAATTCCTTTTAATACTAATTAAGACATAAAATCATTTAATTATAGGTGATTATACAAACAAAACTTTTAACACTTTAGCAATACATTAATATTAAGTTATGTTAAGTTATTCAAATAACTTTATGACATCTTAACTATGACCGCTAGTAATAATTATTACTTATAATGACAATCCTGAAATTGATCAGTGTGTAATAAACTGTCATCCCATATTTGTGACCATTAAAAGGAATTAATTATACGTGCTTACAACTTTCCTAACAATACTTAGAGAAAACATCAAACACAATAAAGTACTTGCATTACAGCGAACATAAAAGTAATTCCTCTTTCTCTCAATAACACGATTATATGAAAATGGAATCTAACTTATCGTAAATGACCCAACTATCGATTTTTACTTTGTATCGGATTGGTTGCAATTAAATTATATCTTATACGGGCTAAAATGATATTTTTCTTTCAGGATAGTTGTTTTCTTACAGAAATATATATAATTTTTTAACTTCCATTGGAATGAAAGCTATGGAAAGAGTTGTTTAACTTCTTGACATTTGATATATAAGGAAAGAGAAAGAAAAATAACTATGTTAGATTGTGTGTGTGTGTGCGTTTCGTATGAAGAAAAATTTTTAAAACATCATGGAAATTTGTATTACTTAGTTCTGCATAAATATCTGACCATTTTGATTTGATTAGTACTATGGGAACCTAGAGAGTATCAGGAATAACTTTGTTTTTATAAATACAGTCGGGGCCTTATTAAACGATTACACCGGGACCGAAAATTGTGTTCATTAAGGTATCCGACTACGTTCGGAACCGTGATTTTGTAAAAGCAGGTAAATGGATAATATTTATGATATTTAGTGTCCCTTAGATTAGAATACATGAAAACAATAGTTTTAAGGACATTATGACAAAAAAATATTTAAATACAGTATTTTGGCAAAAAATTACCTTAGAATAACCTTTTTCCAAATGTTTCTTTTGTAAAAATGCTTCTATTGTATTAAATATTTTGCCTGTGTTCAGCTCAGACCTCTCTACAAAGGCTCAACTAAAATTTTTGAAATGCATAACTCGAAGTCGGTTTATCCATGTTTTACGAAAACTGAAGGGAGAAATTTTTAAAAAAATACGCCGATAATTATTTTAAATGGTTGTACTCTGAAAATAATGTGAATTTTTCAAAAATCATAGTTGAGCCTCTACGAAGTCAGAGCATATACAGGCAAAATATTATCTAATAATATTTTAAAATATGTCCTTCTTTTCTCAAAATATTGTGCTTAAATAATTTTTTATTGTAATAATATTGTAAGACAAACTTTTATGCATATTTCAATTCAAATGACACAAAATATCATAAAACTATTCATTTATACGTTTTTTCCATGTCAAGGTAACGAACGTAGTCAGTTCACCTTAAATAATTTCTCCATATTACTAGCAAAATAATTATCAACATTATTTCCCATTTAAATATTATTATTACCATTTTGTCACATATTCATATATTTTATCAGATGAAGTGATCTTCCAAGTTCTTGACAATACCTAGTTGCCGGAAATATATTGCTCATTTAATCAAATTATCCAAAAAGTAATCAATATTCATTAAGTGCTATAAAATTACTTTATTTTTTATATTTAATACAAAAGAATTCGAAACTCTAGTCATTACGTTCCTTTTTCCATCTAAGTGTGGAAACTAAAAAAGTACAATAGTAAGTAACATCTACTTAGAATTGAAGAGACATAACATATTTTGTGAATGTTATGTTGAAATATTCACTTTTTATCAGACTTTCAAATTCATATTAAGGATAATATGTTCCAAGTTCAATTGAAGTGTGGCTCATTTAGAAAACAAATTTCAAAAGATTTGTAAAGTATAGAAAGAAAGTAGTTTTGCTATTCCCAAAATATTATTTACATTTTTATGTGATTTCCGAAACAATTTCAATTCCGACTGGGATTTATTTATCCAAATCTTTCATATTTAAATATGTTTTACTGCAAATATATTTCTCAGAATTTGAAATTGCTTTATAGGCATTTGGTCTTTTCAAAAATGTACATAATATACTAAATTATTTAAATTTCAATACAGTAAAACTGTTTACACCTTTCATTTTAAAATGCATTGGATGTTTTAAATCTTAAGGAGCTAGGTACAGTGGAGTGAATGAATAAAATATGTTCTTTCAGAATAAAAGAACAAAACCATTATCTTTAAAAGTCTTAAGGGAATTATATTCCAATGTTTACGTTTCATATACTCATGTCCAAAATAAAGGTCACAAACATGTTTTTCGGCAGAATTTTAAAATGCCTTCAATAAAACTGATAGAGTTAGCATTTCATGTATTATAAAAACGGGTAGTAAAATATCCACTTAAAAATTATTAAAAAATGTCTTTTAGCATTAGTTTTTGCAGAGCTACTTTATTCGGACTGTTCAAAAACATGGGAATTTTTGTGTGAATATTACATTAAAGAAAAGAAGTTGGTCTGTTTGCAGGGATAATTAATTCTCATAATCGCTTAGATGAGGGATAATTAACATTTTTTCCCGCCGGGCTGCATATATATGATAGAAATTTCACGCGGGCCTCAACATGAGGATTAATAAAAAAAACCTTATCACACCAAGGCAATATTAGACACTTAAAATGTGGAAAAATGACCAAAATACTAAAACTCATTTTTAGTTTTTAATATTTTGTTAATCTCTATCAAACACAAAAAAAACCCCCCATTTTTTTCGGGTTTGTGCATTTTTTAATTATTTGCTTTATAATTTTTTTTTAGATTCAGTTCCCTTTCATCCATAACCAAGCTCTCAGTTTACAATCTACTGTACTACAAACAAAGCTGACATAATTTTTATTTCAAATATTAATTATAAAGAAGTGCAGAAGGGCAGTAAAGAGGAGTTTTGACTGAATTCCAAATTGAAATCAGTATTTTGTTTGTTTATATTTAAAACTCAGTTTTACCCGTGAAATAATTACAACTCCAGTTCAGTTCACTATTTATGTGTTATTTGTTGTTAGTAATCTCGTTACAGTTACAAATTTTAAAAAATCCTTACGTTTCGCACCCGAACAAAACAACAAAATTGGTAGATCTGATTGCTTTATTGACAGAATTTCTCTCTACATATCTAATAAATTGTTTTTAAATAATTGAATTTTTTAGTGCAATGACCATAAGTGGACCATTCTGGAAGGCCAGGTGGACCACATGCGGCTCGTGGCCCTCAAACTCAGTAGCGCTGATTTAGATGATTCCTAGAGATGGAAAAACGTTGGCTGGTCGAAAATGGTCAGTCTTAAGTGGAAGTGGTTCGATGGTTACAAGTTATCCGAAAGGCCTCTCACAGTTATGAAATCAATTCCATAAAATAATTTTGTCACCAGGAAGGTCAGCCAAGGTTGCCACAGAACATCAGAATCTGCACAGAATCTCTACTTAGCTTTAAGTGCGTTACGGTGAATATTGGCTTTCCAGATTACTCGTTGCTTTGCTGCTGTGTCTGGAAGGAGATTTTTTAGGCAAACAATCTACAGTCGTCTCCCAGAGGCTGACCTTTACGCCCGGCGTTCAGTCTGGATTGTCCATTCGACTGACTCCAGCATCAAAGACCTCATAATGTGGTGCTGAAAACATCAGTCGTAGATACGACAAACATGGCGGCGTGTTGATTTCAGTAATGAGTCAAAATGTACCAGACTAAGCGATTCTGGTAGAGTCTTCACGTGGAAAAAAATGAAGCTTACTTTCATTCCTCCAACATAACAAAAGTCGACATAATAGACGATAATGTACCACCATACATAACTCACATTATTGGTGAATTTTATGAAGGAGCGGATATATTTGCAGTATAGATTGAACTTCGATGTCTCCAGACCATGATTTTATTGAATTTGTTTGGGGTGGTCTAGGAAAAGACATTTCTCAGCGTAGTTATCCACCCTGGACCCCCAGGAATTGAAAGTCCTGTTTTTGGAAAATATAGGCTTTGTGGCCGCAAATATTTATTGACACCCTTATAAATAATGTGGCAGCTCGTTGTGAGGCCTTTGTAGAAGTTCACATTGGTCACACGCCTATTAGACAAACACTTCCCCAGGTATATGTTTTATCTCTGATTCATAATTTCACACATTTTGATGTGACTTGTATCTTAATTAACAACTAAAATATTTTCCATATTGATATGTTGCTATAATCTTTCTGACATTACAATATGTATTTGTGATAAATTTCATTACAATAAAGTAAATAATTCATCAGTTTTAACAGAATTAAAATTTGTGACCTTAATTTTGAATATGAGTGTAGATAAACACAAGTATATTTAAAAACGAAGTGAATTTGTTTTACAAATAAACACTTACAACCATCTTTCACACATTCTTTCTTGCCTTAAATTCATAAAGTACAGCACGTATAGTCATCTGAACTTATTAAAAATTTAAATCTTTTAATCCCTATTTTGAAACAGTTTTGTTTAAAAATGATTAAAAACACGTAATTTATTTGCTAAGCTAACAAATTATTAATATATTTCAGGAAAGTAGCATAAGCATAGCAGAAAAGTTAAAAATGAATTTTTTAAAAAAAATAATTATTACTCAATTTATATTTCAGGTAGGTAAGTTGCATATATTTATACATGTTAAAAAATCCCCCGGAAAAATTTTCATGATTATTTTTTTTTTTTTTATGAAATCTACATTTATGTTTTTGTTACTAATATTACCTAATGATATTACGTAATGATTCAATCCAACAAAATTCATCATAGCAATCGGCTAGATTAGAGGTCGGCAACCTGTGGCACGAGATGCAATTCTGAGGGGCGCCATGAACTATTCAACACATTTTTCAGTTTTTGAGTGGATGGAAGTTCATAAATTTGTAATGAACCTCTCTCTCTTATTTGACAAACAACTTCTCATTTATGGACATTTACGGAATTACGAAAAATCTTAAAGGATAAATTTTCAGCTACTTTGTAAATTATTGAATGTTATTGTTGGGGAAATTTACTTGTTAAGGAGGGAAAATTGCATGTGTTTTCTACTTTCCGTATTTGGTTTTACATATCAACATAAAAAATATTTCCTCATATGAAACATACTTTGAATTCGCAATGAAATTGTTTAAAAACTGAAGGCTAAGTGTATCGTGTCTAATTGAAATTCACAATTTATATCACTGATTTTGCGATATGAATATAATGCACTGAAATCACAAGATTCGCACTAAGCATTTTTAGGTATATCTTTACTTAACTATAATAAAGGGAAATAGTTCTATTTTATTATATCTATTTCATATCTTAATAAATATGCTTACAATTGCATAATACAAATACCGATTTTTTTAAAAGTTTTTATGTAAGAAATAATTACATTCTTTGCTGCTTCTTTTTATACACGCCTATCATTAGCTGAAGCTATTAGCCCTATGAAAGAGATAATAAAGATTAGATCGCTGAATGTTTGAGTCAAACTCATCTATTTGATGCTCTCAATTCTCACTAGTATAGGATCGGTTATAACTGCCCTATGTGGTTGTTATGTGTAGTAGTTTCTCAGTATCTATACGCTTTCAAATATTTCTTATTATAAATGAAAGCTGAATTATGTCTGCTTTTAAATACATTGTTTTATAAAAATATTTAAATTTAAATAACTATATATTTCAAATAATTTAGTTACTTATTGAATCTTCTTCCTGTTTCAGAAATGCCTTAGTTATAAATTCATTAACTTATATATTGAGGTTAAAGTCATGTCTATCTTTCCTTCATATAATCTGATTATTCATATTGTATTTTGATCATAATATGTTTATAAAACTGTATAAGTATTTAAATTTTAATCAAACGTTGACTATTAATGACTCCTTATTTTTACTTTATAAATGTTATATTATCATACTTAGTTATTAATTTATATTACACGAATTTCCATACTTAATTCAATAGTTTTTACATTTAATAATAAAAATTAATTTCCTCTCTGCATGCATGTAATTATTTTTAGTGTTTATGTATTGATGAATTTAAATATCAATACAATGTTATCAAAAAATTATATTTTAAAAATTACCAACATAAATAATGATTTCTTTTTTCAGGAATCCGATATAATAAAGTAGTAAAAACAACAAAACATATTTTCTAAATGTCTCCATTATTGTTATTAATACATTTCATTTGTTCCACAGTAATGAAATAATAGCTAGAAATGAAGTTAGGGATGTATTGTTTCTTGTGACAAATGTTTCTGCTAAGATAAATATTTTTCTTTCATCGTTACCAAGTAGAAATGTTCGTATTATTGTTAAAATCTATTAAAAAGTAATCTCTAGAAATAGTTAAAGAAAAATAAATGTGTGTTATTTTATTTAGAAAAAAATTAATGTACACATAGAAATCTTGGCAGGATCATTTTTCAGCATCAATTGACAGCTAACAAAATCAATTTTTGGTACAAGACAAAAGTTTTATAAAAATAATGAGTTAAAAACAATGCACTTCTTCTATATGCCTAAAATATAATGTTATGTGTATTTTCTAACACTTTATTGTTACTGTTTTATGCCCCAGAAAAAAATCTTAAATTCTTACAAACTTTCCTTTGAAGTTCAATTTTTTCAATTCCAGCACTTCTTATTTTAAACTATTTAATTTACATTGTATGGTTACTTCTTCAAAGACTTTATTATTTTTCTACTAATAACATCGGTGCTTATACATATTTCGCTCTTTAAGTGGATGATTAATAATTTGTTACGATAATGTGTTAAAAAGGACACTCAACACACTTAAAATAATTTTGGTAAATCTATTCTGCGTGTGGATTTCCTTTCTCTATTAAAGTATATAAATAATAACACACAAACGTCAGTCTTTTGAAATTTTGGGTTAAAAGCATTCAAGTAACTATTTCGAACACATTAAATTTATGATTTCTTATGAAGTTGATGAAAAAATTTAAATTTTAAATGAATGTTATACGAAATTTAAAATAGTTTAAGCTTTCTAAATGTAAAGGCAATTGAAAATCCCCCAAAAACAATTTATTTCAAACATATAAAAAAAGATATAAAATACAACACATCATATAAGGACGATTATTTAAGTCTAATTCTTTAACAACAAAAAGGTATATATAAATAACACAAATCAACTGTAATTATTTGTGAATAAACTGAAAACAATATATCTCCCCAATTACGATCATCACATTCTGTTAGGAAAGGGAAAAAGCGTAAAATGTTTCTATTAATAAAGGATTTATTAATGACACACTTTGTTGTAACGGAGGTCTGTAGACAATGCACCTCGGTATTGTGAATCAAATAACGAAAAAGCACTTGAAAAGGGGCTCACCCTTTAAACTTCCACACCAATGAAAAGACTTAAAACCTCAACATGTATAATGTGCATCAACCCTTCTACTTGGCAGGTCCTTCACATGCACTCGATCAATAGATTCGACAGACATAACAATGGTCAAGGATTCGCTAAAATTCTTGGTTTCAATGGATCTGGGATGACCACAGTAGCCAAATGGTTATAATCTCGAGTTCATGGCATGAAATTTCGAGTCACGGGTTTCGAAACCTAGTTCCATTAAAAATCTTCTGGGTTTCCTTCATGTGGCTTCAAATGCATGGTGCCTAAGATATTTCAAAGCAACGCTTCAATTTGTAGGCAGCCCGAAGGTCACGGCTGAATTGGGTTTGAGGAAGAAGCAGACATGAGATCTAAAAACAGCTACATTTATTCTATCTTTAACACTTTATAAAATACACAATTTTGTAAATTAACTCTCGGAGCAGTCTGTGAAATCTGCAGGCGTCCTTAACGTATCTTAAACGTATTTAAGGGCGGAATCCCTTAAGGCGTCTCAAGGGTGTCAACTTTCTCTAGAGGGCTGAAAATATAAACAATATTCAATTATATAAAACTGAATTTAAAATTAAATGCATCGATTTTTTTACATATTATTTATAAAGGAATGGGGCTTCAGAAAAGAATAAAATGTTTAATATATAATCATAATTTTAAAAATTATAAGCATATGAAAATAAGAAACATTTCTATAGGAAATATTAATTAAGTTTTACGTTGTGCATGCTATTTTCTAAAATGGTAGCTTTAATTATTAGCAATAAAATGATTTATAAAGTTAAAAGCATCCTTATTACACTGCAGTAGTTATATATTAGTAGATTATAGTAGTAGTATTATATTATAGTAGTAGTAGTATTATATTAGTAGATTAATAAATTATATTTTTTAGAAATTAAAAAATTTTAATTTTCAAAATTTTTTAAAAAGATTTCAATATTTTTCAAATATTTTAAAATACACAAAATATGTATTATTCTTAAATGATGTAGGGTTTAAAGAGTATTGATACATTTTATAATTCTATAAAGTTTTATACATCAGAGGATATTATTTTAGAAAATATCGTGCGCAACGCAAAAATTATTTAATATTTATTACATATATTGATATGCTTATAAAATTATTATATATTATTATATTTTTTTTAAATATGCTTATATTTTGATACGCTTTTTAAAATTATGATTATATTTTAAACATTTTGTACTTTTTTGAAGCTCCTTTGTAAATAATGTGTAAAAGATTCGAATTATTTAATTTAAATTTAAAAGAATCATTTCTGTTTGAAAATTGTTTATACTTTCACCTCTCGAGAAAAAGTTAACATCCCTGAGATGCCTTAATCGGATATACTAGATTATTGAAACACATTTATCTTCAGTTAGAGCTCCTATTGTGATCCTTCTTGATTCCCACTAGCTCAGTTAGCTAAGTACGTATTTGGGCTCGGTACCTAAAATCTGAGTTTGCAGGGAGGCCCTAATATTCTCCGTTACGCCACTGTCTCGATTAAAATTAATTCCTCAAATGTTTATCGTATCTATTATAAAAATTCTACAAAAAATCAAAGAATTACCAAGATCAAAATTACTTTAAACGATTAAACGTTATTTATTTGAAAAAGCTAGTTTTTGTAGTGATTTCGTAAAAGTTACTTAAAGAGGTTTTTTTTTTTGCTATGTGTATAATATTTAAACAGTTTTAAGAGTTTTTAAATATTTACATATATTACACTACTGGTTGCTAGCCAATGTATTCCATTTGCTACTTTTTATGATATTCAATGATTCTATATTGTTTTTAAGTTTTTGACCCTTACACTCTAATATTAAACATTCAGTTGTATTTAAAGGCTTTCTTTTAACTATTGCCTTTCATTTTAAAAAGAACAAAACTTAAATTTCTAAGATAGAAGTGTATACTTATCATATTTACAAGTAATTTTTCAACGTCTATTTTATCGATAGATTTAATTACTAACTTCAGTTGGAGTAGTTGTAATCCAATACTTGAAATTCCAAGCAATAATCATTATAATTTTATATAAGTAATAGTAAATATCTGAATAATCCTTTTTAGTACTTTCACAAAATTATGCATCCACTTTATTCGGATAAAGAACGTGATAAACGAAGTATCTACCTTAAGTTTCAGAAACAGAAAAGTAAAAATTTATAGGAATTTTGTTGTATTTATTTTTAAATCCATATCGAAATTTTTTGAAGAAAAAGTAAAAGTAACGAATTCAAATGTTGCAGAAGAGTTAATTTAACAATAAATAATGTGTCTGAAATGGGACTAAGTATAATTTATGTACTAGTGCAATAAGCATTTTCCTCAACTATTTTTATTACCAACCATTCAAATGGTTTTTTTAGTAACCACCCAAACGATGACTTTATTCCTTGAGGTCGGAGAGAAGTGCCAGCCAAATTGATCCCAGTACCCGAGAAAGGCAAGATGGAATTGACTTCTCGGGTCATAAAAACTTCGAGAAAGGGTTGTCTTAAGTTGAAAGAGCCCAGTAAAAACAAATTCATTGTTTTTTATAGGCTTGGATCGACCCAGATATTGGAATCTTCTCGACTCATTTTCTTCAACATTTTGAAATGAAAAATAGTAAATTTTTGTTGCTGCTCTTACCTTTCGGAAAATATTTTTAGAACTTATTTATTTATTTATTGATAGTTATTTGTATCAATTATTGATTTCCTCTAAATAGGATATTATTTTTATTAATTTTAAATTATAAAACTAAATGCACATCATTATTTTGTTAGTAAAATATTTATATTACATTTTGATTTATTCCAAAATTCCATATTTGTTTGTTTAGAAGTATTTATATTCCAGAATATTACAGGAATAATTTGCTGTATTAGACTACAGATACTAGAACAGCACACTAGAATAACTATAACAGAATAATTTGCTAGAATATTAATTTCTAGGTTCTAAAGATTTTTCATGAATTATAGACAGGTTGTCCATACAGTCCGAATAATATATATACGGCCACCGACTCTTATAAAAAAATATATATATATATTAAATCTACAATGTTTTTACTTTACAAATGTTCTTGTTTTAAATAAATCCTTTTTATAATACAAATGTCCTCTAGCTTAAAATAGGTTTATATTTAATCAAACAGTTACATATTTGAATTTAAATAATAAATTACTTTTTAATAAATTCCAAATTGCATTTTGCATATCCCTTACTATGGATGGAACATGATTCTCTGTGTGTGAGATTTCATTTCCCCTCCTCCTTTTCTGTTTGGAGTGTCCAAAAAGCAAGAGGTAGTCAGAGATGTTTTTTAAAGTTTAAAAATATATTCAGGACGATTAAGATAAAGGGTAATGTATTCTTAACCATTTGCGAGTGACAGCAAAATCAAATTTCAACAATGAATTACGAAAGATCAATTTAAAATAGGAACACCGTAATTTTCAAGAAAATGACATCTGTAATATTTTAAACATTATTTGATCATTGCATTATTATATATTTAACATTATTATACTATCTATGTTTGTATACATGAAAATAATGAAAACAATAATAATCTAATTGTTTTAAATTTTCACTGCAATAAACGTTTTTTTGTTTCCAAATATTATATAAAGGTACATATCTTTATGTGCGGCCCGCGAGATTATAATGCTTTTCCGAAGTGGCCCGAAAATCATTTGTGTTGGATACTCCTGTTATAAAATAATATACCAGGGTTAGTACATTGGAAAATTTTTACTACAATTGTACAGTGGAAAAAATATTTATATTAAAATAGTATGCCAGAATAATTCTACTAGAATATGTATACAAGAATACTTGTACTAGAGATATTTATACACAGATAGGTACTGGGGAATATATACTAAATTTGTATTTACTCTACAGAATACTTATACTGGAAAAAAATACTAGAAAAAACACTTTAAATAAATAGTTGTAATAGAATAATATTGTGTTATAATAATAATATACCAGCATAATTTTATTAGAATAATTTTGTACTGAAATATTTATCTTAAAATAGTTGAGACTAGAACAATTATTTTAATTTCTATAGTGAATATGTATATACTAGATAGATTAGACTTTACTCAATTTTATACAGAATGTATTTCACTAAATTCTATATAGAATATTTATATAGAATACTTACACAAAATAATAGTATCTGTAAAAATTTACACTGAATATTAATATTTTTGATACATATATAATATACAGAATTTAAAACCTAACAAAATAAATAGTACATCAATTAAAAGATAACATTATAATAAAAATATTCTCAAAAAATGATACATATTATTATTTCATTCATGAGAAAATTTTAATCATTTAAAGGTGTATTTACTAAATTCTAATACTTTCTTTTAAATACTTAATAAAATATAATACCTAAACATTTCACCTAAACTCTCAATAATAGAATTTTTAATTTTAAAGATTTTACGTTGTAAATTTAAAATATATCACCATTAAAAATAGCATTTAATAAAATATTCCAAATAATATTATTAATTTCATTCTGGTAAGAATAAATCGCCGCCAAACACTTTCCTTTAAATTGAATTATTATATGAATTAATCACCTAAATATGTCACCTGAGCTCTCAAGATAATGAATTTTTATTTTAAAGATTTCCCCGTTGTTAATGTTTCTTTTAAAATATATTTTGAAATTATTTATAAAAGTATTCTGAAACTTAAAGCTAACTTCAAAATTATTTACTATCCTAGCAGTATCATTTGAGAAATGATAGTGCATAATGGATTCGTCATTGTGACACCTTTTTTAATGAAATGCTATGATTGATTGATTTTTAAATCCTCTTTAATTAAGTGCAAGAACAATGTGATGACAGATAATATTAGTTATAAAATATATAATTACTTCAGAAGCTAAAGTTGTTTTTAAATAATCCTAATGGTGATGGAAGCTCACAAATTTGTTTTGCAAGAATATTCTAATCTAAGAGTATCGCTGCAGGAGAGATAAAGGAAGTAAACACAATATTTAAGATTCCTAAATCAATTTTAAAGGCATTTTTGTAAACATGTAAACTTTTCTAAGTATTATAAAATTTCATACATTAAGATTACTTTCTTCAGATGTTAAAGTATGAAATATATTGTAATCTAAATATTAAAATATAGATTTACAGATAAATATTTTTCTGAATATGTAGTTTTCCGTAATTTGATCAGTAAATTTTAAAATTATTTGAGAAAATATCAAATCTCTCAAAGAATATATTCCTATCCATGTCCGAGACTAGTGTTCTCATCTTCAGTGGACACGACCTCACGTGAATCTAAAATATGATGATATTGCTGTTAAACTGTATAAGGATGGCAATGCTACCAATCAGATAAAATATAATCTTTTGATCTGCTCCGATACTCTAAATAAACAAGAATTATACTCTAAAAGAAAGTCTTCGATCGTATTTCTTGGAGGTACATGATATCGTAGTGAATGCCCCAGCCACTTAAGTTCTCTTATATACTCAGATGGTTGTAAAAGTGTTTCTCAAACTTTCAATATTCGCGAAACAATATTCAATCATCATTTTCATCGCGCCCCCCTCCATACAATAACAATGTATTGAATTAAACAATGAAGTACTTTGAAACTAAAGCTGTAATACGACTTTAACTTCTTATGTGCCGCCGACGTATATAAACGTCTTACTCAGCCAAAACATTAATTTTCTGGGCTTATATATACGTCTTTCCGAAGTGCGATATTTTCTGTGCTCTGATATCCATAAACTTATTTCGAAGGCCTTGAAATGCAATAAAAAGCCCTTGACAGTTTTATGAAGGATTTACATATTTCAGAGGATTTTCTTATTCATTCTTTTTCTCCTCCCCCTTCCCCCCCGAAAAAAAACTTCGAAATACGTGTATCTACGTGAAAATGGTGGCATTGGGAAGCGAATCGCTTTTAATCGGAGGAATTCACTATAAAAAGTACGAATTATCAAGATAATTGTTAGTACAAGCCTATGAGGTCACTGGTAATTATCAAACTTGTTCTTAATTTAGTATTTTTAAATTTATGATAAAATACATTGTACAGTACTGATTCATTTATAAGTGTATTTTACCAGTGTATAAATGTGTGTATTATATTTTATTATATCAGAAAGTATTTTGTTTGTTTACTTTCAGTAAACTAATAATTTTTTAAATAATCTCTTGTTTTAAATTTTTCAATATGCTCGCGCCCCCTCGTAGGGTTATCATGTCCTCCAAGGGGGGCTCGCCCCACATTTTTAGAAATGCTGTTGTAAAATGTTCACGGTTTGTATAAGGCGCAATACGTGTGAAAGCACATTACATCATCTCCTCAATTGGCTTGCTTTGTCGCAAGACGAACTGTGCAAAAGAACTAATTCAGTTCATTGCATAGAACTGCAAAACAACTTCTTCAGAACTGCAAAAGAACTGAACCAGTTCTGAATCAGGTTCGTCATCAGGTGGATGCAGAAGCCGATCTAACTAATGGATCTAATTTGATTCAAATTAGACGGCTAAGAAAGGAGTTATTCCTATGAAATATTAAATTGCGCTTTAAGGAAAGCCTTATGTATGGGACTTAAACTTATAAATGAAATTAGGAATTATATATTTAAAAATTACCTATTTAAATAAAAATTACGCAACTATACTTAGCGTAGGCTAAAGTGTGTATATACAGTTATACTTCTTATTGGGCTCTTGGGAAGTAGGATGAGGGTAAATTTTTACGATGCGTGCGCACACAGTCACAAATGTGACGCAAAACCGTCATAGATGTGACGCACACCATCACGCGGATACCAATATGCTTTGTCTACAAATATACAGAATGGGACAGATCATTACCGCCTTCGAAATTCTCAGAAAAATATTTCTCTTCACTTCCCTGAAGATGTGAGCACTCAGGTTTGAACCGGGAACCTCTCGATCTGCAGTTTAAATGCTCTACCACTGAGCTACTATACCCCCGCGTCAGCGAACCTTTGCTTTGCGTTCCGTAGGAACGAATACGAAAATGACTTGTCTAGAATGATACAAAATGGGAGAGATCATACCCGCCTTCGAAATTCTCAAAAAAATACTTATTTACTATATTAGTTATACTTCTTTTGGGGAGGTAGGGAAAAAGCATGAGGGTAAATTTTTACGATGCCGTCACGGGTGTATGGGCATACCTTCACGACACCGATGCGCGAGCACACAGTTGTATAATATTTTAACGTCACTTTTTTGGTGCTATGGAACTGATATTTTGGGGATCATAAAAACTATTGTTTTAAACCATATCTGTTGGGACGCATTCCTCCTGTGCATTCCCTCCCTCTACAGCTTTTTGCCAATATCTCGGCATCTGAGCCTCACGGTCCCTTCAGACCTGGCTCATTCTATCGCTCTCTATCTGCTCTTCCAGTTATTATAAATTCATGCTCATATGGCTATTTCTTCCATAGTTTTTAATTGTCTTAAACTTTTTTAATTTCTTTAAATTTACAATATCTTGGCTCCTGTTCGAGTCTCGGACTGGAGATTTGAACCAACTGTTCCACTTGTTGAAACTCATCCAGTCATCTACTTCATTCCCATTATGTAAGGGGGAGGGCTTAAGAAAAAACC
>BMAV01003585.1:0-54464 GCA_019973955.1 Trichonephila inaurata madagascariensis
AATAGATCTATATTTTCGCTGGTTTTTTTTCTTGTTCAACAGTTAAAAGTATTTAACCATTTAAACTTTATGTTGTAGGATTGCATTACATAGAAACTTACTAAATATTTTGTAGTAGAATAACTCCATCTGTAATCATTACAATTTCTTTGTCTACATTTGTGATTACAAATATGATTTTTTCTTCGGAATCATGTAAATATTAAGAAAAAATACTCGGGTTTTTTAGCTGAGAATTATAAAAGTTTAGGAAGTTTTTCATTATAAATAACTTTTTTAATATGCATTAGTATTATTATTATTGTTGTTGTTTTGTCATTCTTGCTTTTGATGTAAATTTTAGAAATTTTTTTCACTCTTATATGTTATTAAAAGCAAAAAAATATTGAAGAATTTTTATTGAAATATGGGTTTTTATAAAATTTATTATATTTTTTTACTGTGATATAAAAGTCATTATGTTGAAACTTATTGTAACATTCAGATATTTTGATCATTAAAAGAAAGATATTTCACAAATTTTAATTTTGAATTTAAAAATTGACACTATACCATGTTTTTTTTAAAAAATAAAGACAATTTTGAACACCCTTTTATAAGCTTCATTTGTATTTTACAGAATCTTTGAACTCAATTTTTACTTTAAATATTTAGATTAATTCGAAATTTTGCTCACTTGTGCAGGACGGATGACAATATAATAATTTAATAATTTTGTTCCATTGCCCTGATCAGGATCATCAGGATTAACGATTTCCCATTTTCAGATCCCATCCCTTATCTGGCGACTAATTCCAGATCCCATTTCCAGATTTGGCGACTAAGGATTAAGTTACAACTTTGTTCAATTAACTATAAAAGGGTTTTTTTAAAAATTATTTTTAAACTTGAATTTATTTCAAAACATATCTATTGTGAAAAAACCGTTTTTTTGCCTATTCACGGTTCTTCCAGTGAAAGCGCCAAAAAGTCGGCTTATTAAAGAGTTGGTTTTTGTTCCAAAGTGCGTGGTATTGAAAAACAACCAAGTTGAAATCCGTTCCGCAGGATTACAGCATTGCATCCGCTTGAGTGGTTTGAGCAAGCGTGGAAGCACTATCAATGAAAGCGGTTTCATTTTACCTTCTGGATATAAGACAGCTGATAGACAGACAGGTGTCTAGATTATAAACGCATGTCCTTCCGTTGCCAATTTTATGTACACTGCAGAGTCGTAAAAAAGAATTACGTTTGATAAAATAGGTTTGTCTTGAAAGAGCACAACTTGTAGAATTGTAGGTCAACACACCCGAAACCTATCATTAATAAATAATTGCATTGCTTCCTGGGTGTTTACTCAGATTTTGTTTGTTGGCTTGTGAGTGTTTAGACGGAACACTGTCCCTGGAACATGTACCGTCTTTGGATTTAGCAGAGGTATATAATGTGCATACTTTTTTTCCCTGGAAAACAGCCAACTGGTTATTTATAGTTTTCTTATAGATTTTAGAATGTGTATTAGTTATGGTTATTTTTGTTAGTTGTAGGAAAAAATCCTTAGTATTTTCCTCGTTACGCTAAATCCTCCCAAGATACCACTTAAATCTCAATCCGGATATTCATAAAAAATAATTCTTAATTAAGAAACACAAAATCTATGCTTTTTGCAACTTTATACCCATCATACATAGGGATATTAATTCTCTCCTGCAATTATATATTTGCTATGTCTTACTTCGAAAATGCACTTTTTTTAACGTAAAAATATCTATTTATGTATTTTGGCTTTTTAATATATATATATATATAAATCTGGACTTTCCATAATTCTAAAGTCCCCAAAATTTGTATAGCTCTGTTGATTTGGCACTCGCAAAATTTTGACTCAAAACTCGACGTTTGAGGGGTATTCCACAAGTCACAGACATAAAAATTTCGTAAAATTTTTTTTTAAAATTTAGCCTAAGATTATGTGGGAAGATTAAATGTTACGGCGCGCACTACTTAACAAAAATTAAAATTTACTTATATGATACCTCCAAAACGGGAGGCAAGCGATGGTGCAACCTCCCTAAACCTTCACAAAATCTTAAAATAATACTTAGAAAATATTTCCTGACAATATTTCGCTAAAGCATTAGATATGAAATCAGCGATATGGTCCTGCGGAATAATTACTGTTCATCTCTAGCTGCATTTATAATACTGCACATCTGCATATCATATTTCCTCTACAAGAAAGTAACTGTTAAAAACTTTCAATAAATTCAAAGAAAACCAATACCAAGTTATTTTAAGGGGAAACTTCGCGAGACAGCCTGTTACATCTCTACAGCTTTAATTAGTCCATTAATGAATTTGCAAATTGAATTTAAATGTATAATTATATTAGGTTTATAAGATTTTGTATTACTGAGTATTATACTGTCTAGATTTTTTTAAAAATTTTAAGCACCGTTTTTATAAATGCGTAAAGAATGAAGGTGGAGAAGATTTTAATGATCCGTAGCGAAGAATCCAAAACTATTTTTCGCTTGAGTTCTTTGTGGGAAAGTTGTTAAAAGTATAAAATTCCCTGGAGAAAATCTCCGTCTGTGAGAAAGTTATTGGAATTTGAAAAGTTAACGGTATTGGCAGAGAGCTTTACAGCCTATTTAACCCGAGGGAAGTTAAATGTCAAGAGCTTCTAACGAAAAAAATTAAAATCCAGGTGACGTTTATTTGATCATCTTCCACGCTACATCTCATAAAATTTCTACTTTCATGGATAAGAACAATTTTTAGTAAAGCAGGTTTTCTTATACTACGGGAGAATATATATATAAAAATAATTATAGTTCCAAATGACTTCCAAATACAGAGTGGGGCGTGAGAACTTCCTATTTTGAAAATGCGATAAAACACACTACGTGTTTCATTTGACTTAAATGCTGTTTTCACTTACACCACACAAGGTGGAACTTTGAATTTACGCAGTTTTTAAACACAATGTCTGTTAAATGACGCCCTCCATGATCAATGCACCAATGCAGTCGATTTGAAAAACTTTGAGTCACATTTTCAAGCATATCGACCAGGATATTGCGCCAATTTTCGGTTTGGATGCTGTTCATTTGGTGCGGAGTCTTGAGCAATCTTGTCAACCCAGTGACTTGGATAAATCTACAGGAAGTAATCAGGTGAGCACGCAGGCCAGTTTGCATTCCCTCGTAGGGAGATCAGTCATTTGGGTAAGGATGCTCTGAAAATATTCATACGCCCTGGAGGTGTGGGCTGTGACCCATCTTGTTGTAACCATATTTATTTAAGATCCCTTTCTTGGAAAGTGGGTAGAGAAGAATTGCTGGATCATTGTCATGTGCCGGTCTGAATTGACACACAGTCTCTTTCCACGACACAAGGAGTTTTAACAGTTTTCCGAGGTCCTTTCTTTTTCTTTGGAGTCGTGCGCAGGTAAATGCAGAAGGCCATCCACACATTAAAATACATTTCCGATTAAGTGCGAACTGTGGAAGAATATCGAACTGACAACGTAAGACACGGGTAAACCAGTACCGACCGACAGTTAAGTACTCCACGCGCTGCTGTTATGGCCCTACATGTTTGAGATGAGACGGACCTGAACATAAATATCCCACTCCCACCCCTTTCACCAAACCTCCCGTGCCCTTCACTCTTTCTACCAACATCTGCTGCAACATGTTGAAATAGGAAGTTGCCAGCCCTGTACAATAGAAACGCATCATTGGTAGACAAAATTTCCAAATTTTACCAATTGGATAAATTTTCAAAACCTACATGCTGGAAAAAACTTTCACACATACGGAATTTCTTCACCAAAAGACTTGGGAGTAGGGGAATTATTTTTAAGTTGCCTTAGAGTGACCTCGTTTCACAAGATTTTATCGGTCATTTCATGAAATCTGAATTAGACCACAAATGGATGTATTACTTAGAAACCAAGGCTAATTACTGTAACTGTCTGCTATAATTTCTTTTCATAACCGTAGATAGTTTGTTGTGAAAACACTTATACCGAAAGTTAAAGACATTAGCCTTAGAAAGAAAATGGACTTTTGGATTACTATATTCTGTTTCAATGAATTTGGAGTATTTTACCCTGATGAATATATAGAAAATGTATTGCTTTACGGTGCATAATCTGTTTTTCTCAGTAAGAGTAAGTATAAATTATCTTTGAAGTAATTTGTACTGACTTTCATCATGTCTCAATTTGACAATTCAGTTCTCTATTTAAACTTCAATATTAAATATTACATATATTTCTTAAACTTGAGCACTGTCGACTAAAATAATTTGAAGTTATTTACAAATATAATACAAAAATGATTCCTTTGATACATATTTAGCATTAAAAATAAAACCACGAAGACTACCTTAACCACAAAAATGCTGATACATGAAATTAAAATAATAGCCCACAACCCACGCTTTATGATATTAATGATTTCATCGTTAAATGTAGTTACAAATATAATTTGTTTAACTTATTAATCTTTTTAATAAATTTTAAATTTAGGTAAATCTTGTAGTAAAGTGCATTACTTTTAAGTGGGTACGTATATATAAGTCGAGTTTTGAGTCAAAATCTTACAGTGCCCAAATCAACAAGTTTAGCTATACAAATTACTTGGGGAGTTCAGGGTAAAAATGGAAGAGATTAAAGATTTATTTATACATCATATTATATATTAAATAAAAGCCAAAATACATATAAATATGTATATACATATATCAGGGTTTGAAAGGGTTTTAGTTTTAAGTGAAGTAAGTAATAAATGAAAATAGAGCGAACTCTTTAATATCGCGTAAATTTGTGGAGTAGAAAATAAGCCTATTTAAAGGTGGAGCAAGCGCTGACGAAGGAGGAGCATAAGAAAAAGCTTTTGGCTGGTGGGCTCCTCGCCGAATTGTTGTCTATTGTTCTGCTCAGTTTGCGCGCTTAGGGGCCCACATGGTACGTTTTTGCATGATTGAAGCAAAGTAAGGCGATTATTATAGAGATGATGCCCTCCTCATTGACCAGCAGGCCTGGGACCTGACATATATATATATATATATATTGCTCTACAGTTTGGTACAGGGCTGTGACCAGCAGTGTTATGTAACATTCCATACTGAGTTTGACAAATACTTTTCTGTTCGATTTTCCGTGCACTTTCTAGAACATGCAATCGAAGAAATAAAAAAAAAATGTTCGGAATTCATAATTCAAAAAATTCCGTGTGAACAACAAATGATAATCCATAATTTTTTACAAGTTCTTCAAGCAGTATTCCTCTTCTATTCGTTGTATGATTCTTTTTCCAGCCATTTTCTTTCCAAAGAACTAATTTCGATTTGTTTGCCGATTTCTTAATCATCGCTATAGTGAAGCCAGTGTGATTACAACACATTTTGCCATTTGAAGTTATAGTAGAGTCCCGAAAACTCGGCACGATAACCAGTCAGTCCGGATAACTCGGCCACGTACTGGAAAGTTGAAAAAATCCACGTGTTCGATGCAGAAATTATTGCCACGTCATAGTTAATGAAAAACTACTGAAAAATGATGAAGACCTTCACATTGAGGACGCCGTAGAAACCGTCTTCGTGATGAAGCAGCAAAACGCAGAATGAAGTACAAAAGACAACAGGATATTTCGCATTTCTTTAAGTAAAAATACCCAGTTTTTCTGAATTCGGCCCTTAATTTTCATTACAGACAACTTTGCGCTTTCTTAAAAGTATTTTTTTGAGGAGTGTTTTAGCAAGTAAATTACTGTATACTATACATTTATTAATTTAAATTTTCATGTTGTAAATGCGCTATTCCTTCATAAAGTACGTAATTTCCTTTGTATATATAAGAGTCTTTGGACAATTTATTTTCTGTTGTATTCTCAAAGATGCAGTGCAGATACAAGCGCAAAGGTACAAGTGCAGTACACTATTTTCTGAGAAAACCCTCGTGCTTATTCTTTTTTAATACCATTCTCGATATAACCCGGGATTTTCACAAACTCGACTACCATTCGATCGACATTAGGTCGAGGTTTCGGGACTCTACTCTTTCACATAAATTTCGAATGATCTACTGATGATCGAACGGGGACTTCAGTGAAATATTTAGAACCACAACAGATGGTGATTTATAAGTTTTTCCTTATATCCCAAGAACAGAGTTGCATTTATTTATTTTTTTTAATTTTTAAACCAGCACAGTGGTCGGAATTTCGAATTTCCAGTTCACTGGAGCAACAAGAAAAATGTTGTGTCTGTGGATGAGCAAACTCCGTAGGCGATGATGGGCAAAAGTGCCAGTGACAAGGACAGGTCATCTAGCAAAAGGGGGATGGTTTGGTTCCTCAGTGAAATTCATGCACCGCCAGTTGACCGTGAATTGAGGTGACAGTACCTCAATTACGACTTCCTGGACACACACCCACGCAACTCGCTCGCCTAATTGTGCAAAGATGGCACGTCTTTGTTGATGTGGTTTTTCTGTGTTTTATCCTTTCCCTCCCTTCCTTCTCTTCAGGGATTTACTTCTTCAACGATTTCAAATCCAATGAGGACGCATGTTGCCTAATTGACTTGAGGAATTGCGACAAACTTGGTTTTTCATCGTCTGGTGTGCTTCCAAACGATTTGGTGATAAAACGGCGGGAAATTGTTGAGCAACGAATGAGTTTACGTTTAACAGACAAGCGGATTAGAATGATTTATGTTGTTCTTTTTTGCTTCAGATTTCAGATTCATTTTTGCGTTTTCTTAAATTTGTTTCCTGAGGTGAATATATAAGTCCTGAGTTAAAATTATGAGCTCATATTTTACTTCAATATTGAATCTAAATTATGACAAAATAAAAATTCCTACTTTAATACTATATTTTAAAATAATTTAGCGTTTTCTACAAAGTTTAGTCTTTTTATTCATTATGTATGGCGCCTGTTATACGTTCAAATTATACTTCCTAATAGTCTTCTGCATTTGCCATTCAAAGTAGATAGATAATTCTGATGTTCGAATTAATTTTCTTTTTAGTAAAGGAGTTGAAGAGATCTTCCTGGCACACAAAATAATTCGTTTTGTATTTCTAAAAGAAGATGTGAAAACGAAGTGTTCAATGTTTGGGATGTGTTTGTTATACACAAACCATATACATTATTTTAAAATTCATCTAAACAGTAATTGCTCAAAATTGATTTGGAAAAGCTCTATTGTGTCTCTGAAAATGCTGAGAAATCCTGTGTATAAATAGATTTATTTTTTAATCAAACACACTACAAAATAAACTATTCGTAAGGGGTTCTCTTTTATTTCTTTTATTAACCCCTTAGAAATACTCTTTTCATGCATTGTTTGATTGGAGAACCGCTTTCTGTAAAGGAACCGTGATTTATACAAAGTAAAAATGTCATTTAAAGTTGAATTGAGTTCAAAGAAGAAGATCGAAATTAGACTCATTGATGTTAGATGAAATCATAGTTTGTATTTGATTTGGTAGAGTATCCAGAAAAAAAGAGGATGAAGAGCCTTGTGGTTCAGATTCAAGTAATTAAGCCGAATATTTGCATTAAATTATAAGTATCTTAAGTCATAATTATTTAGAATAGGCTAAAACTTACTTGTTCCGTATTAACTACTACAAAAATTGATAGTAATCGAAAGTTATAACAGTAAAAAATTATTGATTTTTAGAGATGGTTACTCACACTCCGTGAACCTTCGCACCAACGCAAGCAGAGGTTCGCTTCTGTTTGTTTTGGAAATGGATTTGCTTTTTAAACTATACGTTTAGCAAATCTAAACTTTTAAAAAATATACTTTTTCATTCTGTTGTATCTGTTTTTTCTTATGAATAATTTAACTCAGAGTAATATTCATCTGTTATTCTTTATGAAATTTTAGTGGATGTAAAAATAGTATAGTTATACATTATTAGCTTACTATTCTCTAAGAATAATTGGTTAATGGGATTAGGATGTATAACATAAAAATGAGTATTTAAAATATGTTTTACTTTTAATTATTAACAAGTAATATAAAAAAAATACGTCAATTCCTACTTAGGTCAAAGCAAAGAAAATTTTTATTTTAGTTACTTTTTAATAAATAATTACAATTAATATAAACATGTGTATACATATGACAGGATCACAATATTATATATGTGGCAATAATTTCTATTACTTATCATTAAAGTATCGTATTGTCATCCAAAACAATCATGAACCCCAGGTGTCCTCCCTCAAAATTGAGGTGGAAACGAGCCAAATAGTACTGTCATCTGTATGGTGCTCAAAGCTACGGCTAACGACAGGCGTCACTTAGCCCTTTACCATGATGAATTTCGTGAGCCTCGATCTCGCCTTTGCCGATCAGGTGGCATCAGTAACAACAACAACAATCATGAATATTAAATTTCAGTTCAACTAAATGCTTTAAAAAAAGCTAAAGTCTTGACCCATGCCGCTAAAAATGAAGCCAACGTGGCTGTGTCTATAATTCTTTAAATAATTAGTTTCAGTCAATTAATTTTAACTAATTAATAGTTAAATTATCGCATTGTAACCCAAAGCAATCGTGTATATAAAATTTCAGCTCAATCGAGCGTTTTAAAAATGTGAAAAAACCTTTTCAAGTTTTGGCACAAGTCTCCAAAAATGATGCCAACGTGGCTGTATTTGTAATTCTTTGAATAATTGTTTTTAAGCAATTAATTTTTATTAACTATAATTAAATTACCGTATTGTCATCCAAAATAGTCGTGTATATAAAATTTCAGCTCAACTGAGAGCTTTAAATTGTATTTTATTAACGATTGAAAATTTGAACAAGATATATATGGAGAGAGTGAAATAACAGTAGGAATTGAAAAAACTTTCAAAAAATCGATTCTATTCTTATTGTTGTCCAGTCGTTTATTTTACTTGACATATAAAATTTTGAACAGTAAGAACGTGAATCACAAATTTAAGAATTACTTAAAACCTTTGGTGATGGAAATAAAACAAGACAAGTATTAAAATTCTTGACATCAAGCAGATAAAGTTAGATCCTATTTATAAAACACTATTTCTTTATTATAAAACTTCCATTTTGAATAGATTGGTATTAACAATATGATTTTGTAATTCGCTTCCTCTTTGGCTAGTTGATTGATGACGCTGTATTGAAACGAGTTGACATTTATAGGTTCATATTTCCTGCAGGTATCGATTATTTTTACGAGGCGGAAACGTGGTTTAATAGCTGTGATATAATCGAGGATATGCATCAGTACGCGGCTTCAATAGCAGCTCCTTTTCCGCGTACTGTGAAGAGAAAGGAAAACGTTAGTTATAAGCCTGAAATGCACAACTTTTCTGTGTATTAATCAATAGTGTTCATCTTGTATTACATTGTGGTTTTATATTTGATTAGGAAAAGTACCCTAAAACCTGGCGTATAGCGTGCATTTTTAACGCAAAAAATAACCTCGAAATTTACGGCTGCGTGTTATACGCCGGGTATAAAAATGAGAACTTTAAAAATAAAGATAAAAGATGTTCATAGAAAAAAATTAGACTTCTACATATATAAAAAATTATTTAAAAGAAATGACATTCCTTATGAACTTAAATTAAAAGATTGTTGCTGTAGAAGAATATTATTTGTTTTTCTAAATCTTGGAATAAAATCTCGAATAAATGACTTCAAAACATAAGAGCATTGCACCCGTACATTTCAGGTTTCTCCGTAAAGAAGGGGTTGCGCGCGTTATACGGCGAATATGCATAAAAATTAAAAATTGCAGCTTAAAAGTATACATGCGTGGTTTAAAGGTGGTGCGTATTATACGCCGGATTTTAGGGTACTATGATCAATATTGAATGTGATCTCTGTGTAGTATTGATGTATATTCTGAATAGTAACAAAACATTAGAATATAAGCTTAGTCATGTCTTATATGTTAAGTATCTAAATTTACGAATAATATGCACTGCAGTGAATGAACTTTATTACGTAAATTTTGCAGAATTCTTACAAGAGTTTGTTTTAAGGATTTTCAAAATCCTAAACTTTTATAATTGAACAAATTTTCGTGAACAATTAGTTGATTATGTAATAAAAATGGTCAAATTAGTTTTTTTTTTTCGCAAATTCATTTTTTTTGCTTTCTTTTACTTTAATCTATTATAAATAAAGCTTAATTATATAAGTATATTCAGTGTAAATTTAATTTTGAGAATTATGGTTATTGTCGTAATACGGAGATTATTATTTTAATTTTAATTTTAAAAGTAGTGTTTCCTGAAAAACTGTAATGTGAAAATTATTGAAAAAAATTTACTCACCGTTTTATAGTAGCAACTTCGGTATGTACAAATTTAACTGGATATATTGTTCCCTATGCGACCATCTACATTATTTCATAAATAAGCTTGTTTGATGCAATCTTGTTTAAATAGTTGTTTTGATGCATTTATCATCTTGAGTTTTTAATGGATAAGTTTTAGTTTCGCTTCTGTTACACTTGCTTTTAATTTTGATCCTACTACAAGAAATTCCAATGATTTATCGTAAATTTTTGATAATAGTAGTTCTATGACGTATAAATTTAATGATTGCAATAGTTTCATAGTGGCAGCCTTATAAAATTTGTTATTTTATAATTGCTTTTCTCTCATTTCGTTATGCAAGATTTAGTAGCACGTTATCTAGCGAAACTTTTCTCTTAAAGCTAAGTTTTTTTTTTTCGTTTTTTATGTTATTACAAGCCTTATAACTACCGCCTTCTTACAAAGGTAACGTGATATTAAATGACAGTAATTATATAAAGTGAATTGAAGTTACGCTGCTAGTCCGATGATATTGCGGAACTGGTTTCCATTGATTCGGTCTTTCCTTGAGAAGAATATTAAAGATTTATTGATTCAAAATACATTAGAGAGTAATTCCAGATCCAGTTGGCCTGTGTCCCTTTTAGTTCTATCAGATAAGTAGTATTTAAATTTTTTTTGTATTTGCATCGCGAGCGTTGATCTTCCCACCGTAAACTTAAATTACGAGTTCCGTCGCCAAAAGCCCTCGAGTAGCTGAATAGTGCGACGTCAATATTCACTCACTCACTCTCCCAACTAAACTTAACTATTCAGTTATTAAACTAATTTTCTAGATAGTTGGCCATTGATGGTTAAATCAAATATGATAGATTCGAACAGTGGCGTAACGGAGAACATTTGGGCCTCCTGCAAGTCAGATTTTGCCCCCAGTTGGGTTTTAAAAGGTACGCGGCAGTCAGGCTTTGGGCCCCCCGCTAAGGATTGCAGGGGTGTATGGATGGCGATCCGAAATCAATTAAACGAAAATCGATTTTTCGGGCCAAAAAAAAAATCGATTTTTTAAATCGATATGTAGTACTGAATCGATTCAGTGAATCGATATTTCATCCTAGAAAATCGACATTCGATTTTATCTGTTTTGGTAAAAACCATACAAAACGAAGAATTTAAACATTATTTATCGCAGACAGTTGTGCACCTGACGTATGATCTATACTTTACTGGCAAGAACAAAAAAAACTCTCAATTTATCATTACGTTCACTTAATAGCCATGGTGTATATGAGTATCGTGGGATCATCTGTTCCTCGTGGATGCCTTTTTTCGATTATGGGCAATATCGTAAGTGATGAGCGGAACCGTTTAGATTCCATTAGACTTGACAGGCTGTTGTTTTTTAAAAAGTTTAGATATCAAGCATTGGAAAATATAAGCTATAAAATCTATTTTCTAAACTTTTTAATGCAACAAATACATTTAGAAAATAAATGTCTTCTTTTATACCTAATACTTTGAAATGGTAATAAAAATAATTATAATAGTCGAATTCCCTGAACTAAAAATTCCAATGATTTTATTAATAAGAGATCGTTTATTATAGTATTTTTCTTGTTTTTCATAAAATGGATTTATATTTACATTGTAAATGCAGACTTGGAAAAAAATCGATTTTCTTAAATCGATCTTTTAGACCTCGATTTTTTTGTGAATCGATTTAAAAATCGATCTTTTTCGCAAAGAATCGCCATCCCTACAGGAGTGTAGGTTATACCACTGATCCGGAGTAAGTTTAAATAAAATCGGTCTTCAGTGTTCTAGTTATTTTTGTTAAAGTATCATCGAACAATAAATATTGCAGAAATTAAGAATAAAAGAACATGAACTGTTTTTTTATTGCGATCGCCTCCATTCCTCACTTCTCAGTCATTAAAGGGCACTTCTGCTTGGCACAATCGATACAGAGTTATACAATACAGTTTTAAAGGCCGATGAATTTTTGAAAAATTATCAATTTTGACTTTTTTTAAATTTGTAAAAGTTCAAACATTTCTGCTTAAAATGATATATGATATATACAAATGCGATAATTAGAAGTGTTTTTATTTATTTTTTAAAAGTAAGAGCCACTCTCATTGACAAATTACAAATTTTTACTTTAAAGCCTGTTTTCTCAAAAGGCAATATTTTTCTCTTTATGGACCTTTTTCTCAAAAATTACTTGATGTAGGATCCTCAAAATTTTAGAGAGCATACTTTCAACATGTTAACACATTTTAATGGAGGGAATAAGATAAATCTAGCGAACTGTTTTAGATAATGTATTTTTAAACTAAATTTTAAGGGGAAAAAAATCGGCATTTTTTAAAAAATTCATAATTAGTTTAATTTTTAACAAAAAAGCAAAACCCTTAATTAAAGTCTTATTGATAGTACATATAACCTACTGTGAAAATGTCATCTATTAGTAGCTAGAAGTTTCTGAGAAAAAGGTACATAAACTTAAGTAATTTAACATGGGCTCCTATGGAAGTGCCAGACCCCCTTAAATATATTTGTGTTTGTGATTTGTTATGGCTGCTACATCTTTATCCTCGTCAAATTTGAATCGAGATATTCCACAGGTACGGTATCGTCAGAATTTCCTACTCGGACCTTTGGGGTTTCATCACAACAAGACTCTCGAATACTTTTCATTTTAATTCACAAATGTATTGCTATTTTTGTGGTGTTTTTACTTACCTTCTGAAATTTAAATGTTCGTAATTTTTTTTCTGAAGCATTAAAATGCCCCAAAAAGAATCAAACATTTTGGGCAATTTTATGTATGCTATTTTTCTTCTCCGATTTCAACAAATGTTTAAAAATATTGTAAAGATATTTCGAAATTCACAGATAAATAATCATAATAGTTATAAAGAATATTTAAAAAAAAGACAGATGCATTTTTTATTTTTTGAATGAGATTTAAGCATTTCAATATATATTTTTTACTATTTAGGTTTTAGAAGGTAACTAAATACTCATTACGCGCGATTAGTAATACTATCCTGAAAAATTCAAAAGTGTCCAGCAGTTTTGAAATGTAAAAGAGAATTCTTTCATTTTCCACCCATCTTCTTTCAAAAAAAGTGTTATTGCAGGAATTCTCGTAAATTATTTATAATTAAGAAAAAAAAATTCATATAGTACTTTGTATTTCATAATGCATGAGACAAAAAAAATTGTTTTATTTCTGGAAACTTGCATAATTTTCTCTCCGCACATTTTTTTGTTATGCTTATAGCCAATAAGAAGTGTAAAATACTTCCAACAATTTCTTTTTTAATTGCCAGAATTCGTGAGAAAGTAACAGATGACTAAATACATAAATTGTCTAAATAATAGAGAACTTTTGATGGATGAAATGATATTATGGTTGTAAGAGGGAAAATAAGGGATGGAGAAACGACCTTGAATTGTCCATTTGAAAGAAATAGTGTAGGGAATAACATTACTTTTCTTCTTTTCTAAGTAAGGATAGCGAAGTACTTCTTAAATTGCCATATCCCGGGCCTCATTTGAGAGTTCTCGGAGGCCCGGTGTGGGATGGACGCTTTCGCAATGCATCAGCTTTTGTACAGTATTTATAGAGAAGGAAAGAGATTAATGGTTTTATTGCGATGTGTTTGAGAATTTTCATTTAAAATAAAATTAGGAACGTCTTGTACTATTTTAATTAAACATAAAATGCTTGGAAAATGTGTTTAAAATGGGAATATAAGTTCCTGGAGTAATGTTTTTTTGTGGTATATAATATGTAAACCCCGCGAATAGATTTAGTTAAAACAATTTCAAACTTTTTTTTTCAGAAGCAGAATACAGTTAAAATATTTTTAAATTATTTAAATAGAGCTTATTGAATCAAATTACGTGAAATAAAAATTAGAATAATTAAGAGACGTTAAACATATATTTCATATATTAAATAATAAGAATACATATACACAATAATAAACACATCACTCGACTAAATACTCATTTTTCAAAGATCTGAGCCTAGAGACAAATTTGTCTCGATGTTTTTTCTATGAATCTTCATAAATTGTTAATTTATTCATCTGAGGGGTGATTTTCATGCATGATATATAATGGAAATTAATGTAATCAAGGTTCACTTTAAAGTAATGTGATGTTATCAGTAAAAATGATTAATAATAAATCACACAGCGAATAATGCTAGAATAAAAACAGTGTAAATTACTACTGGGAATGGCAACCTAGTTGCAAAATAAAAATATATAAAATTACAGTTGAATTGTCTTTTTCAGGTATTATTTCATATTTTTTTCTTTAATTTCTGAAATATTCTAACGCATCGCGCTTCCACACAACAAATCCGGGTTCTATTTTCGGGCTGGACAAGGTTGACTCAGCTTTTCATCCCTACTGCAGTGGGTCGATAAAAGTTTTCTTGGGGACTTAAACACTGGGGGTCTCTCTTCAGACTGACCACCTGATCGGGACATCTGCTCATGCACCTCAGCGCCCAATGGTTACGTATACTGAGATGGACACAGTAGGCCCTGGCCTTCATGGCCTGTTGCGCCGCCGAGTTTGAGATTTAATGAGGTTATAACTTTGAATTAGTGTCAAATCTTTGTAGATACAATAGTATAGAATTTTACCAATTTTTTGTGACAAGTTTATTTCTAATCATTAACTTACTCTTTACACTGCATGTAAAACTCACAATTTGAAAAACTGGGAAATAGCGTTTACGTCTTGGCACCGGTTCGCAAAAAATATTTGCCAGCTGAGAAACACCAGTCTAGTTTACGTGCCTTTTTCGTGACTTTATATTAATTAATTCTATGAAGTAATAAGTGATGATAATTTGATATATTGATTTTTAACATTTCAAAATAGTTCATAGGGAAGTAAATCAAATGTTATAAGTTATTTAAACTACACCACCTCTTCTTTTCTTTGGTGTTGATTTATTCAGTTTCATTTCTTTATTTTTACACTCTGTTTTGACCTTAACCTTTTTTTTCATATTACACTCTAAAAATTTTTATCTTATTATCAGCGTGCAAAAAAAATTATTTTACATCTAGTTTTTGATATTATGCACAAAATTGTTTTATTGTTAGTTGAAAAACAATTAGGTATTCAAGAATTCTTAGATTAGATAAAAATGTTTCTCTAGGAAACATAGTATTTAGATAGGAAACTGACAATAAAACCTGTTCAGTGGCATGGACAGACCTTGCGATTGTATTGGTATTTTTTCCCTTCTTTTCTTGAGATGGTGCTTATTATTTTGTTAAAAGTTGTTGTGATAAGATCATTTTTTAGGTTTTTCAAGGTAATACCTCTAATTAATTTGTCTTATTGAAAACAGAAAATTGCATGTAAGTTGAAGAAAAATAGGGTGAATGTAAAAAAAAATAAATAATAAAAGTGTTATTTAAACAAGTTATATATGTTTTGTATAAAATAAAATAAATGCTGTTTTTCTTTGAAAAGAAAAAACTACTGAAGGGTTTTTGAAAGATTCGTACTTTTTGTGGAAATATTTGACTTTTGGATGTGAAAGTATTTCTAAGATGCTTTAGGTTTAGAAACTGTAGAAATGAAATAGTTCGATATTTGATTATTATTTATTTGACAATTATTTCATTTTATAAAGATATGCTCTTTTAAATAACATGACAATAAATACGTACACACGGTATATATATATATATGGGGGAAGGTTGGCTGGCCAAAAAACATGTTCAACCCCACTTTTATATAAATTATTTTATATAATAGCTGTCCTAAGTGAGTAATGTTTATAACACTGCAGAGCATCCATTTTATAATTTTTAATCTCGATTACTCATATGTCCTTCATTGTGTATTTTACTACTGTCTATGTGTTTTTCGAATGTTATTGTTTGGATGTTATCTATTGTTTGTAGAGAATTAGCCTATATATATATATATATATTTAATATTAAATCGAATGGACATAAATGTGATAAAAATACCCATTAATTTTGTTATTTCTAACATTCTACGATGTGTGTTCAGAAACTAAGTATCGTGTTGGGAAAATGTCTTTGCATGTCTCGCATGAAATGTCTTTTTTAAAACAAAATTTATTTTTACATGAAAGAGCATGTCGAAAACTACAGTCGAACCTCAAGTAACGAACTTCTATATTGCGAATTTTTCTATATAGCGAACTTTTTCCTGGAACCTTGAACATTTCACGATTTTCTTCGTAAAATAACCTCTCTATAGCGAAGTGCATTTTCTATATAACGAACTTTTTCTTTTGTGATTCAGTTTTTGTTCTCCCTTTTTTTAAATCATTTCTGAACATTGCAAGTTATTCTCTCTTTCAACACATTTTCTGGTGGCCATACATCTTGAACTGGTTTTATTAGATTCTAACTTGTCGAGAGCAACAAAGTTCTGATCGCTTCATCCAAGAAGTGCAACCTTTAACCCCCATTGTACAATTTACTAGAAACATATTCAATATCCCCTCTTACCCTCAGTGGAGTTGCCCCATGTTCTAGTTATGTAAAATAATGTATCTTTAATATTACATGTATGTTTTAAAATAAAAAATTGTCCTTAAAATTCGTTCATTATAATTACTTTCGTAATATTTAATTTCTTAATATATATGGAATATGTATTCTTCGAAATTCTTTTTTCTTATTTTTCTTGCGGTTTTTCCTGTTTTCTTTTTCTTTTTTTTTATGGGTAAGATATATAAAACAAACATATACTAATCATTTATAAAAGGTGTGAATAATTACTTTTTTTTCAATACAAAGAGTTAATGAATTTAAAATTTGTTTTATGTGGTTTATAAAGTATATTAAAAGATGAACCTCTATGTAACAAATTTTTCGTGTAAAGATTTTTGTTCCGGGATTTAGCAACTTCGTTATATAGAGGTCCGACAGTATTTTTCTACATAGTTACCCCCATTGTTCAAACTTTCTCGTCATGTCGGGAAATTAAATTGTCTATGTCCTCTTCAAAGAAAGATGCCCCCAGTGAAGAGAGCACACACATTGCTAAACAGCTCTTTGTGAAAACCCACCATCAAACAATCTTATTGTGAATCGTTTATTTTTACTAATTTTCTAATTCATTTTTTTAACCAGATCGACTTTGACAACAGAAGGTTGCCTTCTTCGTGTATCGTCGTGAACATTGGTGGCTCCATCATTGAATTGTCGAGCCCACTTTCTCAATATTCCATCACTCATTGTATTTTCAACCTAAATCTCTACAAGTAGACTGTCAGTTTAACCAGCTTAAATTCCTTACATTCAAAAAACGGATTACAGAACGCACTTTATTGTCAGCTGGATAGAAACTCGTCTAAAACATTTTGAATGCTCAATAACACGTGTAAAAACAACACAATCTGACTGTAATGGCGTCACTGCTCTGACAATCACCAGAGATACGTATGTACACAAGGGCTGAACTCCTTTACTACCACTGCGGTTGTGGTAGAACAAAAAGGTACTTAGTTTCCGGACCTGCCTCACCACAAACATATTACTTTCATCATTCAGTTCGTAACGCAAAGTAATAACTAATTTAACTTTTCCTTGCATATTTTCTCTATGAAACTAATTTTCCGGGATTATAATCACAGTTAAATTGAGGAGAATTTCCAAATATATTTGCAAACAAGGTTAATAAACATATTCTTTTAGACATAAAACTTTCTATTCAAGTGTTAATGGGTTTTTTTTCGCATATTGTTATCTATTTTAATTCTTATTTACCGTCAGCCATAAAACCTTTTTTTTTCTTCTAAAAATTATCACAAATGCAAGAGTGTAAAAGAGAAAATTTTACGTATACAAAAAGATATTGGAAATTAAAATACGAATGTATGTAGCATTCTTATTGTTAATACATGTGATAACTATCCCGTCATTTATCTCAGTCACAACTATTTACAGATAGGAATTGTGTTTTAATTTTCATTTTATTATAGTTTTGTCTAACCTATATTGACTTAAATTGTATCAGTGTGGCCCACTTTATTTGATGTTCAAATGTGAATAGAACAATGGAGTGAGACAAGTGCTCGATATTCTGTTAAGAGTGTCGGAATACTTTTTTAAAAAAGTTTTCATTTTAGTCTTTAATTTTCTATCGATTTTTGACACTTGCATCGAAATTGTTTTTTTTAACTTTGTTATTACTTTTGTTATCAAAGTGTTGCTTTAATTATTCGTTAAGTAAAGTATCCCCGTAAGAATTTCTTTAAACCAGTGCTTCTCAAACTTTCAATATTTATGACCCAATTGTCAATCACAATTTTCATCGCGACCCCTTCCATACAATGACTATATATTCAATGCAATAATAATATACTTTAACACTAAAGTTTGTAAAGTAAAGTATACTTTGACAAATACGACTATAATTATATAAACCGTACAAATTATAAATATAAGAGAGTATTGAATAAAAATAACTATATTAAATTTTATATATAATTTTATAACAGGCCCATGAAGTCATTAGTAGTTATTAAACTTGTTCTTAACTTAATATTGTTAAACTAATTATCAAATACATTGTGCAGTACTGATACATTTATAAGTGTATTGCATCAGTGTAAATGTGTATTTAAATATTTTTTTTTATTATGGCAGAATGTATTTTTTTTGCTTCTTTTCAGTAAATTAATATTTTTTTTTAAAAATAATTTTTTGTTTTTGACTTTTTGATATGCTCGCCCCCCCCATGTTGGGTTATCACTCCTCCCTAGGGGGCGCTCCCCACAGTTTGAGAAACGCTGCTTTAAACGCAAAATCAAGCGCCTTGGTTATTATATTTATTCTAATGCTATTTTTTTCATTATTCGTAGATTTTTTTGAACGTAATAAAAAAGGAATAATTCCGAACGATAAATAATTTATTTTGGTCTGTGCTTGTGATCGTTCTCTCACAACATTATGAAAATTGCCAATTTTTTCGACTGTGTTTTGATTTTATTTTTATGATTGTAATGCTACAGATAGAGGATATTAAAGGAAAAGCACATGTTTGATAAAAAAAAAAATAAACGAGAATAGTTGTACATGAAATAAATAATATTCGACAATTATTACATAATACATCAACAAGATTTCTCTAGACGAAATTACAACAATATCTTTGTTAAAAATGTATTCATCTAAAACTTGTATTTATATTACATTGCGTATTAATATTTTATTTTATAATTCAATACATGCATTATGTATTACAATGAATGCATATAATAACCACTAGTGTAACGGAGAATATTAGCCCCCCCCTGCAAAGTCAAGTTCAGGCCCCAAGACGGATCTTACAAAAGGTATGTACTCAGCGTCAGTCAGGCTTCGGGCCCCCTAGAATCCTGACTCCTCTCCGTGATGCAGGGGTTTTTCGGGGGTGTACGTTACGCCACTGATGATGACTAACTTAGCTATTGCACCTGCTAGAAGTAGTTAATTCAGGGATATACACCTTCTTGCTGATATTCTTAATAGGGCTTTTTTTTGTTGTCATAGTCAAACATTTTGTTGATCCCAGAAAGAATATTGCAGCTAATCAAATCTTACTTTAGGGGTAGGAAAAGCATAACAAAAAAGTTAGGAAGGACCATAAATCGGTTAATATATTTAAGGAATTACAATGGCTTCTTGATAATAATCAGTCAAGTTCGATAACGTGCACATAATTGAAATCTTGCTTTAGTTTTTTTCTGAATTCATTCATGGTTGATGTATTCAGTGATAGCTATCTTATTGCTGAATTTCTGCTTGTGGAACAATCTGTTAAGAAATCTAAAGGACCTAAGTCAAATAATGAATTTTAAAATTAAGATGTTTTTATAAACACTCCATTAAAATGGAATTTTCTTAACAAAAAATTATTATTAATAGATTGTGAATTTAATATTTTTAATAATATAATATTAATTTAATATTATATTATTATAATATTATATTATTATAATATTATATTATACTTCCGCTTCGCTGGATATTTCGAGGTGTTACATAACGATATATTGTTCCAAAGTTATTGAGATATCTAAATTTTAACGTTAAGTTTTCAATTCTATTTAAAAGTATTATTACAGCCCCCGCCTTTTGATTTAAAAGGAGAGAATTTGAATTTCAAAAAGGGAAGTGCAATTATCCGTAATCCCCTTTTTTGAGAGTCGATTTCCACAAAATCCTTCTCAGCAGGTATTTTCTCGCCATAAACATGCCAGTCAAATTTCAAGTATGTAGTTCGAATAGTTCAAAAACGGGAATTTTTGTCACAAGCCTCCATAACCTATCTTGAGAGTCGATTTTCGAAAACTCTCGTTTGTATCAGATCTCTAATATTCAAAAGGAACACGCCTGCCATTTCAAGTCTGTATGTCTTGTAGTTCTGGAGATCTCATGATGTGTAAATCGATTTTTTCTTTTTTCTATATATAGATAAATGTGAGCGAGAGTATCTTTAGTACTTATTTTCTAATAAGCCTTTTTTCTAGACATTTTTTGTTCTGAATAATTTGAAATTTAGATATGATTGATACAGTTCTGATGTGACATTTGCTGTCCTTGAAGAAAATGGGCATTTTACTTCTGTATTATTTTACTATGATATTACCGTAAAATCCGGCGTATAACTCGCACCTATACTTTCAAGCTGCAATTTTTTTTAGGTGTATTCGCTGTATAACGCGCACCCCCTTTTTTACGAAGAAATCTGAAACATTTGTTCGCTATGCTCGTATTTTTTGAAGTCATTTATTCGATGTATTATTCCAAGCTTTTAAAGCTTTTTTTCTAGAACCTTTCCCTTCTAGAACCCTTAAAGTTCACAAGAAATGTCATTTCTTTTTAAAAAAAAGTATTTCAATATATATTTCAAGTCTAATTTTTTTATGATAATTGATTCTATTATTTTTGAAGCTCTTTTTATACCCGACGTTTAACGCGCACCCGTAAATTTCGAGCTTATTTTTTGTGTTAAAAGTACGCTTTATACGTCGGATGTATATATGTTTCACGGAAATTTTAATCTAATAATAAATCTACACCTTTTTTCTTCTAGTTATTAGATAATCTGGTTTGGGAAAACATGCTTATTTTGCAGATTTCTATCATTAAATATGACATCATGTTTTATTCGCTGAGCTTTCGAACATAATTAAAAATGAATCAGCTTACTTTGATTTATTAGAAAATATTTTACTTTGATTTATTATCGCTCTTAAAAACACGTTTATTTTGTAATCTAGATATTTTTATGATGACATCAGTTCTGTAGTTGCTTTCCTCAAATATAATTGAAGTTCTAAAAAAATTTTTGGACTTAATTAGATATACTTAGTTGAAAGTTTGTTTTGCTGATGCAGATATTTTTGCCATGACATCAACCTTTATCGCTTTACCTTTAATCAAAATTGGCATTCTACTTTTATTTTTCTTTTGTCGAGTTTATAATCTTATTTTGGAACGTTTGGCATTAGAATAGTTACCTAAGAATGATGACCGACCGCTCCTGTCGGACGTCCTTGTTCTCTTCGTAAGGATAGGTCATTCGATAGAAAGATGTATTTTAATTTCAGCTGTTGACAGTAATGAGTTAACGTATGTTACAAAACATTGCTGTTATGTATGCAAAGGTGTAGTGTTTTTTTTTTTTTGTGTTTTTTTGTTGGTTTTTGTTTTTCTGTTAAGATGACGTGAGAATATGAAGTGAGCTTTTTAAGTCAATGATGTCATTTAGAATCCTTATTAAACTGGTTTGAAACTAGTTTAATGTAGTAAAACAAAAGTGAAGGAGTTCAGGGTTCAGCAAAATTTACTTCTAAAATCTGTTCTGTAGCATATTAGATCCAATAGTGGATTATAAGCTGTATAGATAGCTTCTACTGTTAAAATGTTTTGTACTCTTAAAACGAATAGTATTGTTCGTTATTGCATGAAATATTTGGTTACCACAGAAATATGGTACTTAAAACACAGGATTAGTTTCATGCCAGGGACTTACTTGCGTTTGGACTGAAATTTTACACTGAAACTTCGTCAGGTTAGCAACTTATTTAGATTTATTTGTAAAGAAAACCCTTGATGGAAAAATAACATAATATTACTTAAGTTACACATTGATTTTTTTATATACATACTTATAAGTAATATTTATTTTTAAAAATATTTTTCCTATAACCAAAGTTGGGTTTAGTTACAGAACCTTAAAATTAATTTCTTGTGTTAACTGATAATTTTACTGAAACTTCGTCATTAAGTAAAAGTAATATAAGATTTATTGTAAAGAAACCCTTGTTGAAAAGAAATAGTTACTTAAGTAACATTATTTTTTGGCTGCATATAAACTAGTGAAATAATTATAATTAAAAATATTTTCTTACCAGTTGATTTTTTAAGAACTTAAAAGAATTAATTCTTAGGTAGTTTGGATAAAATATTTTATTTTTTCATAAAATATTTTTAACTTGAAAAATATATGCAACAAGTTGTTGCGTTTAGTGAATGCGTGGTTAATGGAAATCTTTTCTGGTGTTTAGAACTAGTGAAACCCGGTAATAAGACCAATCGCTTTGCTCCTGTGTGGATTTTAAACCAAATAAATGGACTGATATTTTTAATTCTGAAACTATTGGATTTATACAGCTTATTATTACAACATTTTAATAAGGTATTATCCAAAATTGATGATGGGTCCAGCTGTTATTCAGTGGTCAGGAACTCGTGGTGTGAAGTTTCAGGATCTTCTGACCCTAGGTCGGAATCGTTTAAGGACTGTGACGTTTGAGAAAGTACGTTAGTGATTTATGAATTTAATATTTGGGCGTATTTACAAACAAGACTCCCAGTATTTAGATGCAGTGTTATAGATTGGGTTATCCTATCCACAAAAAGAAGCCGACTTTTCAGCTGTGTGACGGAAAACGTTACAGCGCTGATGCACGTTAATCCTTTCGAAGATTAAAGTACTCAAGTTGGCAAGGTGGAGAAGTTCAGAAAATGGGATTTCAGTCCAGGTGTCATCCTGATCACTTGACCAAGGTTCTGAATTACGTAGTCCGTTACCAAAAAAACTCCCGTAAGTTTAAAATGCGATGTTGGTAAGCAACTACTCGAAGATGATTGATTTCAAATGATTCAAATCATACAAAAAGCAAAATGTATCTGATTTTTACTCCATATAAATCGTAAGAATATCTATTTAAAAGTATTTATGTTGAAAAGGTTTTAAATTAATGATTTTTTTTCCCCTCAAGGGAAATGGTATTTAATAAAAGTTTACTTGCAAATTTTGTTTTTTATTGTGTTATACATTTTTCACCAGAAAAAAAAAATCATTGTAATTTTAAATAATCTTCTTATGAATACTGCGTATAAATTTTTTCCCTTTGTCACTGAAGTTTAAAACTTAAAGTAAAAAGAAATCTGGAATATTTTGAAATTTAAGTCGAGGTATTATTGTATTTTGTTTTGGGATGTAACTTCATTATACATCTGTTGCATTCTAAATTTCTGTAAATTTGGAAATCATGCTTCATTTAGTAAAATGTTTTGTTTTATCTGTTTTTAAATTAGTTATATAAACAGTAATTATTCTGAAAATATTTATTACAAAATCCTTTTAAAGTACTCTTATGGCGAATTAAAAATTGCTTAAAAATCTGAACAACGGAAATGAAAACTAAAAATTAAAGCAACGTTAATTCTTAAGAAAGCACATTTCTATGGATGCCACAGTATGAATTTTTAAATTGAAATTTAACATTGATGTGAAATTTTGAACAATATCGCACGAGTACTCTACAAATATTTTCACTACACTTTCAGATCTAAGTATGGAAACAAAACTAAATTTCCACAAATATTATATCTTTGATAAAATATGAATAGTGATCGTGTGCACTTATCACTTTATAGTATTCTTATTGAATTATGGACAACTATATTCATCGATGATATACACGAATCATTCAACAGTTTGTTATCTCTGTCGGAAGAGATAATATGTACACTTTTAGAGAGCTGACTAATAATTAAACTTCTGAGAACCATTCACTTTTTTATAATGTAAACAAAATACTTACGCTTAACATCCGTTTCCGGTTCTAAAATATAAAAATGTTTCGTTTTCTAAATTAAAAGAAAAACAAAACAAATACGGCAATATTCTTATTCTCAAAATTTTAGCTAATTTGTTAAGATAATTGAACGTCTAATGTTTTATAATAGCTAATGAAGCATAGATACTATTATATTAAAACTAAATTTTCTCGCTAATCAACTGTTTTGAAATGTTTTTGAATATTCCAACTAAACAAATGATTATTATCTAAATTATATATAGTTTTTTTTTTCAAAGAAAAATTCCATTTTGAAAGTAAAATGGAAAAAATTATTGCAGCGTAATTTAAGGAAAGAAAATAAATCTCTTTTGTTCAATAGATTTAATGAAAATATCGGTTTCTCGAAATTTCATTAATGTTATAGACTGGTCTAATACCTCTTATAGTACGTGTAACATACTTTTAAAAACTGCTATTATAGAAAATAACCCTGTGAAACATTCCATTATTCATTCAAAAATAAACGAAATTAAAAACAAATTCTGCAACCGTTCCTGTACCGGTCATTGGATAAAACGAAAATCCATGCACACTTTGTCTGTTGTCCCTCCTCCCATTTGACCTTGAGACTAGAGACAGCCTTGGGAAAAAGCCTCTCTCACCTTTGTGTGTAGACTTTCTCTTTCTTTCTCCCTCATCACTGTTTTAAAAGTTATATTTCCTTCACACGGTTTTCTTCTTTGCGCTTCAGCCGTTGTAATTTTCCTCCAGCCGCTCATTTAGAGCATGTCACTCTTGATGATACTCAGAAAACCTGTTCTCTTTTGCACAGAAGCATGTGAACAGACGTGTTGTCTTTTCATGGCTGCCACGGTGCTTTATTTTAAAAAGAAAGTTTCTGGGAACTGCATGCACACTGAGTGAGATTGTTGTTGGAAAGTTTGGAAATTCTTCCTTTGAAGTATTGTAAGTTTTTCTTGTTGTGGGTTGTTTTATAAAGCATCCAGCGAAGAATAAGCACGAATGCAGAGTACCTTAACCTTAATGCTTTTGTTATAACAGCCTTATTATTCTTAGAAATTGCTTTTTTAAAAAAATATACGAAAAGTATTTAAATGATTCATGAAGATTTTTTTAGTGACCTGAACAAACCGAAACAGGTGTGGTTAGAAATTTTGTGGTGCATTTATGAATGTTAGCTTTAAGAATTCTTCAATTGCTTTGAATTTTTATTCATTTTATCCTCAAAAATTGATTGCTTGAATTTTAAAACCTTTTTTTTAATTTTTTTTATGCTGTGTTATCGAAATGAATTGATGATTAAAACATTTGTGATTATCCTGTGAAAAATAGCAATTTTAATAATTCCATGGATTCATAATTCGGTAGGGTTAAAACTTATTAATAATGTTTTTCAATTAGGAAACGATTGGTAAAAAATAATTGGTCACTTTTCTGTTTCCTCTATGAAAGAAATGGATAAAATCTTTGAATCGTTTTTATCTTATGTTAAGAATAATATGATTAAAAATTTTATCTGCAGATGTGTGGAAAATGACCGTGAAGATCAATTTGTGGTATTTTGAATTAAAATGAATAGTTTGTTACTTCTAAAAAGAGTATTCGTGTAATAAGTAGAGGGGGAGAGGAGAAAGTCGTTGTGATTGTTTGTAACGAGTCTGTTCGCAAACGTGTATCTAATAGTCTTGGGGTAAATATATATTTCTTTTTAACTGTTATTGTTAACTTTCTCCCGAAGAAATAGACATAATTCATGCAAATGAGTGGTTCTATTTAAGATTGATTTTTTGATATAAATTTAGTTTAAGAGCATGAGTTAGTCGACAAATAATTTCGGGATAATCAATATTGCTAATTAGCGATTAAATTATAAGATAGAGCTCAATGATAACGCGACGGAGTGTCGTTCCAAATGCCGCGTGAACAGAAAGTAACTATAACGCCAAAGTCCACATAAAATTACTATTGTTAAGTATTCCGCCGTGTATTCTGCCTTATAATTAGTAGTGTTGTGCATTTCCTATCCTGAGTTGTTCGATTTCAGGTATCCGAGTACGTTCGGAACCGTGATTTTAAAAAAGCTCATAAATGGATAATTTTCATATTTAGTGTCACTTAGATTAGAATACATGTATAAAATTGTTTTAAGGACATTTTGATGTTTAAAATTATTTAAATACAATATTTCATAATAAAATTGAATCTGAATAACCTTTTCAAAATGTCTTTAAAAAAATGCTTCTAAAATATTTTAGGTGCTGATAAGTAGACTTCTCTCAGAGCTCAACCTTGAAAAAATTCGTATTATTGCCAACGCTGAAATAATTATTCTATGCTTTTTTTCTAAAATTTCTCCCCTGTTGTCGTAAAAAATGGATAACCAACACTTTAAGTTATATATCAAAAAATTTTAGTTGACCGTTCAGTGAGGTCTGAGTATATTAGGCAAAAATATTATAATAGGAGCATTTTTCACGTGAGTGAATATTTCAAATGGGTTTCACTTATGCCTTATTTTGCCGTACCTGTACTTTGATCATTTTTTGCCAGGCTATCATTCTAAAAAACAATTTTTATATACATTTTCTAATCTATATAATATCAAATATCATTATAAAGGGAATCTTTGAACTAGCTATGGTATGCCTTGTACTTCCGACCTCCAAACACCAATAACCTCAACGAGGGTATTACATATTTATTTGATAAATCTTCTACCTTTGTAAATATGTACGATGTAAATGGAAAGGACTATCTGCTTGAAAGTCTCGCGTAGAATAACATTGATTTCGACCCACACACAAAATAAAACTCAATTTAATGTACCCAGCTTGGATTCATTTGTAAAACACTTTATAGATGTATGTGCCAAATATATAATAATAAATATGGTATGATTATTTTGTAAAAATGACTTTAAGATGTATTTTGTGTGTGTGCCCATAAAGAAGAACACAATATGTATGATTATTTACAAAGGAGTCAAAAACTAAAAATAAAATAAAACGATAAATTTAGGTATAAAATATATATAGTGGAAAAACAAGTATTATGGATGAATTGTGCACCAAACTAAATTCGTTTTTGAAATTTTGAGGGGCGACGGAAAGCTGAATTAAGTTTTTGAAAAATCAAGTAAAATAGTGGCTTTTTTTCTGAAGGCGTTCTATTTACGGCATGCCTGATAGTTATATTCTTCTACAGCAATTACGAAAACCAACCCCCTTCGGTATCTCAGGAGAAGGCCGAATACGTTATTAAAAGATGTTGGTGGAAATTTAAATGGTCCACAAATGATGTAAATCGTTTCGTCTAATTATCAGACTGCAACCTGAATGGGATGCGACTGATACAGTAGGGTTAGGCGTCAAGTTAAAGTTGTTTATGTTCGCCAAGATATAAGCGCATCGCTATTACAATATGGTTTACTTGATATTTTTATCGTGCGACAGCCACAAATTCGCAAATTTTATTCACTTCGAAAATATAGTGGTGTGTAACAATTTATATCTGAAGTGTAAATGTCAACCCTCCTGATAACGTGGTATCTCGGTGAATGGCAGCTTGTATAACGCGGAGCTGAATTTGGCACAGCCCCCGGTACGTGGTGGCCGCGGCAGCCGAGTGGGCATACGGCGCGATTACACTAATCGAGGAATAAAATTAAAAGCGGAGGCGTGCAGACAAAAGCAAAGATGGCAACTTGAGCCGTGTGCTGGGTTTTGTATTGGTCTCCATAACGCGGTACTAACATGCGACGGCACCACGCCACGCCGTTTTTGAGTAGCGCGGCTTCCGCTGCACGCAGACGTGCATTTATAGAATGCGCTGGCTGACGGCTCGAAATGGTTAAATCCGAGCTTTGCAGCGGCCTATATAACGCGCGGCCGCACCTACCGCAGCGTAGAGGTTGACTTCGTATATTGATATTATTGCCGTATTTAATTTGTACAGTATCTGGCTACCGCTTCCTGAAATCTAGTTTTAGTCGAAATGCGCCAGCATTACACTGATCAGCATCAAATTAAAGGCGGCTTACGAGGTATGCAAGATAAAACAAAGCAAAACGCTAGTCACCCTATCTTGATTTCATGTAACCGACAACCTGCAGCTTTCACCTGATTAAAGGAACGCTGAAAAGTGCCAAGTGCTGTAATCCTTATCAAATCAAGCCATACCAGTTTGGAGTTAAATTCAAATCTGAATGATTGTAGTCGACGATAAGGCGCTTCTTTTATGGAAGGAAGAATTAAAATAAGTAAAAAGAAAATGTTTTCGTTATATACCTTTTGCAAGTTAACTAATGATATTAATATTTTAAGTCAAAGTGGAGGTTCTGAATATTTTCTGCATTTGAATCTGTAACGAATAAACATTTCAGTTTTAAATAGTTCCAAGCTTCAAACAAAATCTACAAAAGAAAAATCGTAACAATGATGTTTAATATTATTGTTTAGATGTGATTGCAGTCCCTATATAATAATTTGCAAATTATTATGCTACTGATGCTTATTTTTTAAAAATTATTTATTGCTGGTTCCGCTTAGTAGCTTATATTTTTGTACCATTTGCAAATTTTTCTTTGATTTTACCGATCCTTATAAGCTTCACTCGTATATATGTTGAAATCTCTAAAATCCGGTTTCATCTTACTTTGGTGCTAACAGATTTATTCTCGAAATGTTGTCACTTGTCCTAATCGATGACAATACAATACTAATAATTTTATTCCATTGTCCTGACTGACTACTCAAGATTAACGATTTCCCATTTTAGATCCCGATCCTGCATAAGGGCGACTAATTCTCAGATCTCATTTCTTTCAAGCTACAACTTAGTTCGGCTTTAAATTTATAAAAGCGTGAAACTATAATTTATTATGTGCTCATTTCTTTGTTCATAAATTAATCGTTCTTTTTTTTCGTGTTTTTTAAACTGATTTGCGGAACTTCTTTTCTCCTCGAAATTAATATTCATATGCTACCAATGCTAAAAATTGAGCCGCTAGCTCTGAATATTTTCTGGTATATTTTTAAGTTACCGGCGAAAGCTGAAATAAATTTGACTTTGAGTAAATGTGTTACATGATGGTAATAACGATTTTAATTTTAGAAAATCATAACAAGTTTATTTTAATTACATACATTTAGTCATACTTTTATATAATAATTATATATTTCTTTCACTTCTACATTTTTTAAAAGTGAGATTATTTTTTCAACTGATATAATTTTTTAAAAATATACAATTGTTTTCTCAGGTCATTCATTGTTCAAAAGGTCATTTTGAAATAATGTATTTTTTAAAATTCTCTCTGAATTTTTGAATTTTTATAGGATTTAATTATTTATGAATTTTTTTAGATTTATACACAAAATAATATTTTATGACATGAGCTTCCAAAAGCAGTAAATTATTATTTTATTTTAAATTTAAACAAGTTTTAAAAAGAAATTAAATATATAATAATAATATAACCTATGTGTAAAATAGCTTTGGCAAGTATATTAAAAAAGTAGTTGCTAACATTATTTTTGCAACATTCTAATGCAGAAAAAATCGTTTTCTGTTAAACGAAGAAGCTCCTAAACTTCCTGCAAGATACATTCTAAAATATAGCTACACTCTGAATGTATTCACAAAATTGATTGTGTAATTTCATGTGTCTCCTTTCGCCTTGGTTGCAGTGATGGAGAAAAAAAAAGTTATTGAAGTGGAAGAGACATTCGTTTACTACGTTTTTTGTAGGTGCTTTATTTGGGGAACATAATAGGTGCTTTTTGTGCAGAACTGCAAAGGATGGCTCGACTGCTGAAAATTTGTGTTAAGAGGGTGAAAGTTCATTGTTCGAGCAATTTTCAAGTGCTTTGGATGATATTTTGAGCCGTAATTTATATATTCATTTTTTTTTGTAGATAGAAAAAAAGAGAGAAAGAAATAGAATACTACATGCACTTCAAATTCTTTTGTGTATTTCACCGCAATTAGGATCATTTAAATGAACAAACACTTTATATAGCCTCAGAACCGGCACAAGCTAAGATTTTTTTTTTTTTAAATCAATGGTATCATTTGTTAATTTTAATGCAAACGCTTTTTAATAGCAATTAATGCCATGTTTCATATTTCACAAGTGTTTAGCTCTCTACTTGAGCTTTAAAATGATTCTTCAGTAATGGTGCCATACAAAATCTCTTTTTATATAAATACTTAAAAGTTCTGTTTAATGTGTGCAGTATTTAATTATTTAGCTCTCTTCCAATAGTTCAATTCCTTTTTATATTATTGATGGTTTTTAATTTTTTTTTTTTTTTTGGAAAAAGGTATATTTTAATTTTGTGTGTTTGTGTATGCATGACGTTCAGTAAAACCTTATATTCTCTTTCGTTCTAGAATGTAATTTTTGATGAGCAAATATTTCACACTAGATAATTTTATGAAAACATGACAACAAAAGACAAATGCAACTAGTAATTTAAAAAAAACAACAACACAAATAGACATTATACTTTTAGCGTTAGGCAAAATCGGAGCAATTAGAAAAACTCATAAAATTAGTTGTGTAAAATATAATTCTTCATGCCAAAATATTAAATTAGAATTGAAATTAGTTATTGTATAAATTTTATATTTTTGTTGACAAGGAAAAAACATAATATTCGAGAAATGATTGCCAGAACAAATACATTACATTCTCAATTCAGTGTTCTGAATAGTCTTCTAAATTACACAATTCTGTGACCTTAATGAAAACCTTGATTGGTAAGAAAATTTATGTTTTTTGTAAACAGCAATTTAAAACTGGATATTGCGATAGTTTTTAACATTTTTTTGCTGTGTAAAAATTCCCTCGGATATATAATTTTACTCTAATTATAAAATTTTTGGGCAGGGAAAGATATCTCTGTCACTATGTTATTTGAATATATGGTTAAATTCAATTTCAGCTGTTCACACATTTATCTGAATTAGCGTTTTGTATCTTTCTATACATTTTTTTGAAAAATCAATGGTAATATTGAACCAGCTCTATAAAGAAGATAATATTTACTAATGTAAAATATGCAGAAATTAATGTCAAAATAATGAAATTTTTCCTTTTGCTTTATATTTTTCTTCATTACTTTTTCATTCAAATTTTTCTTTGATTTTGAGAAAAGTTGTATTTTCTCAAATTTTACTTTTTCATCTGTGTGAAATGATAATTATGAATTAAATGGTCTGTTTTTATTTTTAGGATATCGGCAAAATGGCAACGGTGTACAGAAATCGACAACTGATGTATCTGTCCGTCATATTATTCTTTTACTTTGCAAGTAAGTTTACCCTTAATTATATGGCATTATACAAATATTAAAATGCTTTGAGTTAAAAAATTTTAATTTATATTCTATAAAGCTTCGTTGAATTAAAAGTTAAGACTAGAAGCCTTAATGTCTTGGTTTGTGAAATTGCGATTTAATAAATGAAAAGTTGATGTTACATTCCACTCGAAGATTATCTTGAAAAAGCTAATTCTAATATATTGCAAGGAAAGCGTTCACTTGTAAAACTGTTGTTTACTACTTTTTACATATTATGCATTTTTTACGTTTCAATACATTTTTATCAAATTTCTAATATTCTGAAAAAAGCTAAAAATTTATTTAGCATATTTAATACGATCTTGCAAATATTCATAAAAGATTATGAATTATTCAGAAAAGTTCTGCATTTACAACCCAAATTTTTAAAACCAACATTGAACTCATATATATTTGTACTTGCGAACACACACACAGTGATACAGTTTTTCATAAAACATCACTAATACCGTCGTGCGTAACAATGTTTTTCATCTTGAAACCAAATGTGATTTTAAAAAATGGCTTTAAAAACTCCTGACATTTTAGAAATAAATATTAAATTTAAAATTTGTGAGAAAAAAAATTTAAAAAATTTGCGGGAAACAGATTTTGAAATATTTTATCTGAATATTTATACAGAATGTATATAAAAAGTAAAAAATGTTGAATTTTTAAAATAAATAATAAAAAATATTGAGATTTTAAAATAAATAAAAAAACTGAACTTTTTAAATAAAATCATAAAAAAAATTGAATTTTTAAAATTAAAAATGTCGTTTCACCATATTTTTTAAAATTGTACCCCTTATTCCAGGCAGTTTTTATTGATATTTTCGGGGGAAAAAAGTTAAACAGGATCTTTACAACTAATGATACATTGGAAAACACATCACACTTTCATTAAAATAAATGACGCTGTAAATAATCGTCAATGTACATGAAATACATCGACTTAACATTCGTCGAAAAATTCAAATCATGTAGTTGGTTTGAAAATGCAGTGCACGTGGTAATCATGACGTAATATTTGTTTATCAGGCCACACGCTTGCATGATTATTATTCACTCTCTCCGAACGGAGCACCTGATTCACCAGCTGATTCAAAACATCAAATGTTGAAAAAACACACGTGTTAAATAAGGCTTTATTACCTCAATACATTTCATCTACATAAAACTGAAAAATATTCTTGTCAAAACCACGCGTATTTTTATACATATGTATGTATTTTTAAAAGGAAATTTTTTTATTTTCGTGAATTAACGCAACACTCCTAGTTTCTTGATAAAATTTGTCATTTTTTTAAAGCGTGTTTACTTAATTGTATTTCTTTGATAAAATATATAAAGTCACCACACTAAAATAATTTACTTGCGGATGTTTTTTTATGCACAATTTCACGTTCTTATTGATGTTAACTATTGAGAAGCTTTGGAATTTAAGATACTGAGTCAGTAGCGTACTCAGGAATTTTTCAAGGAGGGGAGAGTTGAGGATCAAATATCTCTCCACCATTCCCCAATACATATTCTTTTGATTTTAATCGATTGTCGGGAACAAAAAAACTGTAATAAATAAATTATGAATAAATAATTGGTGTTAATTTGTAATTATTAGTAACAAATACTTAATTAATTTGCCTACTATATATGTATTATTACAATCAGTCGAAAAAAAATCAAGGGCTGTGGGAGGATTTGGAGCCCCTGGACCAGGGGTATTCATCCTTTTTCCAGCCAGGCCACATACTATGACACGGGATTTCCGCGTGGCCGCAAATATTTATTAGGATACGGTGGAAGCAGACATTGCAAAACACATTAGACATAGCGGTGCCCTACCAAATTATTAAAACTCATTTTTTTAGCTTTTATTTTAATACTCTACATTAACCCTTTTATCAAATATACACAAAAAATATTTACTTCTGTGCATTTTTTACTGAATTGTCGGATAGATTCTCGATTTCATCATCAAGCCTCTGGTTTATATATTTTTTTTCAAAAATAGCAAAATGATAGCAAAACCAACAGATTTCATTGCTTGACACGGGATGAATTTCCTGACCAAATGCTTTAGTCCATTGTTTAAACAACCCAGGCCAGGCGCGGCCTGCAAGTTGAGTATCAATGCCCTGGACCCCGGTTGTAAATTAAATTCTTTAATATAGATGCGCGTACCAAACATAATTACAGTAAAATGTTTTCAACTCTGTAATAGAAAAAGGATTATTTTTTTAGAATAAAAAATCATTTATAATTGAAATAGAACAATCACTCACAGTCAGAACAATGTATCCCTGTTACTTTGCGCCTGAAGGTAAAATAGATTTAATAACTAAATGTGTCTCTCGCGGATTCCTTACTTTACCATTCAGAATTCCCTTTGCAATCAATTCCTAATAAAAAGTATGAAAAAAAAATCTGTTTTGAAGTTTTCGCTTTGAAATCAGAATAAGTATGTGTTTTGTGAATTTGAAATTAATGCAAAATCAATTATATCTGCTCAAAATGATACAGAAAAACAATCATTATTTTAAGATTCAAAGTTGAATTCGCAATAATTAAGATTTAGTACCAATTTATGAGCCATCATGCAAATACATTTCTTTTCAAAACTGTTTATAGTATTGTTCTTTCATAAATCATATACCCTGATTCTAGATTAGTTGGGTATAATTATTTTTCTCTCATAAATTTTGATTCAAATTTTCAGTCATTTTTTTTAAATTTAAGACATTTCCTCGCTAGTGCAGATACTGATAATGAAGTATGTTTTAAAATGAGAATTTAATATATTCAATATTTTTGTTGCTGATCAGTTTCATTCCATATTTTTACCATAAAATCTTTATTTAATCATATTGCTGTGTGTGAAGAAGATTTTTAATTTAATACATATTTATTATTAAGTAATAAAGTATATTTATAAAAAAATAATTTTTGGCTAAAAAGTAGATTCAGTTATTTTTATTATAAATCACCACTTTAAATCACTTTAGATTTTAATTTCAATAAATATTTTCTTTTATTTGAGTGATAAGTTTAGTGTAAGATATTCATTTATGAACAGTATTGGAAAAAAAACATATTTATATTGTAAAATTAAATACACACTAGGGGATAAAATTAATTTCTCTCAAAAAATAAAAAATTATAATGTAATTCTTTGTTAAATAATAATGAAGTACATTAATTTTTGATTCCATGTTAGGGTAAGTTAATAACATACGATTTCGCATTTGATTATTAATAATTTAAAATATATCTTATACTCTGTAATTCAAATTTGCTTTATTCTTGTAGGCATTGGATGTTTATCACCTTTCCTAACTTCACACATGCGACATTTGGGATTTTCTCTATCAGAGATATCATTCATCAACGCCGTATCTGCCTTCTTCAGCATAATCGGACCTCTTCTCGGTGGAACATTTGCAGAAATCTATGCTAAATCGTGCCACATAAATCATCAACGCTTTTCTGCATTTTGATCGGAACAATGGTTTTCCATGTGTCTTTCTTTTTGGTCCCCACGCTGCGACAAATGAATTATCGGACCGCCACCGTAGGATTTCTGATTGTGATGCTGGGTTACGTGTGGAACGCTGCGTCAACTGGGCAACTTGTGGTGAAGCCATGGACTCTACAGACAATTTGACAAAGATCAAACTGTCCAATTGTCACTACCAGTGCCCAAAAGTGGACATTTCACATCGCCTTATCCTCTTCATCTGTGCTTTCATGGTGATAGTGGTAACATATAAAGTCGTGTGCCCGATTCTTGATAATCGTACGCTCTTAACCAATTGAAAGTCATTTGTAAAGCCGCGGCCTATGTAGAAGTTCCAGCCCAGAGTAATGTGTCAACCGTCAATTCCACTCAGATGGTCGAGGAAGATGTCCCAAGAGCTCATGTCGCAATGTGTAATCATTTACCCTTAGCACCAGTTACTTTTAACCAGAAAACAGTACCAAGGCATCTCATGTAGGCCTAAGAGAGATTTTATTGAAACACCATTGCAAAGTAAGCCTTGACAGTGGAGTATTTGTGTATCCCAGGCAATGTGAGGAAGCATTTGGAAATCCTACTACAACCTTCTGGAGCTATTTGATTCTCAGAAGCATCGGAGACTTTTGTCTTCTGACTGCGATATGCTTGCTGATACCACCATTGAGTACTGTCGATTATGAGAAATATATTCTATCCGCCCGCAGCATTGGGAATGGCAGCTTTAGCTCCAATTAGTGGATCACTGCTTGATTACTATACAGACATGGACGGACGTTTAGATTTCTCACCGCCTTTACGCAGCTTAACTGTTGCGATATGTGGTGCCTTTGATCATTGTCACCAATTCATGTATCAAAGTCTCCACTTCACCAAGCAGTTATGCCTAAGTGTTTTCGTGCTTCAATTTTTCTGGTGGAAATGATTGTATTCTTGGGTATAGTCTTAGTACTTGGAATGCAATGGAGCATACTGTTCATCTTCTTGCCATGGTTAACTGTTGATATCGGTTGCACTGCAATGCAAACTGGATTGGCTTGTACTCTCATGTTTGGTTTCAGTGTCCCATTCCTTCTCATTTCCAAGAACATGGTGAGAAACATAGGCAAAGCCAATCTATTAGTCTTCGCCTTCTTGTTTTATTTCACAAGATATGCTGGAATCACTTTCGTCTCATCCCCATGGTGGACCTTACCTTTCGCATTGATGGGAAGTTTCACTCTTTGTGTCATGTGGATTGCTGCAGTGGCTTACGGACAAAAGTTGGCACCTCCTGGATATAGTCTTATCATGCAATATCTACTTAATATCTTGCATTTCGGAATTGGTAAGTGATTCAATTTTTAATTTTATTACTTGTTTCAAAATATGACTGGGGGTATGGCATAAATATGTATAAAAAAACGAGTCTTATGTCTGTATTTTTGCATAATGTGAAGTTAAGTGCAATCCCGAATCGGATGACATATTGGGGGAAAAATGACATACATAACTAAGTATCAAGAAATATAAAACTGTGATGGGTTTTTTTTTCATTTTCTTTGTGTAGAAAAAAAAAATGTTCTTCCCTTAGTACAGAAGTGAGTTTTTCGTATAGTAACAGATATGGCATTTGTCAACAGAGGCACTTATTCTTTATTTGTGGATAAATTTTCTTTCTATTTTTGTGTTTCCAAATATTTTTTCTCAACATTGATCTTAAATTACTTTATTTAAATTCAATATGTTTTTCGAATTTTGAAACTAACTTATTTTACTAACTAACTTACGAACTTGCTATTTTTTGACATATGACAATATCTTTGCCACTGTAGTTCAACTATAAACTCTTGTCCGAAAACTTTTAATTATTATAGTTATAAAAATTTATAATTTTTAATATAATTTATTAATATTCATTGTCTTTTTTAAAGTAAATCAGTAAGTTTTATAATTATATGAATTTTTATTTTTACAGTTAAACCTGAATTAAGCTGTCGGAAAAATGCATAGATAAAAGCGGTACATTTTTAATGCTCTATCAATTTAGATTAAATTTCTGAAGGATTGACTCAATTTAGCAAATACTTTACTTTAAAAATAGTAGAGATAATATATCATTACACGTATAACCATTTAAGCTTATGTGTAAACGTAAAATATAACTGAATTTCCACTCATAGTTTAATTTTGCGTTTTTTAATATATTAATAATAAATGTTTTTCGTTTGGCTTCATTAGAGATAAACATTGATACACAGTGGCATAACGGAGAATATCAGCCCTCCCCTCCCCCTGCAAACTCAGGTTTAAGACCCCAAGCTCAAATACGTACTTCGCGTCAGTCAAACTTTGGACCATTTAGAGTCCCTGCCCTCCCCCCGCAATGCGGAGGTGTACGTTACGCCACTGGTGATACGGTTACTTGTTTTATTTCACCATTCTAACGTGTATATCAATCATGGAAACAGTTTAAGCAAAGTGCAATAAAAGCTATTAATATTTTGATATATCTATGAAACTCAACATAAAATGAAATTTTCCTCCTGCTTGTAAATTCAAATCATCGTTTTCCGAAAAAGAATACGTAAATACTGAATCAATTATTATGAGAAAAAACTTTATGAGGCAAATTTATTTTACGTTAATTTTATATTGAAATTGAGATGATGTGAACCTACGTCTTTAGCAACTAACAAGATTAGCTGTTCGTTCCGTCTGGGTGCTTTATTTCGGTAAAATTTAAAATAATTTTCTGTGGGAAAAGTATTTTATATACGACTAGAGAAAAGCATTTAAAAAGTGCTTGGTTTCTATCCATGCATAAAGATAGCGAACATAATTATAGTCTAAAAGAAAATAATTTTAGGGAAAATTCGCCTTATGTAAAAAAAAAAAATACTATAAGGAATAAAATCCAAATACTAGCAGTAAACATCTTATCTCACTTTATATATAAACAAAGAAAAAATATAACAAAAAATATTGTTGGTGAGAATGTTTAATTTGTTTGCTCACAAATATGTAACATTAAAATTTTAAGAACTCGGTAAAAAAACATGCGAGTTTTGAAAATTAAAGTAAATCGCGAAGCATATCTTACATAGAATGTTTTTTTCTCTATTCCACATATTTTAAAAAATCTTTACGGTTTTTTTTTTTTTTTGTGAATACCTATTAGTTTAATTTTCTGACAAAATGAAAACGAGTGTCAATCACAGTCTACGCACAGTGGATGTTCAACTTAAGTGGGAGGGGAAGGCAATTGCAAATATTATATATATATTATATATATATATATATATATATATAAACATGGAAATTCTTTTAAACTAGGAGGGTGAGCGTTTAACATATTAACGCTTTCCATAAGAATCCGAACAAGATAATATTTCTTTCTACTTTATGTTTGTAATAAGCAATGTTGCGGTTTAAATGTTTACATTTTTTAAAAAAATGTTTAGTGTTAAAGGTTTACTGATTGCTAAATATGTTGCACCAGCTTTGTTGAATGTGAGATATTTATGTAATAATAGTGACCAACCGTCCTTCTTTAGGGAGGACAGTCCTCCTTTTGTAGATTCTGTCCTGTCTCGAAAAGTGTCCTCCTTTTCAATATTTTAAAAAACTGATCTGTTAATCTCTATTCAGAGATGAACCAAATATGTTTCCAATATATCGAAGAATGGTCTGAAATAAATAGAACAGGAAATAACAGTTTTCAATGGTATTTTTTGACTTCATCGCAAGTAAATTGGGCGGATACAGAAAACTGTGTTGAATTTTTATCGAAAGAATTGTCCGATATTAAAATAGATGCAATTGTCTGTTTGAAGAAATTAGAAGACTGAATGTATATTTAAATTCTAATAAATTGGAAAAAACCGGCGTGCTGAAATTGATAAAAAATGGGTGGAAATACTTGACCTTTCAAAAATGAACACTTTCCATATGATAATTTATAGTTATTTTGTTGAATTTACGTTGTGCTGCCCTGGAATTAAAGCTGGAGTTGAAAAAGTTTTTTTCAGTTGGTATAATGATTTTTGGACAAGTGAAAAATCAAGATTGAATGCAGATATTTTAGCTGCAGTACTTACCATAAAATTTAGTATGAAGGATATTTTTTTACTCCGAAATTTCAGATACATTAGAAAATGATATATTTAAAAAAAATTATTCAATGGGAAAATACTCGCTAAGTAAATAATTAAAAAGAATGCAAGCATAATTAGCATATTTTTATTTAAATTAATAAAATGCTTCACATACTTAAGTTGTAACTTTTTCTTAAATTTTTTTTTGTGCGCGCGTCCTCCTTTTCATTGTAAAAACCTGGTCACCTTAGTAATATGTATTATGGAAAAATTAGGTAAGGGGTATAAAAATAAATTTTGCTAATATGTTATTAGCGTATTTTACCGAGAGTTCAGTTCCATGCCTAAATTGTGGAGGTGGAGATAGGTGGTGTCGCCATCTATCGTTCCTTCGGGAATTTCTCCGAGCCAAATCGTACTGTCACCTGTATGGTGCTCAAGACTAAAAGCCAACGACAGGCGTACTTCTAGCCCATTGCCACGATGAATTTCGTGGGCCTCGATCTGACTATGTCAGACAGGTGGCATGAGCAACAACAACAATCCAACTGTATCTATCATTCACTCGATGATTTTCTGTCAAGCATAACATTGTTTTTACAAACTTAGCATTTAATCTTAGTGAAATGTTAAATAAGTTTCAGTCTAACGAAATTATATCAAACCCTGTTACAACATCCCAGTTATTTCGTCGGAATTTACTAAAATCCATTTTTCTTTATGCAGTTAAACAATTTTTGTTGTTAATGCCGTTCTTCATTTAACTATTTTAATTCTTTAATTTTAGTCCTTTTAACAATTTTTGTCAGGATCTTAATTGTGCTAATTTTTTATAGCACTGCATTTTTATCCTGAATCACCAACTTCTTTAATCAGAATTTTATAGAACAAATAATTATTTTTTTACTAATGCAGAATAAAACATCAAAAATTCTATTTCTTTACCAAACATGTTCTAACTCTTAATTTTAAATCTCTTCAATAGTAATATTAATTTATACAATAGGTAGTTTTAAAATTAAATAGCTTTTTCTGGGAGATTTAGTACTCTTGAACTCTTTTAACTACGCGTTTTTGTTATATTTTTTACATCTCATATATTTAAAAAAATGAAATACTCTACCAAAAGGAAAAACAAAAAACCTGTTCATCTTAACTCAATTACTTGTGGTGAAAACCTGGAGCATAGATACCACCGTATCAATGATACGGGGCCCCAAAATGCATAAACAAAATTCGTAAAATGTTTAGGGACTCCATTAAAGAGCCCCAAATGAATTTCAATACCCTCTCGAGAATAGCTATAATGATGAAAACTGTACCGTAGCCAGAAATCTTTCAGTTGTAAATATTACATCTATTCTTTCATAAGGTTCAATATAATAAAGAAATAAATGTTAAAACGTTTTAAAAATTTAAAGTTTTAAGTAACATAGAAGAGGCTTAAGCGTTAGTAATGTTAATATTTACTTAGTGCGGGATAATGAGAATTTCTGTTCTGCTAAACATGATTTAAGATTTACATGATGGAAAATAGAATTTTATAAGTTTTATCTTATATGTATATATATTTTATCATTCCAGGTCGTGGATTGGGCAGCTTAACCGGAGGAGCATTAATATCCAGTTACGCTCAAAGAGTTGTCTTCTGTGGTATTGCTGTGTTTTCGGCCGTTGTAGCCTTCATCTATCTCACCGTATACCACGTAGGATTGAGACAACGAAAAAAAGGTTCATACCCAGGTATTTTATACATGCATGCAGTGCTAAGGCGAAATATTGTGTAGCTGTTATTTATTTTTACTAATTGAAACTGCGGGAATTTTATATTTAACAAGAGTCAAAATTGATTCTCTCGAATTTATAAACTTCAGTCTTTTGAAAGTCTAATTTGGCTTCCGTAACAGTTCGCTTTTTCAATAGTTACATTTTCACTAACACAAGTGTGTTTTCGTTGCAAAGAAATTCCTTGACATAGCATCAAGCTTTTTAAATCGTAAAATGTTTTAATTCTTTAAGATAAAATAATCTTATTGTTCATTCAATCATTTAATATTATCATAATTTTTGACGAAATTAAAAATTTAGTTTAAGCAATTGAATAGCTTCAACAATATAAATATCTTATGCATAAATACGGTGTAAAATACACATTTTAACAATCTTCAAAATCATTTGAAATTTCCAAAATATCCAATGTTAGTATTATTGTTATGTGATATTTTAAATGGATTGGAATATTTATATATTATTATTATTTTTTAGCCATTTTAAATTCCACTTGGTACCCTCTTACTCGCTATCCGAATGGTGATGCCAAGGCCAATCAACCCATCGTTGGCGACCAAGACGACGATGTTGACAATACACCAAATAATCGCCAAGCCAACCACAAGTGAAAATGCACAGCAGTTGTGTTCTAAAGAACATATATCGCATCATAATTAATGCAGTTCGTGGGCTGTCGCTCTCAGAAAATGCTTTCCGTAAAGCATTATCGTATCAACACATCCATAGATGATCAATGAGTGGTATAATCTGTACCTTGTTTTGAACCAAAATTTCGATGCATGTAAAGGGATATAATTTGTGTTACTTCAAAATTTGATCATTTATATGTGAAAAGTGACGTAATCTATGTCACCTAGTGTCTGACGAGAAGGTCATATAAATTATTTAATTCTTTTTTTTTGTTTGGTTTAGTCCTTAATGTGCAGCTAGCAATCGTATATATATATATATATAGCTTAGGTATCGTACATCCTGTTTAAATGACAGAATTTATGAAAACTAATTAGGAACTCTGTTTTTGTTATTTTCATTAATTTCGAAATGGTGCTTTTGTTATTATACCATTTAGTGTGATTCATATATGCGCTGTAACCCATGATTCATATAAATATTGCTTCTTCAGTAAGGTGAGAATTGTGTATAATGAAGGAAAATTTTGAAGCTTTTAAATATAGTGTTTGATATCCGAAGCATAATGCATTTATATCATATGCACTAGTGTTTAATATTTTAAAATATATCTTCGTTTTGGAAAAACAAACATGGATACGTTGTTTTTTTATTGTACAGAATTGTGTTTTAATTTCAAAAACTGTTCACTGCTTGTGTGAAATGAACATATTCATTTGTAAAGCCAATCATTTTTGGAATATTTTAATATGAATGTGGAACTGTGAACTTCCCTTGCTTTTGAGATGCTATGATAGTGAAATTTTATAAAGACATCTAACGATAAATTTTTTGTTGTAGCGTTCAAGCTATTTGTGCCTTGAAGTATATAATGAAATAAATGAATAATCATTAATCATTGCTTCATGACATTGTGGAATATGATCATTTTCACTTAATTTATACAACAATAAAACTTCTTAAGTGAAATCTTGAATAGCAAGAGACATTTCATTTGAACGATGCCTTTTGAAACCAGTACGTTATGTCTGTGCAGCGAATATATCCTTATATCGAAAGGCAGAAATGCAAATATTGCGAATCATCTGAAATGAATTATGTGACTCTTTTCAAACTATGTGTTAATTTTTCACTTTGTGTACATGTAACTAATTACATTAAAACTGCATACTGAACATCAGTATCATTTTTGAAATAATTTGCAGTGAATATATATGTCTGTGTTATGTATATCGTGCTAACTTGTAGTAATGCAGTACAATTAAAAACAAGTAGCAACTATAAATATCATATTCTTATTTCATATCCCTTAAATAATAATCCCAACTTTTGTATCTATATATGTACAGAAATCGAAAAAAATGTGTATGGAATTGATTGCACTTCTTATTGTCATTTCATATCAACAATGATCCCAACTGTCTGTGCTCTATACCATTGAACGACAAATACAGACTTTGATTGTATTGAATTTATTTCTCACTATACCTTATTTTTCATATCAAAACTAAATGATTGCGAAGTGTGCATATATGATTTTCCAAATATGCACTAGAATGATGCTTTAGAAGTTTATTTACAAACAAAACAAGAGACACTAAAAACTATTTAGGGTCAAATTTGTCAAAATGTTAATATGCTTTAGAATAATTTCTCAAATGATTGACTTTTAGAGGAAACACTAAAGGATGGGCCAGGATAGCACCCAACACATCTGCTGCTGGCAGATACAAAAACCTTCATACAAAGCTCGCTGATGCAGCTCACAGGAATCTCCCTTTTAGAGACAATCACTGATTTTTTCAATCTCCTCGCAAAGTTCGCTGGTGGAGCTTCTCCCGTTGAGAGAATACCCTGTGTGTGGCACTCGCGCAGGCGCAGTACCTCAGGTTAGACTCACTGCCATCTAGAGTACTAGAAGTTGTCTTGAGTACGTTAAAAATACGTACGTTGATGAAACAAAGCATCAACAATAGAAGAATGTCGGTACATATTTCCGAATTCACTTTCAAAAGGCTTGCAAATTCTCATCAAATATACTCATATTTCTAACACTGTACATTTAAAGAGTATATTTCTACTTTATTTTTTATCATCTTAAGGACTTGGTGACAAGAATCCATGTGATCAAGCATTATTTTGGAAGAAATGTTTATGTGTGCCTGGTGTTTTTAGAGCATAAACATTGGAAAGTATTCGCAGTGAAATGTTTGAAGACGATGAATACAAGAGTTAAAGATAAAACTTTCTTTTATTAAAAAAGACAGATAGTTTTTAGAAATTACCTGTCTATAAAAATTAATTTGAATGTCTTGGTAAAAACTGAATGTCAGAACGAATCTATTTGTTGACTCATGCATGTCCCTTATGAGTTTGATCTTCTGACATTATTACAACCAAAATGATACAAGACTTCAGATTAAGAATTTATTGTTTATAAAAAAATCGGTGTCCAGTAGGATTATTTTTTAAACATTAATTACTCAATGCCCCTTATGGGTTTGATCTTCTGACATTATTACAACCAAAATGATAGAAGACTTCAGATTAAGAATTTAGTTGTTTTTAAAAAATCAGTGTCCAGCAGGATTATTTTTTAAACATTAATTACTCAATCACTTCTTCCATTTTTTTTTTAAATAAGTTTATTGATATTCAGGTAATATTTTGTTATTTTAAAGCTCATTCATCAGTACCTATGAATTAATGTAAGTAAGTCATTGTAATTTGGCAACATCATTTGGTCTCATCATCACGATTTATTGATGAATGTCTCAATCCCCTACTTTTAAAAGGGTGTAAAAATGATTTTATTCAGGTTTCATTAAAGTTTAAAAGTTTTAAGTCTTAATACAGCAATATCACACAAGAATTTGTTAACATCAGTGGCTACATTAAAAAAAATGATGATGACTTAAATGTCAATATTAGGTTATTGTCATTCATTAATATTTCATTTGTTGTTTAGGGAACTGAAGTTGTAGTAAATTTTGTGTGTGTGATATCGCTAGATGTAGAAATTTTTATCTTATCTTTTTTTTTGAATAGGAAATATTTGAACTGTGCTTGAATACTCACAATTAATGTAAAATTTCTTTAGCGATTTTAAGTCTGTTGTGTAGATTGTAATTTATCATTTTGTGTCTCTAAAATATTTTATTGCTACATTTTGTTACTGGTAGACATTATCATTTTGAGGTAACCGCAAAATCGTTTTTTTTTTAGTTGCTAAGTCTGTAAATGGGATAGTTGTATTTGTGCTTTATTTGCCATCTATTAAAATTGATCAATTCCTTCTTATATTGCATTTAATGTTCGCTATTTTGTATTGTTTGTGATTGAGATTTCAAATATAGTTTACAGTAGCTTTTTTTTAGAGTTGTGCTGATATTTTTATTATAAATGATATCGCTCACATTATCTAATGTATTACCTTTAAGTATATCTATATCTAAGAATTTAAAACTGCATCTTTTAAACAGTACTGTTTGTGCTAGCGTGTTTGTATACTTTTTTCATATTTTCTATACCATATGTAAGACTTTTTCATTCTAAACATTTTTAAATAAAATTGAATTGATCCTCTTTAAAGTGTTTTGTGATTTTTATCCATTATTTAATTTGTAAATTATATAAGAAAACGTCCCTTATACATTTTTGCTTAACCTTATAATTTGAAAACTTAAACATGTTCCTTCCTCATCCCATATAAGTTATAAGGTAACATTTTCCGTCAAGGTTCAGACCAATGGCCGGCGTGTCACGAGTTCGAGCTTTGTGCCGCTGAGGAGCTGTCTGTCGACGCTCAAATGTCCTATCGTTGTTGTAGTGTGGACGTTAAATGAGCAGGTACCACAGTTCAGGTGTGGCCCTCGTCACTTGACCATGGTTCAAAATTCGAGGTGACGTTAATATTCACTCGCTTCAATTGCAAAGCAATGTCCGAATATGAAAAGAAAACAAAAAGCAGAAAAATCTTCGTAAAGAATTATGAAGTCGACAAAATTGCTTTTAGAAAGTGAAGAGTATCCACAGAAAGCGGCTGCATTTCGGGTTACATTGTAGCATACCATATTGCTAAAATAGTTCTAGGTGTTAAAATTTTTAGAGGTTAAAATACAACAATTTAAAACAGGTATAATTTTTTAAATTTAAATTAAATGATTCGAATCTTTTACACATTATTTATAAAAAAAATGGGGCTTCCAAAAAATATAAAATGTTTAAAATATAATCATAATTTTAAAATCATAAGCATAGAAAATTCTATGAAAATAATATTTTTTGGTTAGTATTTCTAAAAAGTAGCTTTAATTACTAGCTATAAGTTGAATAATAAAGTTTAAAAGTATTCCTTACTGTAGCTATTTTTATATAAATAGAATAATAACTTAATATTTTAATAAATAAAAAATATATTTTTTAAAAAATATTTAAAAAATTGCAATGTTTACAAATATTTTGAAATACAAAAGAGATATAATACTAAAATTAGGTACGGCTTAAAGAGTATGATGGATTTTATAATTCTATAAATTTTTATACATCAGGATGCTACTATTTTTAGAATAGCGTGTAACGCAAAAATACTTTAATATTTATCATAGAATTTTTATATGCTTATGATTTTTAAAATTTGATTTTTTTAAAAAATTTTATATCTTCTGAAGCCCCATTCTTTTATAAATAATTTTTTAAAGATTCGAATCATTAAATTTAATTTTTAAAAGAATTATACCTGTTTGAAAAAATTTTTTATATTTTCAGACCTCTAGGTTCTACACCCCTGAGACCCCGTAATAAAGCTCTCAGCGAAAAATGGAACTGAAATAATGCATTTTTGAAATGTAATTTGATGTCAAATAAGAGAAAGAATTTTAAGTTTTTTTCCCAATTTTGAATTTGGAAGGACTTTTTATTATTAAAGGGGGAGTACTTTTTAAAAAAACCCCGTAAAATTCAAAAAAGGAAATGTAATCTTAGTGCTAAAAATTAAACATTTGTTAAAGTTAGGGGAGAGATTTAAAATCCCAAAACCCCTTTTTCCTTTGTGTTCGCCACTCATCACAATTAGAGTCAAAGACTGGCCAATTTAAAGTCTGCTTCATTATATGAATAAATATATCGTAAATTCCGTCGTATACGCATCAATTTCAAGCAGATTTTTTCATTTTTGTATATTCACAGTATAACGCTCATTTTTTTTTTTTTTTACAAGGAACAGGGGAAAGGTTAGCAATGCTATTATGTTTTAAAGACATTTTCGTATTTCCAAAATTTTTTAAAAAATTGTATATATTTCTAGAAAAAAAAACCCCCTTTTAAAGTTCAAAAGGGGTATGGCATTTTTTTTAAAATAAACAGCTTTTTGATTTTTGGAAGCTGTATTTTTTATGCAATTTTTTTTTTTTTTAAGCTATCATATTTTATCCCCAAAGCATATAAACCCCCCGTAAATTTTGACTTCTTTTGTTTTAAAAGTGCGCTTTTCGGGATTTTCAAGTTTTCCAACTAGTGTTTCTTTACAAGAGGTGTTGATGAGAGCTTTGAATTTGACCGAGGACACTCAAAGAACTACTTTTGTACTTTTCTGGAAATCTTTCAACTTTGAAAACACCAATAACAATCATATATAAAAAATATTGCACGATAAAAGGGGAAAATAATGGGGGATTTGGGACTTGCATTAAAACACCCGGGGGTAAATTTATATTTTACATTGCGTTATATTCAAAATATTGTATTTAAATCTGCACTGAATATGAAACCTGGGCTTGATGTAATCGGGAAGCGTTTTTTGCTGTCGATTGGGGGTTTTTTGCAATTTTTTTCAGCCCATTCAATCTGAACACTGTGCCGTATAACGGAGAATAAGGTGTAACAGATGGTTTTGTGAAAGGCGTGTTTTCGAGCGATTTGGGAAAAACAGGGGAAAATGAATTAGTTCGCATGAAACTCAGTACCGAAAAATATTGCTAAAATAGGGGTTTTTCGACTTGTTTTTTACAGACATTTGACCTATGAACAATTGAGTCAAGATCGGAAAAAAAAATTTATCAAGTTTTGGGGCCCCCCAAAGGTATTGAACTAAACAACCTTTGTTTGGGACAGCAAAAAAAAAAATTCGTTCTTTTTCCCCTGTTAAATTAAAACCAATAAAAAAAAAAGGATTAATGTTTTGAGTTAAAATTGCGAGAATTAAAGATATCAATGCTATTCAAACAGAAGTGGGTACTTATATCTCTCAACGTAAATTGTGAAGCAGCGTGGACAGTTTTGCAGTTTGAATTAATTAAATTGTAGTCTTAACATCTCACGTTCCAGAAAATCAGAGTTTTACAGGTCGTTGAAGATTTCTAATATTTCCATACCAGAAAGTTAGTATTGTATTTCATTTTCTTTTTTGGGTATTTGATCATGAAAAATGTTTTTTTCCCCGAATCTTAAAAAACTTTTTTGTTAGAAGTAAAAAAAACATGAAAATTTAGTATACTTCAAAATGTGTATAATGCATTTCAACATATGGGAAATTTTTTAAAAACGTTATTACAGTTTCCTTCATCATCTTTTTGTACTTTATTTGTTTTTTGCCTTAAAAATTTGAAAAAAGAATTATATTTTCAAACTTAAATTTTTTTTGTTTTGGCTGGTCCCCCCAAAAAGCGCCAACCCGGGTTTTAAGTAGCTACTATAAGAATGCAATGGATACAGTTTATTTTGTGGATATATTTTGAACAACTTACGTGTTCAATTTTTGTAAACTATTAATTTAAATTTGGATGAATTTTTTTGGTTAAGTATTATCCTTTTAGAAACTCAAAACATAAAATTATGTACTTTTTATTGTTGAATATTATATTTAGGGAAAGCAGATAAAGAAAAAGGCAAAATGGCTTAGACGTTGTTGACCTATTAGAAGAAAAAAAAACTTTATTTCATTCAAATAATTGGGAGATTCTTTAAAACAAAAAAAAAAATTTTCAAATTCCCTTTTGGGATTATCTTTATTTTACCAACAAAGATAATTTTCTTATCCCCCAAATAAAATGAAAGGACATATTTTCTACATCTATTTAGTGATTACAATAACGCTAAAAAAGGGCAGCTATGATTTGTTTTTGCCTACTTTGCTTCAGTTTGAGAATGCCTAGAAAATTATTATGATTACTAAAATCAAATTATTAGTTTCCCTTCATTGTTCTCTAACCAGTTAGGTTCTACTGTGAGTCCAAGACATTTTAACTACCTATCCCTGTATTATGAAAACAAATTGTAATTTTTCATTCTGTATTATTCAAATCTAAATAAAGCATTGATTTTTTTGTTTCAAACTAAAAAAAAAATGTCAGGTTATTTTTTTTTCTAGCAACAATGAAGTTAATTATTTCAAATATATAAGCATTTATGTGTTGAAAAGAGTTTTGAAAAATCAAAACAGGATGTTTTTTACAAGTTTTTTTTCTTTCTTCAGATTTTAGTTAATTCGCTTAGACATCAGTAACAAAGGATAATTATTGTCATTGTTACGATGTAAGCATAACAATGTCTGATGAAAGAATTTGGTTTTAAACTTTTTAAAACCTTTATTTCAAGCCAACTACCTGTTAAACTACACAGATCCCACAATTCAAATAACCAAAAAAACCGAAAAGGGGGAAAGGACCTAGGATCGTCATCGAATGTTTTGCCATACTGGCCATTTATCATATCGTCAAAGTAAAAATTATCCAATAAATTGAAGATGAAACCGAAAAAATGGGATGTCTCTTTTTACAAAATTTTAAAAAATCCCATTCAAAATAAAACTGATGGAGATATATATATATATAAAAGGACTAAAAATCTTAGGGACCAATGAAATTTTTTAAATTTCAAACTATGTAATAAAACAATTGAAAATATGTAAAAATTATTTCAAAGTATTTTAAAAGCACATATTATACAGTTTAAATATTATACTGAATGTAACAGTTCTGTATTAAAAGAATAAATTTATTTATTAAAAACTATTATTAAAGAATACATACTATACAAAATTAATCTCTTTTGACGAAAAAATTGTTATCTTTAAAAGTCTGTTAAAGGTATCCGACGGGTTTTTAAAAAAATCATCATTTTCAAAAAAAAATCGAAATTTATTTTATAGCCCATTTTGTAGCCTGTTTAAAAAGTTTCAAAATGTCATATTTTTTAACTGAGTCAATTAGGGAAAAAAATTATAGCTGTTTTTATTTGAGGAAAGCCCAAATCGAAACGGGGAAATGTGAGTTTTCGGGATTTTCACCGGCAAATGAGATTTTTATTCATTTGTTTTTTTAAAAATTTTTTTTAGTTTGAAAATTTTTTTCACTTTATAAATTTTTAATAGATAAAATTTGCTTGAAAATAGGCAACGGGTTTACAATTGAAGTTGGTTTTCATTTAAAAAGAGTTGCTTCTTTTCATCATTTGTTTCAAAATTATATTTCTTTTTTAACTTTTTTTTTAGTACTTTTAAAAGAGTTATGTTTTTTTAATTAAATTAAAATTAACATGCAAAAAAAAAGATCAAGAGGCCAAAAAAAAAGAAATTTTGAGAAGGAATATTTGAGAAACGTTTAAAGAAAAAAACAACGGATCTTCCAAATTCAGCTATTAACCTATTAAAAAGACTTATAAGGAACTTGCAATCAAAACTTAAGAAAAAGCCTTTAAATAAAATCAAATCAAAAAGAAAGTCTTAATAATTCGGGGGAGTAAAATTTGGAAAAAAAACCTTTTTTGAGCTACAAAACCCGTTTAAGGGAAATTTTATCGCAATAAACTTTTTTAAATTTTGGGTTTACTGGTCATTCCCTTTCTTTAAAAAATTGGAATGAAATTTGTTCTGAAATGAAAGGGTATTTTTGGACCTTCACAAAACGAATTGTTGGCAGAGGACCCAAAAAAGAAAGAAACTGTCTCGTAAAACTGAAGGGGCCCTTTAAAATGTAAAGTTTGAAATAGAGGTTTGGGGCACAACATACAAATCTGGGGAGTTTTAATACCTTCCCCAAATCTTTTAAAAAAAAATTTATTGCAAATATAAACTTTTTTTTGATTTTTTGAAGAATGTTATTTTTGAACATTGGGTTTAATTTAAGAGTAATATTTTTTTAAGAAACGAAATATTCTTATGAAATTTTTTGGGTTGTTCTTTGTATTACAATGAATGCTTTCCAAAAGTTAAGGATAATTTTTAAAAATTTAAATTATTTTTAATGAATTTTTATGAAAAAAAAAAATTTTTCAGAAAATTTGGTTTTTTTGTCGAACACCATCTTTTTAATTTTATTGTAAAACTTGAGTCTTTTAATGACAGCATAGTTAATCATTGGAAATTTTATCCCCAAAAAATTTTATGTATTTTTTTTGAAAAAGTGTTCTAGATTTTTACAAAAGAGCAATTTTTGCAATATTTTTACAAATTTTATTTTTTGAAAAAAAAAAGCTTTCGAAAATTTTCTTGTTTTATTTTCATAGTTTTGCAACATATTAATTAAAAATAAAAATTAAAAATTATTTAAGTTATATTTAAAAAAATGGGAACCCGTCGGGTACCTTTTTAAAATGTTATCGGTTCCCTCAGACACTGTCTCCAACACCATTGTTTCTTCAAGGCAGGGTCCAGTCTGACCTGCTTCCGGATGTGCTATTTGTTAAAAAAATTTAGAAGCAAAGGTTTCGTATGTGTATTAAGCAGTTAGTGTATCTACGTTGGATGTGGAAAACTCAAAAGTGGTTCGATGTCACAATTTTGGATTTTAAAGAGAAATATACTTTGAACGCTGGTACGGATTATTTTATAAATTGCAATAAAACAATTAAATTTGGAGGATAAAAATGTATTGTCGCGATGAAATTAAAAGCAACTGTTTTCGTATTTGCAAACATGTACGGATTTAAAAGATACACTAGCTGCGATAAATAATCGCCGAAAGCCTAGATATATACAGAACGTAAAAAAGGTATCCTTAAATTGTAAAACTAAATGAAAAGCTTGGATGACTGTTGATGTGTATGAAGAAGGTTTGGTAAATGGGATAACAAGTTGATGTAAACGGAACTCAAAATTATACATCTGAAAAACATTTGCACTGCTCATCCCCCTCAAAACATTTCGTCAGTGCATCAAACTAGTTTGCGGGCCTTTCAATATAACCCCTATAAAGCAACCAATGGATCAGATATCATTCAAAGCTTCTAGTCTGAATTAAAAAAATGCAGCTAGTTCTGCTTATGTTGGAAAGTTACGCAGTGAACTGCAAGATTATATCTCTTTTGGCAACAATTATTTTACCGCAGAAGTCTTAGGTGATCGCTTATTAGCGTCAATGTCTAAAGTAACTCTAGAACAAAGGGCGACCAACCTCGTAAATTTGAGCCTCAAGCAAATGACACCTGACCTGGCACTCAACCCTCTAAGCTTCCATTTCCCTTTGGGTAGAACTTTTAAGCTTGCAGCTATTTTTGGCGGGAACAAGGGAATATATTGGAGCAAGGAAAAGACAGCATTATTCACGACTATGACTTGTTTCTTGAAAGGCACAGGTTGTCTGCTGTTTTCCTAGAGATGAAATCGAACATTTGAATGATTAGATATTTTTTTATTAATATCACACTTGGAAGCTGAACAAGATCTATTGGTAACGATCCTCGTAATTTTGAACCTCGGTCAAATGAGGACGAAATTAACAGCCCCCCGAGCACTTTTTAAATGTTGATAATTACATGTGTACTTGTTAGATCAAAAGCGACTACTTTTATGATGGAAAGGGGATATAAAGGAGAGGAAATAGGGGATCTGATTTTTTTTAGAAAAGTGAAAAAAATTGTTTGGGCTGTGGCAGAGGTACTCAACCTTTTTATGTTGGGAAATACGGGCCAATTTGACTGCTTAACCCACCGGTGTTACTGATTTGAAAAAGAAAGCGCCATTGTTTTCCCTTTTTCCCTTTTAAACCTTTTGTTTTGTCACGCCAGTCAGTGCGGCCCGCTTTAATTTTTTCCTCGATCAGGTAATCACTAAAAAATTCAAAAAATAGATTTCGAAGGAGAGTGGGGAAGATTGAACATAAAATAAATAAAAAAAAAGTAAAATATGAATGTATTACACTTTCCCGATATATAAAAAATTTAAAAATATTTTAAGCGTTCATTACAGAATTTTTAACAATGTGTTTTTATGCTGAGCAGAGATCCCCGGGGAAAAAAAACCCAAAACAAAAAAAAAAACACTAAAATTTCGTTATCCCCATGGATCATTTTCGCACAGTAAAAATATCAGGGAAACCATATTGTTTAAACTTGGCGAACGTTAACAAAATTGGCGCTTTTGCCCACTGTATCAAATTAGTCCAAAGGAGACGCAGTTTGATAATTAGACCACAAAGTTAGTTTTTCCACGCGGGCCGCAACATGAGGGTAAATAGGAGTGAGGGGGGGGGGTCGAGATGCTTTAAGACCAAGATAACATTGGAAATTTGAAATGTGGAACATTGATCAAAGTATTATAACTCCTGTTTTTCTCTTTTTAATTAATACTTTTTATTTTTGTCACTAACACAAAATTTGAATCATTTAAGAAACACTCCTTCACAATTTCTGCATCAGTAAATGATTTCACATGATTACCAATAATATAACAAACTTCAAAAAATGTCTTGTTACCGAGGAAACAACGATAAAACACTTTGTTGTGTTGAAAGATTATTCTCAAAAAAAACCTTTTATCACCCCTTTAAAGAGGTCTGAGAAAAAAATGTTTTATTTGATTCCTGTTTATTGATATTTTTGAGATACAGCACTTTTGTGACAAATCAAATAATTACTGATCCATGTTTGTTAGTCTTAAAACTATATATTTTCTTCGAATATTTTTCGCTTACAAGATATAAAAGACAGTTAAAAATTAGTTCCACCTATAAAATTGTCGTTACACCACCGTTGTCTGTTATCACTAACGGCTACCGTTCCAATTAAAAAAAGAATATCAGTTCGTACCCTTAGAAAACCGATAGCAAAAAGCAAAAATGATATATTTGATTTCTTGTCGAAGAATTTCCCACAAAATTTTTAATACGAGGTTCTTCAATAAATGAATTTCTCTGAGTAATGGGCCCGACCCCAAAAAGGCTGATGGGTTGGGTTGAGTTTTGTTTCTATAGATGGTGTTGAAATCTCGAACCCACCCTACTGCTTCAGAGATTCTCGGCTACGAGAACATTGTATTTGAAGTGAAGCAAAACAACGACATATGGGTACAGACGATGATTCTTCAAACTAAAGAAAGGGAAAAAAGTCAATTTCAACCTCTCAAGAAAAATGAAACGTTCTAAATATTTTACTTTTTTAAACACTATCGATGTTTCCTAATTGTCGATAAGGAATTTGATGACCCCTTTTTTTAAAAAAAGAAGGTATTCAATCAAAAATTATAATTATTTATCATAGGATGTAAAAATTAAAATTATTAATTAATTCATGGATCATTTATTCGTAAATAGGTGTTATATCACGATGGTCGTTTCCAATAAAAACACCATAAAATTCTAGAAATTTCTATGTTTAACAAAATTATTTATTTTGAACTTTTGATTGTGAACTTTGTATTTTTATTCTTTTGAACTTTCCAAAAAAGAGGTTCTGTTTTGTTACAAA
>BMAV01003588.1:0-35747 GCA_019973955.1 Trichonephila inaurata madagascariensis
AATAGGAATTAAACAATGCAGGTATCAAAGAAATAAGTTATATAATACCCTCTAAGAGGACTTTAGAAATCTAGAAAATGCTCATTGTGAACTTACCGCCTAGTTAGAGAGCGAGTATGGATGCGCAAAATCGCTTTTTCTTAACGAGGTTAGTAGGCCTCCCCGGGAATATTATTTTCAAGGTTTCGAAAGCCCCCGATGGTGTTGATCTGGAAAGCTTTTTAATAAACCCGTCCAGGTACCAAAAGGGGACCCAAAGTTTTGCAAAGATATTTAAAACGGAATATCCTACATTTTTTTGACTAAAAGCGCAGCCACGAAACAGAGTACTTGCGAGGAAATTCGTAGTCTTCATTCATGGTTACATGGAGTAAGAAGGATGTATCTGAACTAAAGCAGATACCACACAGCTTACGCCCAAAATTTATCGACAGCTCCAGCAGCTGTCATTATACACGTGGCCACCGAAAATCAAATCCTGAAGGAAGAGCAAAAAAAAATTTACAACATGCATTAGCGGAGGTGAGATATGCAAATGATTAGAATTTCAGCGGACACACATCACGCGTGCCTGTGGCGCCACCTCAAACCCAATTTAAGGTTTGGGAGGTTTCGAAGATTCAGGTCCGGAAATTTGTTTTTTTCTTGGGGTTTTTTTCAAAAACGATCGTTATTTCCGTACAAAACAGCGTGCTATTGATAAAGTTCGACAGGGGAAGGATAGTGGCCTACCGAGATTGGGGATTATTTTTCAGGGAAATCGGTGTGTTTGGCCGAAACCAAACAGCTATAATGCAGATATGTGACCGTTGGATGCGGGGGGGTTGAGGGACCGACGGGGCCGTCGCATCCACCCGTCCCCTTCACGGAGGACATAAATTGTGGCATGGCGTGACGGATCGTTTGTCCACCAACCGCCAGCACTTGAGTCGTAACGCATCATTGAGTGTCTGGACGTCCCTTCGACGCCGTTTTCAGCAGGTGGTCGTCCGCAAAATCCATTGCTTGGTTTCTACCTTGACGCAGAACCACGACGTCTCCACCGCCAATGATGCGATGAAAGAAGGATGAAAGAATAGAAGGTTTTTTTGACGAGTCACGCATCTGTCTGCAAACCCTATGGTGGATTCGAGTCTGGGAAACCGGGGGAGGATGCTGAACAGCTGCGCATACCCCACACTGGTCCTGCACCCGGGGATTATGGTTTGGGCGGTTTTATACCCCTCGCACCCCGTACGCATTGTCGGTATTTTTAAAAAAACCAACACTATACCTCCGGTGTTTTGGAGCCCGTTGCCCTCCCTTTCCTTCAGGGGTTGGCCACACCCTATTTAACAAGATAATGCGCCAAAGTCACGCCCCAAAAGGGTTTTTCGTCAATCACCAGATTGAATTTTTCCCCGCCTCGCCCCGGGTCTTTCGCCGATAGGAAACATTGGGCCCTGGTTGCTCAACGTTTGACCCCGATTTCACCCCCCGCTGCCTCACCAGATAAACTTTGGAAACGTGTGGAAAGCGCTTGTCTCTGTCCCCCAAGAACACATCCAAAGTCTCTTTGAATCAATGCCGGGGTGTGGCAGGGGTGATCTCCAACAATGGCGGCTATTCTGGATACTGATTCTGGCAGGAACCACAGTTCACAGAAGTCTATAAATTTAATCATTTGATATTTTGGTCAACATGTTATCTACAAAATAAATTTTGTTGTGCTATCTCTTGCCTTCCTTGGTGTTGCATTTACGGTGGCCAGCAGTGTATTTAACGTGTATGAATTGCAAATTGTCTTGCGATTTTTAATAGATCCCAAGTTCAAATCCATTATCCAGTTTTAATATTGATTAGGTGCGGAAGCTTAGAGACTGAAGTGCTAGCTCAGGTGTCTTCCTCGTCACTTAATCGACCGTGGCTCAAAATAACAAGTTCCATTGTCAATAGCCTTCGAGTTGCTTAAAATTGCGTTGTTTAAATAAAATAAAGATAAATCCACCAAATTTGTAGCATGTTCGCATGTTTGTAGCAAATTATGTTTTGAATATTTTTTAAATGATTTAATTCCTTTCCTTTCTTTGCTCCAGTGAAAATGACGGACTGAGAATTCATCTTATATTTCTCGTTCCCGTAACTTTTTCAGGCTTTAAAGTTCAAAAGTAAAGCACCAAGAAGACCATTTTTTATACCCAGAAAAATTCTTATTTTACATATCCAATGGCAGTATTAGACTATTTATGATATAATTGGAATCGTTAATTTTCAACTAATTTATATACATATTTTAAACCACAATTATTTTTGTAAAATTTTCTTGAATAAAAAATATAGGCACTTTTGTTGCTTTTCTCTTGAAAAATTATTCGATTGTTAAGGGGTTAAGAGCGAAAAGGAAGAATTTTTGAAAATTTTAGTGTAAATAATTTTAATATCACTTGAACTTTTTTACAGAAAATAAGTACCGATGCTTTTATTTGTTATATCATTCCGTATAAATAATTTTAATGTACTAAGTCTACAATGGTAGAAATACCAATCCGCAGCCCCATTTGAAAATATAAATAGTTTTAATACTAGAAACTAATGTGAATTGAAACCACGCTCATGTTTCGTGCTATAATTTGAAAATATTTATTGAATAAGTTCCAAAAAATTTTAAAACTTATTTCACACTGAGATCGCAAAAGAAAACAGTAACCCCTCCAAACTATACATGAAAAAAAAAAAAATTGATTTTACACGAAATAAAGTAATAAGTCAGGAATTGACTCTGTCTGTAATGCGTATCAAGTTAAAACCCTAATTAATTTTTTTAAATGTTATCAAACAGAGATTTGACAGAAATTTTAATTTTATGAAAGTACGTTCGTAAGAAATCTTGGTTAAAGTGTGGAATAGTGGGAGAGGGGGTTGAGAGGGTCACTTTCTTCTGGCGACCATAATCGGTCACCAAGCTATTTTATTTAGTGATAGGTGTTCCGAGAATTTACAAATTGAAATTTTGAAATAAAAATGAAGAGATATTAATGTGAAATAAAAAGAAATATTTATAAAGCATTCATGCATAAAATTAAAAATTGTATTTTTTTAAGCAAAAGGAAATTGTAAATTAGAATATTAAAAAAAAAAAAAGGCTTACCTGCTCTCAGGAAAGTTATAAAGGAGGTAAATTTCTTTCACACACATTTCCATACATACCTCTTCGCAAAAACTCATCCAAAACGTGTATTTTTTTCCCCGAAAAATTATGTTCGAAAGAAAGGAAGTAACGGCTCGACTTTCGCGCCCACATATTCGTCAACATCGGAATATCATGCATACTCGGCTTACTTTATTCGAACCAGCTCTTCTTCCTTAAGGATTTTTTTATACGATGCGCATTCGCTCCTTTCTTTCAGCATTCCCAAATATTTCTGTTATCGGCAAAGTATGAAATGCCGGCATTCTATAGAATAACAGGTGTTTTTAGGTAAAGTATGAAGTATGAGATTTATTACATACTTTGCCTAGGCATTGTATAGAATTCCTAGGTATTCTGTATAATGACCAAAGCTATTTAGGCAAAGTATGAAAAAAGGTCATGATAAGGCCATTATATCAATGACATACATTCCTAAAAATATGAATGTTATTCTAACAAAATAATGAGAGTGCCATTAAAAATTTATTTCAAAATACGTAAAGGAAAATGAAAGTTGTACACAAAAAAATTTATGTCTTTCTGATGAAAGGAAACAAATTTTCATATAAAAACCAAGAAATTAAAATAAACCTACTTGTTGCAACATGGTAGGCTTGAATGACAATTTGTGAATTTCATTTCATTACATTTTTCACGCAATGACAATTATAATGTTGGTACTTTGTTTTACACATACATTTGACAAATCCTTGGCCCCTCCCATTTGACTGAGAAATTTTCACTAACAAGAGAGGAAATTCATGGCCAGAGGAATATCTTTATTCTAAGCAAGTTCTTAGGGCACAAAGTAAATTGTGATTTCGCATATACTTGTTTTAAAATTTCTTCAGAATTTCCAAGTCGATAGAAACCTTTTCCACTCATTACAATTGCCAATACATTGGCATTCAGAAAAAAACCCACAGGTTTCACAACAATACCTTTCTTTTTAAAAAATAATTTTCTGTTTTTTCTGGCAAGGTTAACTAAGGTGGATGTACAGTACATTATCATAACGTGTAACATTTTGGTATTTGGTTGAAAGTTCTTTCAGAATTATATCACGCGCTCAGAATCCGGGACGTAATACTGTGCATAGCAGTGCTTCCCAACCTTTTTATCTTCCCAACCGGGAGTTTGGGACTACTGCAGTGTGGTACTGACGCCTTCTTTAGCAAGTTAAATGAGTTTACCTTTATTTTCTACAAACATAACACCATAGCTGTCGGAGGATTAGAACCTGCAACGCTCGAATTCATAGCCGAGTAGCATGATCACGAGACAGAAGTGATCACTCCTGTACGGAGTCTGTTACCGGCTTATTTAGATCCTGCTGCAAAATAATGCAAATAAGATAGCTTTTAAAAGAACAGAAGTTTCAGTAAGCAGTATGGCAATTTAGGGAAAGTTATATTTGGAAGAGATGCGAACGTGCATTGACAGCCTATCATAAAGTTACCGGGATATCTAGCCATTACTACAAGGTGCATACCATTGCACGCGCCCCCAGACATCTCAGTACAGTTATTGAATCTTAGTTTGGATTAAGGTAGGACTGATTATTTGATATTAGAACTTATAATATTATCAGAAGTGAGAGTAGGTGGATAATATAATCATTTAGATAAAGTGGTCTAAGTTACGCGATTCGGTTTAACTATCGCTGTGTGTTTGGTTCATTATAAATTCTCACTCATATAAATTTATTTAAATTGTTAGAGGTTTAAGTTATATTCTTAATAAAGTCATATTAAGAATTTAAAATGTCTGATCATTTTGAGAATCCCACACCTCTAATTCACGATGACAATCAAAGATATGGCCACCAAAGAGAGGCCATATCACACGTTTTCGCTTCAAGGTTGTACCTTAATCCTTTGGTAACTAAATATGGAATAAATCACCAAATCTAGAAATGGTATATAGAATTAGTCACTAAATCTGGAAAACGTTATTCCTGATGATCCTGATCAGGACAATGGAATAAAAATTATGAAATTATTGTATTGTCATCTGTCCTTAGTACGTGTGAAAAATTTCGAATTAATCTGATGTTTTAAAATGGGTAAAAATCGAGTACAAAGATTCCGTTAGATACAAGTGAAGCTTATAAAAGGGTGTTAAAAAATGGAATTTTTAATTTGAAAATCGTCTGCTCGTGTTGAAAACATCCGCAATTTTTTTAATTTACCAATAGCATTTTATTAAAAAGAACACGTGACCTTATCTGCATAAGACCACAAATCACAAATAAAGGGTTACCAAATTATACAGTCTGCCAGAATGAATCTGATTCAAAGAAAAATCACTAAATCCTGGCCCTAATATACACTTAAGCCGAAATTTCTACTTTCCTTCCTCAAACCTATCGTAATGCATTTATCTAAATATTATAAAACATGCTAGAAAGTGTATATATATACAGTTATGTAATATATATGTAATAATATGTAATGTATATATATACAGTCGAACCCCTATATTGTACATTTTTCTATATAGCGAACTTTTTCCTGGAACCTTGAACATTTCACTATTTTCTTCGTAAAATAACCTCTGTATAGCGAAGTGCATTTTCTATAAAACGAACTTTTTTCTTTTGTGATTCAATTTTTTTCTCCCTATTTTTAAAGTATTTCTGAACAGTTCAAGTTATTCTCTCTTTAACACATCTTATCGTGGTCCATAAATCTTGAACTGGTTTTATTAAATCTTAACTCGCCAAGAGCAATAGAGTTCTGGATGTTTCATCCAAGAAGTGTTTCCTTTAATCCCCATTGTTCAATTCACTAGAAACATCTTCGCTATCTCCTTCCCTGTGGAGTTGTCTCATGTCCCAGTGTTCTAGCTATAAAATAATGTATGTTTAATATAACTTGTATGCTTTAAATTGAAAATGTCTTTAAAATTTATTAATTCTAATAAAAAAATTATTTTCTTAATATTGAAAATACAGTTTTCAAATTTTTTTTTCTTCTTTTCCTTGCAGTTTTTTTTCTTTCTATCTTTTTTTGATGGTTAAGATATATAAAATAAACATATATTAATTTTAAAAAAAGGTATGAATGATTATTTTTTTAAATATATAGTGTTTATGATTTTAAAATTTGGTTCATTTAGTTTATAAAGTATATTAAAAGATGAACCTCTAACGAATTTTCCATATAACAAACATTTGCCCGTGATTTAGTGACTTAGTTATATAGAGGTCCGACTGTATATATAAAATCTTAAAAAATACAAAATATTTCGAAATGAAGAACATAATTACCTGTTATTATTTGAAACGAGTAAAATCTAAGAGAAGGAATAGTTCATTTCATCAGGCCAACTTCTTCGAAAAAGAATCTACTGATGGAGGAGATCACAAGCTTTTATTTTAACTTACACTCTAGACTAAAATAAAACACATCTTCTATTTCTCTCTATCTACCAAAAACTCTTATTACTCCTGTCCCCTTTTGGATAGCTGACACCGACATCGTATGGGTGAGATGAATGTCCGTTGTGACTCCTTTCTGGAATGGGGAGCAAGTGTAAGTTCCTAGTGAAAGATGAGTAGACATATAAAATTTCATGATTTAACATATACTCCCGCCTCCAACCCTTCAAGTTCCAACATAAAAGAAAACAGACGCTAAACATACAGAGAACAAAATAAGGAAATAAGATAAGTTGAATGAAAAACCAAATTTACACTCAATAATATTTCACAGATAACATATTAAATTTTTATAACAAAAAAAAAAAACATTTATTTTTCAAATTTGATCCAAATGCCTTCCTTAGAATTTGCCACCCTTGGCTGGGGTCCGGTTTGTACGATTCTAGAGCCACCCCTGCTGGCAGCCAGTTCGTGACCATGACCACTCGGCTACCTCTGCCACCTGAAAAGAGCAAAAACACAGAAAATAAGTTAATGCACACCAATAATTATTGATCAATATAATATTATTCACCGATTATTCCAAACAATCAAAATTGGAATCAAAGTAGTTACCGGCGTTTTATGAGTTTTATCCTAACTCTAAGCCCATAAGTAGAATTTGTAATATTTATAGATAATATGTGTAATAAAAAGTTTATGTGTATGTAATGAAGTGCGAATCTATGAGATCAATGATTAATGTTGAGTAATAACAACACTGGATTCTCTTACTATACTTTAATCTGTTCTTTTCTATGAAATGCGGTCGAACCTTTAATTAACGAAGTAGCTAAATCCCGAAAAAAGTTCGTTATGTGGAAATTTCGTTAAGGTATCCGACTTCCGTTAAGGTATCCGGTATCCGTGATTTTAAAAAAGCGTATAAATGGATAATTTTTATGATATTTAGTGTCACTTAGATTAGAATACATGCATAAAATTGTTTTAAAATTGACAAAAAAAAATTATTTAAGTACAATATTTCGGCAAAAATTAACTAAGAATAACCTTTTTTCAAAATGTTCTCTTTTTGTGAAAAATTCTTCTATTATAATAATATTTTGCCTGTATATAGCTCAGACCTCAGTACAGAGGCTCAACTATGATTTTTGAAGAATTCACATTATTTTCAGACAATTGAAATAATTATAGTCGTTTTTTTCTTAAAATTTCTCCCCTCTGTTGTCGTAAAATATGGATAAACCCACTTCTAAGTTATATATCTCAAAAATTCTAGTTGAGCCTCTGTACAGAGGTCTAAGCTATATACAGACAAAATATTATTATAATAGAAGCATTTTTCACAAAAGGAGAATATTTTAAAAATGGGTCATTCTATGTTCATTTTTTGTCAAAATATTGTACTTAAATAATTTTTTTATTGTATATATATACTATTCTTAAAAACAATTTTATATACATTTTCTAATCTAAGTGACACTAAATATCATAAATATTATCCATTTATACGCTTTTGCAAAATCACGGTTCCGAATGTAGTTGTATACCTTAAATAAAGGCCATTTTTCATTATACTTTATAAATTCCTTAAAACAAATTTTAAATTCATAAAAACACTATACATAATTATATAAAGTAATTATTCACACTTCTTTTTTGTAAATTAATATTTATTTATTTTATATCCTACCCATCAAAAAGAAATCTGCAAGGAAAACGAGAGTAAAAAATCATTGTCCAGAAATGCACTATATTTTCAACTTTAAAAAAGTAATTTTATATTAAAATCAAACCAGCTGGGTGGCGTAGTTCGTTTGCCACTGGCTTTGTATACCCAAGTTTGCATGTTGGACCCCAGTCCAAGGGTGGATTTTCATAATGCAAAAATTCCATAGCGTCCATGTCGCATGATTATGTGCGACATGTAAAATATCCTTTGAGTGCCTGTTTGGCTTGGGTGCTCTCGGCAAAATTACTTTCCTAGTACGGTTTCGTATCGTTAGAGCTCAGGTACTCCCCTCTGGTGAGGAAACTAGGTGTCAAAATTACTTACGGGGATTAATATATCACCTACATTGTGCCGCACTAAAACCAGCTCCCGGAGAATCTATAAGTCTGCAGTGGTAAAACATCAATCCCGCAGCCTTATTAGAAATAGAAAAATATATTAACTTTAATGATATTTTCTAATTTTAAGGCTACAAGTAATTTTAAACATTTTTTATATATATAACCAGTAGTTTCTTACTATATATTAGAGCATGCCTCCATATGTTTAATTACTGGTAAAGTCTATTGATTTTGTTTGAGTATTTTATTTAAAAAATATTTTCTCTCATACTACGTCTCGTATCTTTGCAAAGCACCAGAGCTCCTTCAGACGTATTTTCTTCTCGCTGCAATTCTCGTCGAATTGTTTCAAAAACGACTTTATCATTTCATCATACGAAGGGGCCAGAAATATTTAAAAATTGAATCACAAGAGAAAAAGTTCTTTAAATAGAAAATGTACTTCACTATTTGAATGTTATTTTACGAAGAAAATTGTAAAATGTTCTTGGTTCCTAGAGAAAGTTCGCAAAATAGAGGTTCGTAAAATGGAGGTCTGACTGAATAATACAAAACTGTATTTAAAGTTTTGTAGTTAAAGATCAAATTGTTTGCACCTGTGAACAGGCGACTTTCCAAAACATGTTTTGTTGACAGATAGTGAGTATGAAGAGCGACTTTATGTGGTGAGAGTAGTATTTTTATAACATAACTAAAAAATACTTTTACACTATACAGTTTTCTTCCTGCACAATACATATATATGTGTGTGTATGTACATATATATATATGATTCACTAGATCTGAAAAGTAAATAAATACAGTAGAAATAAAATGGAAAAAATTTATAAAAATTCTTCATTTTGAGACAGCTGAATAGAGAAGATATTAAAAAAGGGGGCATGGAGAAAAATATTTGAACAGTTGATACGAAATTGTTTTGTTTGTGAAAAGGTAAATTTTTTAGTTTTGTATTTGTATTAAACAAGTTTCGAAAACCGGTAGATAAAAAAAAAAAGAAGAATTAATATTATTGAAATCGTTAAAAATGGGAATGTGGAAGTGAGGTCTGGAATATAGAACTTATAATATTTTGTTATGTCAAATACTACGTCCCGAAACAAACATGAACTAAAGTAAGCGAAAATAGCAAGTATATACACTCATGGACAAAAAAATTAGCGCACCAAAAAGGAGTCGTCAAAATGAAACGAAATTTTACATACGTAATGACTACTTTGGTATAAGTAAATGATTAGAAAATCAAAGAAAAAAGGATCATTTATTTCAGAGAGAAAGGCAAAAGAATGGAGGATTTAATATCCTGTTGAAACCCCTCTATATATATAGCTCGAATGCACGATGCGGTACGATCGGGCATTGAGGCATACAAATTCTATATGATGTCTTGAGACATTTCGTTCCATATTTGCCGTAACCTTGCCTCGAGTTCGTTCAAACTCTTGGGATACCCAACTCACCGTCCCAAATGATCCCAGATATGCTCGATTGGAGACAAATCTGGAGATCGGGCAGGCCAAGGAAGGGTAGTAACAGTGCGGAGACAGTCTTGTGACACCTTTGCCATGTGAGGCTGAGCATTGCTGTGTTGAAAAATGTCTCATGGGAGCCGTTGCATGAGTGGAAACACATGTGGGTGCAGGATGTCATGGACATCCTGCCGGGCTGTCATGGTGCCACGTATCAGTACTAGAGGTGACCGTGTATTGTAGGAAATGGCACCCCATACCATCACACCAGCTGTGGGAGCGGTGTGTAGCTGTAAAGCAAAGGCAAGATTGAGGCGTTCACCACGGGGTCTCCACACACGAACACGATTGTCATCACTGCTGATATTGAATCTGGATTCGTTGCTAAAGACGACCTGGTTCCATTCCGCTGCACTCCAGTTTCCTCGTGCGCGCACCACTCCAAACGCAGGCGTCGATGGGTGGGCGTCAAAGGGCAGCACACGAAATGGGCGCCTGATCCCAAATGTCCTTCAGCCAGGCACCTTCGTATGGTTCGAGAAGACACAGGGACCCCAAGTGAAAGTGCTACCAGTGTCTGGATGGCGGCCGATGAAGCAGTTGGCTGTATGCCTGCATTTCTTACGATGTGGTGGTCTTCTAAAATGGAAGTCAGATCAGAAAAGTGAGAGGGAGCGATCCTATTGGCCGAGCCAAGAGTTCAGCTAATAGGGTATAAGTAGTTTTGCGAAAGTGGTTAACCAATCAGAGTGATTCTGCGATTCAACTGAGTTGGATCGCAGGGAAAATGGAAAAGGGTTAAATTTAGGAAAGAGAAGAAGTTAATTAAAATCTGGGTTGACCAAGACATCCCTTGGTCTTCTAACAGAGAAATGAGAGTAATAATTAGGAATATCTCGAATAGATGGGTTGTCATGCCCATCTATTTTATTAAAGAAGTTGGAAGCTAGTTTTCGAATTGTTTGTCTTATAGTTGGGATTTTACATGCTGCTCTAATATCAGCATTTCTCATGTACCAGTGGGCATCGAGAATCTGTCTTAGAATAATGCTTTGAGAGCTTTCAAGTAGATTAATATTGGTTCTTGCTACATGGCCCCAGACTGGTGAAGCATTGGTGAGAAGGGGTTTTAAGATCAGAGTGTAGATAAGCAGTTTATTACGTCTATTTAATTTAGACTTACGGCCGATAAGGGAATAAAGATTACGCGTAGCGTTTTTAAAGTTATTTCTAATGTGTATAATGTGTTGTCTCGGAACGTGAGAGTTTTATCAATAATGACACCAAGGTATTTGATGTGATGAAACCAGGGGATTTTTTGATTTTGAAGAGTAATTTCAGGGGGTGGGATTCTTTGAGAGAAGAATGCTGCTTCAGCTTTTGAGGTTGTTCATGGCAATTTTCCAAACGAAGAACCAAATTTCAAGGTGAGCCAGGTGTTCATTGATGTTATCAGTTAGTGTGTTGAGGTTTTTATGTCTGCTTAAAATGGCCGTATCATCTGCATACATACAGAGCATTGTGTTAGTACTTTTAATTATGTCATTTACATATAAGTTAAAGAGAACCGGTCCGAGAATCGACCCTTGGGCAATTCCGGCCTTTATAGATTTGACTTGGGAGAACGTGCGGTTAATTTTAAAAGAGAAAGTTGTGTCGCTAATGTAGGAATTTAAAAGCAGGATTAGTGAGGGGGGGGGGATTTTACAAGTAATTAATTTGAAGAGAAGGCCAGTATGCCAAACTCTATCAAAAGCTTTTTGAATGTCAAGGAATACTGCAGCTGTGTATTGATTTCTGTTATTTCCTTCCTTGATGTACTCCACGATGCGAAGTAGTTGATGAGTTATGGAGAGACGAGGGCGGAACCCGTGCTGCTCCGGAATGAGAATTTCTCTTTTTCTAAAAAGTCGTTAAGGTATCCGACTACGTTCGGAACCGTGGTTTTAAAAAAACGCATAAATGGATAAATTTCGTGATATCATTAGTATCATTTAGTAATTATTAGATCATTAGTATCATTTAGTAATTATTATATCATTAGTATCATTTAGAAATCATTAGTATCATTACCTTTTGTATCATTTTTAGAAACAAGTTTGCTCATGTATAAAATTGTTTAAGGACATTTTGAAAAAATTATTTTAGAATTTTTTGAAAATTACTGAATAATCTTTTTCAAAATGTTTTCTTTTGTGAAAATTTTCTATTAAAATAATTTTTTCTTGTAAACCTCGGACCTCTGACAGAAGCTCAACTATGATTTTTGAAAAATTCACATTATTTTCAGAGTTACAACCAAATGAAATAATTATCGGCGTTTTTTTCTTAAAATTGCTCCCCTCTGTTGTCGTAAAATATGGATAAACCCACTTCTAAGTTATATATTTCAAAAATTCTAGTTGAGCCTCTGTAGGGAGGTCTGATCTATATACAGGCAAAATATTATCATAATAGAAACATTTTTCACAGGAGAACATTTTGAAAAAAAATTATTCTAAGTTAATTTTTTGCCAAAATATTGTATTTAAATAATTTTTTTTTTGTCAAAATGTCCTTAAAACAATTGTATACATGTATTCTAATCTAAGTGACACTAAATATCATGAATATTATCTATTTATTCGCTTTTGCAAAATCACGGTTCCGAACGTAGTCGAATACCTTAAGTCAGTGCTTCTCAAACTTTCACTACTCGTGACCCAATTTTCAATCATAATTTTTATCGCGCCCCCCTTACACAATAATAATGCGCTTTGTCGCTAAAGCTACCATACGATCTTAATTATGAACGGTACAAATTCAGAAGAAAGTATTAAATTTTGTATGTGTTACTTTAAGCAATATATATTTTAAGCAAACTACTTTTTATAAGTAATATATATTTTAAACAAATTACTTTTTTTAAGTAATAATGATAATTATCATTTTTTTTTCGTATTTATAATTTTTAAATTGGAACAGATTGCAAAATGATATTTATTTAAAGATTTATTTCTTCCATCATCCATTTCTAAAAGTTTAAATGTCATTAGAAAATTAGTTAGTCTATGTTGCCTCCAGTGGCGCACACAAGGGGTCCTGGGGTCCGGACCCCAAAGCCCTTGCTTTTTTCCGATTAGTTATAATTCTAAGTATATAATACGTAAAATTTAATTAAATATTTGTTATTAATGATTAATTTTATTAATTAATGCTAATTATTTATTCAATAATTAGTTTTTACTGTGTTTTGTTTCTGAAAATCGACAAAATCAAAATAGCATGATACAAGAATGGTGAACTTTCAACCCGGCCCCCTTGAAAAATTCCTGTGTGCGCTACTGTTGCTTCTTTATCATATCCGTCACAATTAGCATTCTGCGAACGTCTGCGTGAGTCTTGGCAAACCTATCCGACATCTGCGCTAAACGTGAAATTAGCAAATGTTGGTATTTTTACCTTGCAGACCTAGCTTATTCCCCAGGAGCTGGTATCACTTTTAGTGCGGCACCGTATAATAGGCGATACCAAAGCCGCAGTAATTTTGATGCCCAGTTTCCTCTCTCAGAGGGGAGGTTACATGAGGCTTTAAAAAAAATGCCGCCGAATATTCATACGACATGGCCGTTCATGACCACTGTCGATTTTCTGCATCATGCGAACCCGCAAACTTAGGTGCAGATGGCCAGCGACAAACCAACTACGCCACCCAGTCGGCATTTGCGGAATTGTAAGGAGAATAAAACCAAGAGCACGGCAATGAATACAAAAGTGTAAAATGACTTTTTTTAAATGAATGCTCATATTATAAATAGATTTAAACGAACTGTGTGTGTGTGTGTGTGTAATTGTAATCCTCACAAATTAGCATTTATTATTAATGTTAAATAATGAAAAAGAATGTAAAAAATACCGATAAAGAATAATTGTGTTATTTTTAATATTTAAAACGAGAAGACTTCAAAATGTTTTAACCCGGGGGCAGACGCGCATTCGATACTAATGGTAATAGTCGAAGATTTTTTAACAATTATTTTTATTGTACAAAATAAAAATCACAATTCCAGTGAATAATTTAACGAAGAGAAAGGATGCTTACCTACTTTCTACCTTTCTTCATTGATAATTTGAGAAAAATTCCAATCGAACCGAATTAAAATGTTTCTAAGGTACGCGACTTTAATAAAGGACACAAATCACAGAAACTCTTCACGAACGTTACAGGAATAATATCTGCAAGCAAAATTGTCATATTTTGTTCAAATTTTTGTAGTTTGTACCCCGCGCTAACGCTCCCGGGTTAAATGTTTAATCAATGTAAAACTACGAATATTGAAATGAAAAATGAATTATTTAAAACGTTTTTCATCATGCTTTATATGTTTCAAAATACTCATAAAAATAAATATTGGCTAAATAATCCTTCAAAATGTTTTCTCTGCTTTTCGAAATGTTATATAACTCTTTCGTATAGGCACATTATTTACAACTTCCCTAAATGAAAAATAAAAGGATAAAAAAGGAACGAACTATAACCATAGCAGTAAGTTCGAAGGTCAAACAGATGAATTTTTTATCTTCCTAGAATATTTCTCTGGGTCTGGGTTTTGTCTTTTTCTTTTGAAATAGTATTTTAGATTTAAAAAAAAAAAACCTTAGAAAAAAATTCCCCTCATCGGGGGATTACAGCAAATCAAACAAAATGTGATTTTTTTTATTTATTTATAGGATCAGATAGCTAATGAATGTATCGAAATGAAAGTTTTTATGTTTAATGAAGTAATACTAAAAAATTTTTATCAGTGTAAATGTGTATTTCATTTGTAAGAAATATTTTCTTACTTCATTACAGTAAATTAATTTTTTTTAATCTTTTATCTTCGATATGCTCGCCCCCCCTTTAATTTATCGACCCCCAGGGGCGCCCCCCCTTTTGAGAAACACTGCCTTAAGTCTAGAAAGGGGTGATTTTTTCCCTTTTTTTTTGGGGAAGGACAAAAGTAAAAAAATTTTGGGTCTGGGGAATTTGCTAACTTGGGATTTTTCCCAGGTTTCAGAATCAAAATTACAACTCAGTTTTCCATGCATTGGGAAAAGTATCTTGGAAAAGCATATTATTAATTATATTAGAAAGGTTTGAAAATTGTTAAAAGGGGGGTTTTTTAATCATTTTATTTGTTACCCATCTCTTCCGGGACTTTTTTTTTGATTTTTTAATTTTTTTAATGTAAGTAATTACCAGAAGGAAGAGCGGGGGTGGAGATCAGTATTTTAGCGTTAGTAGTTAAGTATGCATTAACTATGTTTTTTTAATGATTTAGTCTTTGTGTGGGTTCTGTATATCTTTTAAATTGAAATTGACTCTCAAGCGATTGAGCAATTAAATAAATTTTTTGGGTTTGTATCGTTAAAGGCGTACCGGGGGGGTCATTACCTGAAATCGCACACCCCCTCTTCCTAAATCCCTTTTTCCCATTTCCCCAAAGGGAGCCTTTTCCTTCAGTATCCAAGAAAGTGGGGTGATCCTCCCATACTTGTTGTCCCGTAAAGTCCTACTTTTCTTTTTAAATTTTGTTTTTTTAGTCTGTTTAGTTCAAATTTTTTTGTTGTGGGTGTCTGGGGGAATTCCCATAGCTTTTTTTGGCCCCGGTTCCTCTCCTTGAAGAGGTGTTTTTAGCTCACCCTGCACAAATTGGTAGCCCCGAGTTCCTTTGGGTTTTGGGTGGGAGAAATGTGTGCGGTGAATCTCACCGTGGGTTTTCTGACGGGGGCTCCCAAACTCTTGGGGTTTGGGTTCCCTTTGGAAGATGGGGAAAATTTTTAGTGTTTGTTTGAGTTTTTGTAAAAAAAATTCCCGGTAGTATTTAGTTGGGGTGGTTGAAGTTCAAATTTTGTTTTTTTTGGGGAAATGGAGCTTGATCGGATTATGGTCAGAGCAGGGCCGGCTCTGAAGTTTTGCCCCCCCGGGACAAAAATGAAAAATCCGCCCCTCTCCCAAAAGGTATAAAAATATATAAATTGTTCATAAATACACACCTATAAAACTTGAATAGTATTTTGCAAAAAAAAGCAATATAACAGTATGCTTTAAAATATTTATTTAAAAATTAAAAAAAAAATAACAAAACAAACAAAAAATTAAGAGTGGTTTTTTTTTTTGTTTTTTAACTCTGAAAACTTTCTGATTAATTCATTTAAATCAATTTGCTCAGCTTTTTTAAAAGTTCGATACCAAAGGCATTTAATTTATTTTTGAAGAATTGTAGACCGTAAAAAATTTTTTGAATAGAAAACCCCTCTCTCCGTTTTTACCCCCTTTATTGGCAAAAGAAAGAAAAAATTCTTAATGCGTTTAAAAAGATTTGGCGAAAAAATCAAAAACTGGAATAAATTTTTAAAACTTCTATTGGGTTTTTTTTTGCCTACTAATGCTAAAACCCAAATTTTTATCTCTTCCTGCTAATCAAGTGATTTATATCTACTGATTCTCCATCTGTCAACTTTCTTTTTTAAAATTTTTTACATTTTTTAATTATTGAATGTGTGTGTTTTTGGGGGGTATTTTTTTAAATCACATATATATTATAAAAAAATTAAAAAAAAATTACTATGGGTTCTCATTTAAAATTAAATCTGCATTCCAAGGCATTTTGCTTGGTCAATTGTAAAAAATAAAACTGTAACTTGAATTTTAATTTAGGATCTTCCACCGGAAACAATTTCGTGCTTCATAATCAAAATTAACATTTTTGCGACGAAGTCTGTGAGGTTTGCGTGACCTCAAAATTAGAGGGATATCGTCTCGTTTGGCCGTTCTTTTTCATCACAGAGCATTTCAGGGAAAAAACTCCATCCGGGTCGAATATCATTAAAAAAAATCTTTACAATTTCTTAAGAGTTCCATAGCAGATGGTAGATCGGGAAAAACTTTTTTTATTTAGTAAACTTCCAGCTTGTTTTTTAATGTGGGCTTGTTTTTTTGAGTCGCTTTCTTTTTTATTCGTAAAAAATAGTTTTTTTCGTCCCCCCCTCAAACATTTCCTTTAAAACTTTTTTAAAAAAAAAATACTTACATTAAGTAAGGGAAGTATGAAGATAATTGAGATAGAGTGTTTTTTTTTCATACAAAAATTTGAATTCATTTAAAAAAATTTTCGCATTTTAAAATTAAAAATCAATTTGTTTGGGAATTTTTTTAAAAAACATATCATAAAATTTAAAACAAAAAATAAAAAACCCTTATTTTGCTTTCGTTTTTAACACTGTATTTATTTATGTTTAATATGCTTAGAATTGATAGGGTATATAGAGAGTAAAATTCCCAAAATATATTTTTCAGTATTAAAATTAGGAAATCATTTTAACTTATATTTTCAACAAAAAACCCCATCTACATCTGTACATAGCCCCACCCAAAATATAAAAATAGATTTTTCATAATTTTTTTTAAACTAAGAAAAAAAGTTCTTCTTATAAATTTTCCCCCAGAAAAAAACTTTCCATTAATCTCTTATTAATATAAAAGTTTAGGTTAAAAAATTTTTATAATCACTAAAAAATTTAAATCTAATAAAAAAAAAATCAAAAAATAGACTACAATCTATAAAATAAAAAAAAAAGAATACGTTATATTTTCCCAAACAAATAAAATTCCTTTTTGCTTTTTCCCCAAAAATGTCATTTCGAAATATTTTTTATAACATTTAAATATAATCATATGTAATCTCATTTGGAAATATACTTCAGAAGGAAGAGCAGGGGATAGGAGATCAGTATTTTTAGCGTTAGTAGTTAAGTATGCATTAACTATGTTTGTAATGATTTAGTCTTTGTGTGGGTTCTGTATATCATTTAATTGAAATTGACTCTCAAGCGATTGAGCGATTAAATCAGTTTTGTTTGTATCGCTGAGAGCAGTACCGTTGGGGTCATTAAGGGCTGAAATCGACAGCCCTCTTCCTAAATGCTCTTGCAGTTCCCAAAGGGAGCCATCTTCAGTATCCAAGAAAGTGAGGTGATCCTCCCATACTTGTCTGTAAAGTCCTACTTTTCTTTTAATTGTGTTTTGTAGTCTGTTGAGTTCAATTTTGTGTTCTGGGTGTCTGGTGAATTGCCATAGCTTTCTGGCTCGGTTCTCTCCTTGAAGAGGTGTTTGAGCTCACCCTGCACAAATGGTAGCTCCGAGTGGGTCCTTGGTTTAGATGCAGAAATGTGTGCGGTGAGAATCTCACTCGTGAGTTCTCTGACTTGGGACTCAATCTCTTGGGTTGAGCTGGCCTTCGGAAGATGGAAATTTTCAGTGTTTGCTAGAGTTTTTGTAAAAATACTCCAGGTAGTATTTAGTTGGGGTGGTTGAAGTTCAAATTTTGTCTGTTCTGGGGAAATGGAGCTTGACCGGATTATGGTCAGAGCAGGCTCTAGAAGTTTTGCCGCCCCGGACAAAAATGAAAAATGCCGCCCCTCTCCACAAGGTATAAAAAATATATAAATTGTTCATAAATACACACCTATAAAACTTGAATAGTACTTGCAAAGAAAAAGCAATATAACAGTATGCGTGTAAATATTTATTAAAATTAAACAAATAACAAAACAAACAAAAAATTAAGAGTGGTTTTTTTTGACTTTTAACTCTGAAAACTTTCTGATTAATTCATTTAAATCAATTTGCTCAGCTATTTTAAGTTCGATAGCCAATATAGATAAAGCATTTAATCTATCTTGAAGAATTGTAGACCGTAAGAAATTTTGAATAGAGAAACGCCTCTCTCCGTTTGCTACACTTTATTGGCAAAGAAAGTAAAATTCTTAATGCGATGGCAAGATTTGGCGCAAAATCTAAAACTGGAATAAATTTTAAAACTTCTATTGGGCTTTCTTTTTTGCCTACTAATGCTGAAACTAACATTATCTCATCTGCTAGATCAAGTGCATTTATATCTACTGATTCTCCATCTGTCAACATCATTTTTAAATTTTTACAGTTTTTAATTATTGAATGTGTGTGTGTTTAGGGGTATCTTTTAAATCACATATATATTATATAAAATTGGAAAAAAAATTACTATGGGTACTCATTAAATTAAATCTGCATTCCAAGGCATTAATTGCTTGGTCAATTGTAAAAAAATAAAACTGTACCTTGAATTTTAATTTAGGATCTTCCACCGGATCATCTCGTGCTTCGTAATCAAAATTAACATTTTTGCGGCGAAGTCTGTGAGGTGGCTGTGTGACCTCAAAATTAGCAGGGATATCAGTCTCGTCGGCCAGTTCTTTTGCATCACAGAGCATTTCAGTAAAAGCTCCATCCGATCGAAGAACATTAAAAACAATCTTAACAATTTCTTAAGAGTTCCATAGCAAATGGTAGATCGTAATCTTTTGTATTTAGTAAACTTCCAGCTTGTTTTTTAATGTAGGCTTGTTTTTAGAGTCGCTTTCTTTTGTATTCGTACCAAATAGTTTTTACGTCCTCCCTCAAACATTCTAATATTTTTTTAAAAAAATATACTTAAATTAAGTAAGGGAAGTATGAAGATAATTGAGATAGAGTGTTTTGCTTTCATACAAAAAATTTGAATTCATCAAAAATTGTCGCATTTTAATTAAAAATCAGTGTGTTTGAGATTTTCTAAAATCATATCATAAATTTAAAACAAAGAATAAAAAGCCCTTATTTTGCTTTCGTTTGAACACTGTATTTATTTATGTTTAATATGCTTAGAATTGATAGCTATATAGAGAGTAGGATATCCTAACAAAGTATATTTTTCAGTATTAAAATTAGGAAATCATTTTAACTTATATTTTCAACAAGCCCACATCTACATCTGTACATAGCACACCCAAAATATAGAATAGATTTACATAATTTTTAATCTAAGAAAAATGTTCTTCTTATACAATTCCCACAGAAAAAATACTTTCCATTAATCTCTTATTAATATAAAGAAATTAATAGAATTAATAATTTTTATAATCACTAAAATTAACTCTAATAAAAAATAATCAAGAAATAGACTACAATCTATAAAATAAAAATAAAGAATACGTTATATTTCTCAATCAAATAAAATTCTTTTAGCTTCCTCAAAAAATGTCATTTCGAAATATTTTTCATAACATTTAAATATAATCATATGTAATCTCATTTGGAAATATACTTATATATTAAAAAATAATATTACAAATATTACTATTCCTTTTTACATTAAAGAAGAAGAAAACATTGAAATATAGCTCACCTATTACTGACCTAATTCACAAACTTTAAATAGTAATTTCTCTTAATGAATGAAAAAGAAAAAAAAAATCTGAAACCCCACATCTGTTATATTGATTCAACATGATGATTCAGAAAAACGGAATCAAAATGTACAATAAACAAGATAAATGAACCACATTTTTTTAATTCTGGGAACAGTAATGAAGGTTGTGCAATGTCTCGTTCCGAAAATGGAAGCTCTGTTATGAAAAAAATTTCTCTTCAACAATATTATTTCGATTTAATCTAAAAATAAAATTTTTTAATCCATTTCTCTTAACTATATAACTTTGGATACGTATATACAAAATAATTTCATTGAAATCAGAATTACCTAGTTTTCTTTTAACTCAGTGTAGTCCTTTCAGTTATAATAATTACTCATTTATGTGAATTTATTTATAACACATTTAATACATATATTTAAAGAGATGTACCTTACAGAAAGCACTACTGTATTTGTATATTATTTTAAGTCTTAAAAAATACAAAATAATTCGAAATTAAAACATAATTACCTGTTGCTATATTTCAAACGAGCTAAATCTAAAAGATTCAGTGGAGCCAATTTTTTTTTAACTAGAGTATGTTGATGGAAGAGATCAGAAGAGCTTGTTTTAATTTCAAGTAACTACTCAAGAGTAAAATATAACATCTGTAGCTCCCTATCTTCAACAAACTTTTATTACCTGCGTCTCCTCTTTAGTTAGCTGACGCCGGATATTTTATGGGTGTCCGGAATGTCCGTAATGATCCCAGTCCGAGAAGGGGGAAAAGTTACAGGAGTTGGTATAACATATCAAATTTCATGATTTAACATAAACTGTGGCCTTGAACCCTTCGGTTCAACATAAAAGTAAACTGACATTTAACGTACACAGTAGAAAATAAGAAACATTAAATGAAATACCTGAATCACAATACTAAATACAAATATATAACTGGAAATTACAGAAGAATTAAATCGAATACACATTCAACAATAAATTCTTTCGGTAAGCCAGTCAAATATTTAAATGTGCATGTAAATACAAGTTTTTTTTTTAAAAAAAAAAGATGTTTATAAATTTAAAAGGTAAACAATAACTATATTTTAACAAACATAATTTTTAACTGTATATAACAGCAGAATTTTGAAGAACTGCAATTTGCCGAACGCTGCTCTAAGCGAAATATTCTGTTTTGTGCACATTTGTCACCTTAACGCAGTAATTAATGTTTCTGATTTCCTGGTTTTTTCCCTTCCCGAAAATACATCAAAATTTCAAAAAATTTAAAAACATGTTATTTTTAAATAATATCAATAATTATTATATAAAATACAAAAAAAATATATATATATATATACCGTTTTTTTCTTCAATTTTCAATTTAGCTTCAACTCATAAATTTTCAGATTTTTAAAAGTTTGTATTTGTATTAAAAAGTAAAAATGTATGTCATGAAACAATTAATAAAATTGAAAACGGTTTAAAATAATAAATATCGTATCAAATGTATTTTCATCCATGCTCCCTGCAAAAGAAGTACAATTTTGTGAGACACGGAAATTTTAAATTCTACTTTTGAACTTCAATGAAATCTCCCGAATGTTTTAATAAATAATTTTCAAATGTAGTTAGTAACAAAATCTGTAGAAAAAAGTAGTTCGAAAGAATAAATAATTATTCTGAAGAAAGAAATTATTACTAATTCGAATACAAAAGAATTTACTTAGTTAATAATAAATAAATACGTTATACACTATCTTTATTTTGCAGATGCTGTTACTACTTTGATTTTTTTTTCCAACTTTATCATATACATAGAGGAAAAATCTTCCCCAAATTAAAAGTTATAACTTTTTTTTAATGAAATTGATCTCTTTTAAGATTAAAGGCAAGAATTGTTAGCGACATAGAAAAAATGTTACAATTAAAAATCTCGGGAAAAAAAAATTCACATCAAAATTAATGTTCCTTTTACTGACTCACATGAGTTTGAAATTTAATCATTTGAAGATGAATCAGTTATTCCTCTAATGTTGCTACTAAGAGATAAATATTAATATACTATATAAATACTTGAAAATTTATTTACTGTTGAAGTAACAATTACGTACGTTAAAAATATCAATTATTATATTGAAGAGATTTTACTTGTATAACCGATTTCTTGTTAATGGAGTTGCTGTATTAATGTTGCATAAATATTAATAAATATTAATGTAAGAATTTGACACGAAAGTTTGGTTAAGAAAAATAATGAATAAAAAAGTTGCGAGATTGCTTAGAAATAATCTCCCTAAAACAGTTTGGTGGTTCATTCCCTACTTCAAATTACTAATTCAATGAAATAGCTCATATTAAAGACAAGTAACCGAAAGTTTTTTTTAAAAATTAAATATACACTGCTGTGGCCACTCTAAATGCAACACCAAGAAAGACAAGAGATATCACAACAAAATTTATTTTGTAGATAACATGTTGACCAAGTATCAAATGATTAAATTTACTGACATCTGTTAAGTGTGGTTCCTGCCAGAATCAGTAGCCAGAGTAGCCACCATTGTTGGAGATCACCGCTGCCACACGCCTCGGCATTGATTCAAAGAGACTTTGGATGTATTCTTGGGATACAGCAGACCAAGCAGCTTCCACACGTTACCAAATTTGATCAGGTGTGGAAGCTGGGGGTGTAATCTGGGCCAATCGTTGAATAACCATGGACCACATGTTTTCTATCGGCGAAAGATCCGGAAAGCGAGCCGGCCAGGGAAGCAATTCAATCTGGTGATTGACGAAGAACCTTTAGACAATGCGTGCCACGTGTGGCCATGCATTATCCTGTAGAAATATGGCTGTGGCCAAGCCATGAAGGTAAGAAAGGACAACTGGCTCCAACACCTCGGAGATGTAGCTCTGGCTGTTTAAAGTACCGGCAATGCGTACTAGAGGAGTGCGATAGTCATATCCAATACCACCCCATACCATAATATCCGATGCATGACCAGTGTGGCGGTGCATAGCGCAGCTGTTCAGCATCCTCTCTCCACGGTGTCTCCAGACTCGAATCCGACCATCGTGGTGTTGCAGACAGATGCGTGACTCGTCAATAAAGACAACTTCATTCCATTCTGCCACCCACATCCTTCTTTCATCGCACCATTGGTGGAGGAGACGTCTGTTGTTCTGCGTTAAGGGTAGACCAAGCAATGGACGTCTTGCAGACAGACCACTCTGCTGTAAACGGCGTCGAATGGTACTCCCAGACACTCAATGATGCGTTACAGACTCAATGTCCTGTGCTATGGTTCGTGATGTGACTGAGCGATCCGTCATTGCCATGCGCAGAATTTGCCTGTCCTCACGTGAAGTGGTGCACTGAGGTGGATGCGATCGGCCACCTCGGTCCGTCATACCCTCCTGCATCCAATGGTCATAAATCCGCATTACAGTTGTTTGGTTTCGTCCAACACGACTACCGATTTTCCTGAAAGATAATCCACAATCTCGGTAGGCCACTATCCTTCCTCTGTCGAACTCGGATACTTGATTAAAAGCTGATCGCTGTTTTCTACGAGACATAACTGATCGTTTTTTGAAGAAACCTCAAGAAAAACACAATTGCCGAACTTGAAATTGTCGAAATCTCCAAGACTTAAATAGCGCTTTGAGGTGGCGCCACAGGCGCGCGTGATGTGTGTTTGTGCTGAAATTCTAATCATATGCATATCTCACCTCCGCAAATGCATGTTGTAAATTTCATGTTATATGCATGCTTTTTTCAGGGTGTTGCATTTACGGTGGCCAGTAGTGTATATATATATATATATATATATATATATATTTAAGTATTAATACTTATACCATAAAATCAGGCGTGTAACGCGCACTTTTAACACAAAGAACAAGAACGAAATTTAAAGGTGAGCGTTATCACCGGATATAAAAAATAACAAAAAGAAAAAAAAAGATGATGATAAAAAATTAAACTTCTACTTAGATCGGAATACTGCTTATTTAAAAGAAATTACATACTTAATGAAAATAAAGGGTTGTAGTTCTAGAAGTATACTATTTTTTCAAAAACCTAAGATAATACCTCGAATAAACGATTTCAAAACATAATAGCACTGTATAAGTACGTTTGAAGTTCCTTCGTAAAAAGGGGGTGAGCGTTATACGGCGAATATACGTAAAAACTAAAAAATGCAGCTGGAAAGTATAGGTGTGCGTTATACATCGGATTTTACGGTAAGCTGTCCACATAAACTGATCTGACAAAAAATTGTGCAAGGTTTTACTCTTTCCCACGACAAGCTGAAAAAATTCTCGACTCTTCGTGGGTGTTACTTTTCTCTTATTGCACGCCTACCCCACAGATGGGGGAACGAAAATTCCTCTGTCTAGGAAGTTTCGAGTGAACGATCGTAAATTGCCTCAGCAGGGGCAGCTAAAACTTATAGCCGAGGTTGAAATCCCTAGTCCAGTAAAAAATAGCTACTTCATGGATTATTTAAGCCCCGTGCCATTCCCCTGGAATACCAAAAGTACAGAAATCTGACGATTTCCCGGAATCCCCTTCATATCAGTGCAGTGAAAATCTTGTCAAGATAAGCATGTCTACTTGTATCCCGATGTCGGGTGCCCATGCACTTGCAAAGGCAAATCTCCACGTAATACAATTTTTTTTTTTTTTTTAGATATAATCGTAACAAATTTTACTAGCAATGGTCGACTTTTCAATTCAGTCTAAGACAAAATAATTATGTTACACGTTTCTAATATGTAAATAATAATATTTTAGAAAATAACTTCATCCAAATTTTTTCGTAACAAAAAGAGTATTTTTCAAATTCGGTTCAAATGCCGTCCCGGACATGCGTCCGGTTTCTCCGGCCCTAGAGCCGCCCCTGGTCAGAGCTGAGTTCAGAGATTGAGTCAATGGTGCAAGGCCAGTTCAGGTTTTTAATTAAGGCATAATTAATTATTGAAGCTGAAGCAGTACCGAACCTAGTATGGGTAGGGGGTGCAAAAACATCAATGCTGTTACACAATGTATGTGTATAGTCTATTTCTCTGGTGTCACTATATGGACAACCCCAAGAGGTATGTTTGGCATTGAAATCCCCTACTAGAATGGTCATGTTACTTAAATTAAAAATGGTGTCGAGGGCAGCACCAAGGTTTCGGAAGTAATCGTTTATCGGTGGGATGTATGTTGATCCGATAAGAATTGGTTCGTGATTTATTGGCGTGAGCATAATGATGTTGCCTCGACACCTGTAAGGAGGGGCGGGGTGGGAACATGGTAGTGAGAAACACAATTTTTAATTAGGATCACGGTTCCACACCCCTGCCAGGAGCTGGGTGAGTCCTGTCCTTCCTATAGCAGGAATAATTTGGAATTTTAAAAGAATACTCTGATCTCAAATTTGTTTCTTGGATTAAAAATATATCAGGGGCGTGCTTATCAATAAAATCGCGTATCTCAACAATATGCGATCTCACTCCGTCTGCGTTCTAGGAAAAAATAAAGAGCCCACACACACACACACAAAAGGAACTACACATCATTAACTGTTAAATTATTGAAAGAGGAGCAAACTCCTTTTAGCAGACAGTTAAGATTGTCTGCTGGATTTGTACAATTAAAAGATTTTTTCATCTCACTAAGTAGAGATGGAAAAAGAGAAAAGATTTTTTGCATTTCGAGTATGGCTTGAAGAAAACCAAACTCGCTCGAGTCGTTTTGGTTAGCATCAAGTGCTTCCAATTTAAAAATTCATTATTGTTTTTAGTCAAGTTTTCGGACGTCGAGGAGGCATTCCCTCGTGCTGCCATCTGGTGGCTTATAATGGGATTTAAAGCTTGGGAATAGCTGAGACCGGGTTTAAGTATATTTTCGAAGTTACGTTTGAGGGTTTTTTTTAAAGGATTTTTATGGATTTGAAAAAAAATCTATACGGAATGGTGAAAAACAGATTTTATTTTCGGTTTTAGCACACTAAAAGATATAAAGATTAGTTAAAGTTATCGGATGAAATTTTTGATTGTAGACTTGTGTAATTGATGAGACATCTGTCGGTTTATAAATTATTTTATCGTGGTAAGTGGATGATTCTGGAAAAAGAATTGCAAAACATGCCAAGATCGTAATTTCCTTATGATATCAGCATTACATGAATGAGACTTTAAAATTTTATGTAAGTTCTACCATGCAAATTGTAAATTAAAATCTGATTTTAATCTGAGGGGAAAATTTTCCATACATTTTTTCATTAAAGACAGTAATAAAATCTAACATATGAAAATCTTGTCACAAATCGTAATCTTGCTTTGCTAGGTAACAAGAGAGGGGGGTGGGGAGAAAAGGGATGATATTTGAAATTATAAAACGTGAGATGAGTTAAAATAATTTTTCTAATAAATTTCAATCATATTAATCACTTGTTGATCCAATGGTAAATGTATGTCTAATGACAAACAAACACCAAAAGAATATGAAATAGGCAATAAGCGAACAGGTCTGACTATTTCTGAATTTTTCTACATTTTTAAAATTTTATTGCATTCAAATGAGATTAGCAAATTTTAAACAAACCTACAAAAATTTTGAAGTACAAAATTTTATATTTTCATAAACCACAAATACAACGTATATACCAGTAATAAATATACTTTTATAATTTATGGTAAGGATAGTAAAAAGTAGAAAAATAATATTTTAATCATTTTAAAACATTCAGAGCAGACTATTCATATGCTTTAAGCACATATTTTTCTTACATTGAAGACAAAAAAAATAATTTTTTCATCTTTTATCCGTGGAAAAACAGTGCAATGCCCCTTTTTTTTGGTGGATTAATGCTCTTTTTAATATATTCTGTGTCAGTAAAGCTTCTTTTAAATGTGTTTTGTTAAGGTTTGGGAGATCCGCGATCTCATATCCCACTGTAGCTAAACAAGATCCATTCTAATCTCCTCTAATAATTTTGAATGTCTCATTTATTTTCAGGAAGAACCGAATGATAGACAAAGGAAGCATTAATTCCTGCAATATTAAGTAGATGATAAAATATTCGCAATGGCCAAAGGTTACATATTCGCGATACATCATATATACTGCACATTTCATCAGTGGGATCATCACCACCTGTATTATAAAAATTTACAATTTCAAGTTTCATCCCTCCAACTTTGGTTACGAAATTACGCAGTCATCGAATTCATTTAATTCATCTTGACAATCTGTTGATACAGTATCTATAGACTGAAGTCGCTATTTCTCCCTTTCCCATGGAGTTTTTGTCATAATTTCTGGAAAATGTTTTGAAAATTTTTAAAAAAATTATATTTTACAATTATTTTATAGAATTATATTATTTTTATACCACATTTGTTGAAATTTTAAATAAAATATTCATGCATATTAATATATTTGATAAAAAAATGTAAACGGAAAGAGTAAAACGTATTCTTCCGTAGATGCTTCGAGTACGAAAACATAACTCAATCACTCGCGGAGTGTTCTCAGCACCCCAAATAAACTTTGAAGGGCGTTACATTCCAATCGTCCTAGCGAGATTGATTACATCAGGCCTGAAGGTTCAATGACCTAAAATGGGCAGCTACAGAAAAAATCGTGGCTCTGCGCATTCTTTTTAGAATTGTAGGAGGCTTTTCTTGTTGCTGGGGTGTACAGAACACCCCGCGCGAGTGATCGCGGGTTAAAGAGGGAATTTCCTTCGCTAACATTGTTAGTGGAGAAATCCCCAGTCAAACCCGTACTGAAAATGAAAATAAAAATGATAACAGAAAAGAAGATTCCCCCGTGGATTCCTTAGCCAAGAAAATAATACCTCTGACTTAATACAAGTTCTGGAACTTTTTAATGTCATTTCAAACCTAGTAAAGAAAAATCCTAAAATTCTCGATCTTCTCTCGATCTTCCTGCCTTCTAGCAGAAGCTCTCATGGATAAAGTTTAATCTACTCATATTATTTTAACCTTTAAATTCCCTCCTAAATATTTTGTCTTTAAAATATTTTTTCTAAATCAAAGTTAGTGCAGTTTAAAAGCTCACTTCCAACCTCCAATCAAAGCCCACTTCCATAGCACCACCCTCATTGGATCTCCACTCCTGAAGTCATGCCCTCCTCTCCCAACCAAGTTGCAACACCATGAACATCGAATATCCAGATAGAGGGTTGAAGACTGCTGGCGCAGTCTAGGTACCTCATTCCCAAAATCATCCGTCAATCATCCGAGAGCGGTGGCCAAAAGGATTCCTTCTCTCACAAATTTATTGAACTCTAACGATCTTTAAATAAGTTTAATAACTTCAATGTATAATTCTGTAAATAATATTCAATAGTTGTGACGTAAATAAATTCAATATTTAAATTAACCAAGATTACGCTACAGTTATTCTTTCAAACGTTACAGCTTAGAGTTTTGGTGTCAGTGCTTAGGTTAAAGAGATAGCATTCAGGACCCGTGAAAGGAGGAAATTTTGGGTTTTGACGGACGGACTGCAAGAAGGGGAAAATATCTTCGAAGCCGTTTCGCGGGAGAATTCACCTTCGGAGAAGGAGAGCGTCTTGCTCAAAGAAAGATCGAACCGATCTATTTTACGGACGGAGAGCCCGGAGGGAAGGAGATCTTAGGAAGCCGTGTCACCAGTGAATTCAAGGCTGGTTAAACTGACCACACCTACTGTTAGGGGGAGAAAATGCAAGATTGGTCAAAAGGACCATTGTTCGTGGTGAAGAATTCAAAACCACTAGTGCCATATTACTGCACAGAATTTGCTTTCGACAGCAAGTTGAGTACTTCAAATGGGTGAGTACTGTTATATTTTTGAGTTGCAAACTGCATATTTTATTAGAAATTTTGGTTAAAATGTTCTTTACAAATTTTGAAAGCCTAGGGTCTTCCCGAGGGACGATTTCCGATTCCGAGTCAAATAATTTATTTTTCTGTAGCAGCGTGGAAGGAATTTCTGAGAATGCTTGAAAATAAAGTTGTGTGTGTGTGTGTGTGTGTGTGTGTGTGTGTGTGTGTGTGTGTGTGTGTGTGTGTGTGTGTGTGTGTGTGTGTGTGTGTGAATTAAAAAATAACTACATTCTTTTTTAACGAATCTGAATTTTCAAACTTTTTAAAATTTTCTATTTATTATTGCAAACTGTAAATGTTTTCCATGAAATACTTAGAAAATTAAAATAATATAATCTTAAGCATTTTAATTTTTTTCCAAACTCTCAAAAAATTACATTTCATTTTTTCAAATTTTCTGACTTGAATTATGGAAATTTCTGATTTAATACAAACATATTCTGTTTACAGAAAATCAAACAAAATACTTTTTTTTAATTTTTTGGATCAAAGATATATAATGAGCTTATTAAAGTTTTGATTTTGAATGACGTTAGATCGCCAATTGGAAAATCGCTTAAAAATTGTATTTTAGAAAATGTAAAGCGGTGAATTTTGAGAAAATCTACGTTAATGGCATCAGTCAGGCTTTGGGCCAACTAGAAGCCTTGGCCCCACCGCAGTGTGGGGGTTTACGTTACGCCACTGATGGATACCTACTATATACAAAATAATTTCATTGACATTAAAATTAGCCAGTTTTCTTTTAACTCAGTAATCCTTTAAGTTAAAATTGTATGCACTTATGTGAATTTATTTATTACATAAATGTATATACATATACTAGCAAAAGAGATTTTTTAAAACTAAATATACTATTTTTATAGTCAGCTTTTTCATGAAGGTAAATAAAAGAAAATATTCTTTAATACTTTATCTTAATAGTGTAAAAATATAGAAGTACCTTTTTTCCAATAAGCAACCTTGTGTTTGACACAATATGTGCTAGAGCCAGAAATTTAAGTATGGTAAGAGTTTTCATGGAATTTTCAAGTATAACTATAGGAAAATGAAAATAATATAAACTTTTCAGTAAGTAAAGTCCTCAACACTAAACAAACAACTGAAAGGATTTAGAAAATTCCAAAGAGTTAAAAAGGGACTTTCAACTAATTGGCATGATTATAATAATTTTGCAACCTTTTTATTTATATCTTAAATTTGGGAAAAATTTAAACGCAAATTCGGCCTTGGTGGTCGGGTCGGGGGCCTCCGGTTTTTGGGGGGCCCCGGTGCACACATCGCCACCCCGGTAGTTACAATGGCGTAACGGAAAAAAAGGCCCCTGAAAAGTCGTTTTGGGCCCCTCGCGGGGATGCGTTACGTCATTGGTTTACGCCACTGGTCGAGGTCCATATGCTTGTTACCAAATCGCAATGCGGTTAATTTTATTTTAAAAAGATATAGGTCTTTATAGTTAAAATTTTTTGCAGTTCAACATTCAGTCTAAAAATAAAATTCCAGCTATTTAAAAAAAGGTACAAGGTTTCCAAAACAAAAATAATAATAAAAAAAAATGTTTTCATAAAATTTTTCGTAACAAAATAAAAAGTATTTTTCAAATTCAATAAAACCCCCAAAAAATTTGCCCCCAGACTGGGTCCATTTCACAGCCATAGAGCCCCCCCTGCTGTAACATAGAGACAACAGAAAACACGGTATAGGGCTAAGTGGATTAGAATATATGAACTTACTCTCCAACTTAGAGTAAAACATGTGGGGCAGATATATATAGATCATGATTAGCTTTTAAAAATATTTTTTTTTTTATTTCTGTTTTAATCTATATTGTGAATCCTTGATTCGCCTGTTTGTTTATATGGCATCTGGTTAAAATTTAAAAATTTTAAAAAGCATATAACTAATTTTTTTTGTAACATAATACAAAATACCATTAAGTTCCCACAACAAAAAATTAAATTTAGAACTTCGCTAACTTTAAAACTATACGAATACTGAAGTGATTTTCAAACAGGCTTTGAATGAAAATCATTTATTTAAAAAGGGGCTGCCCAAAAGTACTTTGGTTTTGGGAAATTTTACAACGAAATCACATTATTCAGGCGTAAATTTTTTGAGAATGTAAATTAATCAAAAAATCCCTTGAATTGTGAAATGTAAAAAATAGTCTAAAAAATTTTTTTAAATTACAAAAATACATATACCCTTGTTCAGAATTTTTGACGCCATTTTTTTGGGCTTTATAAAAAAAGGGCCAGATGGCGCCACGTGCATCAATCAAAGATAAAATTTTTAAAAAAGTTACTTTAGAATAAAATTACTTGATAAACTGCTTAAATATACATTAATAATACTGTTTTTTTATAAAAAAAATTTTTTTGCTGCACTAAAAAGGCTTTAATCACTTCAGAAACAAAATTCTGTTTTTTTTTCATAAAAAAATGGGGGTAGAAAATAAAGAAACCCCTAAACCATACGTAAAATAACCACCCCTTTTTTTCCTAAAGGCAAAGATCAAGTGACCTTAAAAAACCTGACTGTTAGTTTTGCTAAATTTTGGGGGGGAAAAAATTACTTGCACATGTCAGCTGTGGAATGGGGGGGGATCTATTTTAGCACTGATAGGGGGTTTTTCCCGCAAAAGTGGTCTTCAATCTTTTCTATATACTCACAGAACCCCAAGAACACGGGTGGCCAACCTTTTTTGGGGCAGTAGCACAATTTGATAAAAAAAATTTATGAGGGCCGCTTCTAACATTCCCATCAAACAAATATGGAAAAGTAAAAAAAAGTTCATAGGCTTATTATTTTTTTTGCAAATAGCACATTTATTTTTTAATGCAAAAAATTTAAAAATAAGATTAAGTAAATTTTGGTTTTTTTGTTAATAAACGTTTTACAGGTTAAATTCAGTTAGGTACAAAATAAAAATGAGTAACTTGAAAAGTTTAATTTTAAAATTATTAAAAAGTTAGTATTTTTACTTAATTTGGGTTTAGAAATATTTTTTTTTTTTCCCCAATCATTTTTTCTAGGGTTAACTTTTGCAGATGCAACAAAAATTTGATTTTTATAGGTGCAAAACAGCTAGTTATATGAGTAATATTTATTTTATTATGTTAATAGCAGAAAACATTTATTCACTCAAACATATTTTTTATCCAAAATTTTTAGACTTTTTTTCTGAAAACCCCACTTCAATAAAATTTAAAATTAAGATCATGTATTCAAATTTCTTTTAATTTTTCCGTATATCTTTGTGCCCCCGTTACAACTGCACCGTGCCACGGGGTTGGCTATCACTCCCTAGAACTAGGGTCTTTTTTGGGAAAACCCCCAGAACAAGAAAGTATTTTTTTCGAACCCCTTCTACACACACTTTTTTTTAAAGGCAATTAAAAAAATATTGCATCAATTATTAAAAATTTTAAACTACTTTTTAAAATAATTTACTAATTTAAAAATATTAATCGTGATCCCGGTTTCACCCACCCATGCATTATGTTTAGTAACAGAATTTTTGGGTTTTTTCAAACCAAACCGTTGGAAGTCTAAACCCACTGAAATTAACCAATCGCATTAAAACTGAGCTTAATTTATTTTTTTTACTTTGTTTTGCAGCCACATGCCAAAAAATATTTTTTTACTTTACACATTTTCTGAATGCATTAAAAATTTTAAAAAATACTCTTTCCCCCATTTTCCAACAGATCCCCTTCCGACGAACTGCGAAAATTCCAGAATTTCCCCAATTTCTGGGAAGGAAATTTTTAACTGGGGTTTAGTTTCGCACCCCTTTTTTGACCGGACTGTAAAAAAAAGGGGCCTTATCATGGGTTTTTTCATTTTTTCCCCGAACTCGGTGACGCCGTCCTCTGAGAACATACAAATTCACCCAGCCTTGGCGCCTCTTTTGGGGCTAGCAAAAGAGGCCCCAAATTTGGGGCGGCAGAGGGGAGACATCAAGGGGGCCGGAAACCGGGGAAAGGGGGCAACAGGACCATGGGGACTGAGGCCAACAAAGAGAAGCGGTGGCTGACTAGGAAAAAGATGATATAAAATGGGCGAAAGGGCGGACGAAAAAAAAAACTGGGTCTTTGAAGGGCGGTTTGGGCGCCCCTTGAGCATAAAACTGCACCCCTGGGGCCCCTGGGAAAGCGGAAACGGGAATCGGAAGAGACGAATAAGGACCGCCCGGAAGCGGCGGCCCGGGGTTTGGAAAAAAGGAACGGGGTGCGAAAGAGATAAATTTGAATTGAACGAAAAAATTTTTCCCCTTTTAAATTTTTTTGGGTTTTCATGGAAAAAATAGAACCCAGAGCTGGGGAAAGTAACAAAAGTTTAAGGGAAAAGAAGTTTTTTGAAAAAAGCCAAAAAAGGGGTTTTTTTTAAAAGGGGGAAGTCGGAACCGTGATTTTGCAAAAGCGTGTAAATTGAAAATATTGATGATATTTACGTCATTAGTTTAAAAAGCAAAAAATTTTTTTAAAGGACTTTATAACTTTTTTTTATTTAAATAAATTTTTTAAAAAAACTTAGAAAACCTTTTTTTTCAAATTTCCCCTTTTTTGTGAAAAATGCTTCTATTATATTAATATTTTGCCTGATTCCTCGACCCTGTACAGAGCTCCTAAATTTTTTTGAAATGCATAACTGGAAGTCGGTTTATCCTTTTTTTACGAAAACAAAAGGGGAAAAATTTTAAGAAAATACGCCAAAATTATTTCAAATGGTTGTAACGAAAATTTTTAATTTTCAAAAAGTTCACCTCTGACGGGGGTTGATTTTCGGCAAATATTTTAAAAAGAAGCATTTTTTAAAAAAGGGAAACTTTTTAAAAAAATTATTCTAAGTTAATTTTTTAAAATATTGTTTTTAAAATTTTTTTTGCATAAACCAAAAAACAAATACATTCTAATCAAAAAGGGACACAAAATATCGAAAATTTACATTTATGTGTTTTTTAAAATCAGGTTCGAACGTAGTCGAAAATTTAAATTTGGACAAACTGTTGATAGGTCGATAAGTCTTCCCTTCCATTGGGTTTCCCCAACAAAGGGGTACGGTAGCCGAGTGGTATGGTTCGGACCGTGGCTTGCCTTGCCCGTGCGAGCCCCGTACCCAAAAACCCGCCGCGTGGGGGAGCGATCACGTTAAATCTGTGAAACTGAAACGTCCTCCCCTTGGTGTGGTGTGGTAGTTGGGAGGGATGCCTGTAAGGTGTCGTCCGTCCGACCATGGTTCAAAAAGTTCCGTGCCAAAAGCCCCCGTGTAGCTGAACAGTGCAACGTTAATATTCAATCAATCAATTCCCCCCAATTGTCAAAGGTCACTTTTCCCTTGGGAAAAAATTTGTTTTTCAAGGCATTGTATACAACGAGATCAATTATCTCGGAAACCGGAAAAAAGTAAAAAACAATAAAATTTTTTCAAATTTTTCTTATATATAAATAAAACACATTTTTTTTTATTATTATATTATAATAAAAATTTAAAAAATATTACCAAATAAAGCTATGTTGAAATAAAATTTTCAGATTTTAATGACAGGAATGATTTAAATTCTTTTAGGGTAAAAATTCATAAAAACGTGAACCATTTTGATACAATTTTAAAAGTTTTTTTTTTTTTTGATTTATTTTTGTGACTCGGGGCCCCTGGCCATGTATCGTGGACCCCAAGGTTCCGTGGAACACGTTTGAAACCACTGTTGTGGAGTGTGTACTTTCTTAGTGGGTGAAAAATCCCGGGAAATTTTCATTTGATGTTTAACGTTGTTAAGCGTTTTTCAACTATGAATCCTTTAAAAATGTCCCCTCTCTTGGGGAATCCCTTCCCCCAAATACTCAATGTTTGTCATTTTGAGTAAGAAAAATAAAGCAAAAATCCCATACAACAGATGTTTAAACTTTTTTTTTTTCATAGACCCCTTTCCAAGTTTTCCCGGGTTTTGGGGGAGAACCCCGCCCGTAGCTTTCACAGGAATTTTTCAAGGGTACCGGGGGAAAAATTTACCAATCTTGTATCATGCCCCTTTTTATTTTGTCGATTTTCGGGAACAAAAACAGAAAAAATATATTGAATAAATAATTAGCAATAATTAAAAAAAATCATTAAAATATCAAATACTTGTTAAAATTTTTCTACTATATACTTAGAATTATAATCAATCGGGAAAAAAAACAAAAGGGCTTTGGGGGTTGGGCCCCACCCTTATGTCACCTGCTTACCTAATATTGAATTTTGCAGATTTTCCAATTTAATGACAGGTGATATAGATCTACATTTAAAGTATTTAAGGGGGCATGGTACATTTACCGAAATTTTTTTAAATTTGGATTTTTAATATTTTTTTGGTTGCCTCCCATGTATGTACACTATGTTAAACATATTTTTTTCCAAAAATTTTATAAAAAACTAGTTTTGTAATTTTCTAGGGGAAAAACTTGAAATTTTGAAGTGATTTCAAAAAGCTACTCCTCCTACAAAATTTGGATACACGCATGAAATTTGATTTTAACAA
>BMAV01003590.1:0-27908 GCA_019973955.1 Trichonephila inaurata madagascariensis
GAGGGAACAGTCAAATTAAATGGTTACCTTAAATTCATAAGACAAATAATTAAGCTCTGAACTGAGTGTGATCCGATACAACAGCTTTCGCCAGATCTCTTCCGGTGAACTAGGTATTCCGCGATCCACGGCTTATCAAGTTCACCAAGTCTTTCGAAAGTCTCTTCCAAAATCTCACTTTAATAGCAGCCAAACGACTAACTCTAACTCTCACCTTGTAAGGGTTTAAATAGTGCTCAAATTAGCATAGAATAAAGTTTTCTCTAAAGAGGGGGATTTTAAACTCAAACAACAGTTAAAGAATTGTTTTCCCCAAGAGGATTAGTAAAAGTGCGCGAATCGGATATGTCACAAACTTTGTTAAAGATTATCTGCAAAAATTTTAAAGCTTTTCCTAAGATCAATCTATTATGTGACCTACTAACAGTTTTTGTAAGCATTTCTGAAAATAAAAATTAGTTTGGAATGAAAGTGGAAGCATCATCCTTTTTAACTATTTTTCCAAATCAGGCAAATTACTCGCATGAATGCAATTTTAGTAGTTAATTAACCATATTACTTAAATTAACTAATCACAATCCTTTGACATCTTACTTGTTCTTTTATATTTAGTAATAAAAATAATAGTTTTGTTTAAATATTGTTCGCACTATTATTTCTTAAAATCTGAAAAATTAATTTACATAATGAAGCGTTCCTTCGCCTCGTTATTAGACAGAAATGTGTCCAAAAACACAAAACATTCTGTATTTAACAAATAATTATTTATCTAGAAAGCTATCAGCGTCAGTTCCTCAAAAATAAATACTTATCATCTTCAATGATTTGTTCTAGAAGAATTTACTCGGAAATATTTATAGTGACAATAAATGTTTCATGTCGAACTTCAATATTTAAACGGTGCTGTTGCTGTCATTTTTACCTTTAAAATGTGTTTTGAAATGTAAAAAGAATCGAAATATAGACTTTAACAACGCTGTTAAATTTGCTTTCTCCAATACGTTACCGTTAGAATAATTGGGCTTTCAAAATCATACGTCATTTTTCATTGTGTTAGAGAACTGTAAATCATATATTTTTGTAATATATATATATATATATACTTTCGCTTAAAACTACTGCTAAAGACAGGTCATTTATATTATCATACCTTTCTAGCACAATGAAATGAAACCATTATTCTATCTAATTTAGATATATTTTTATTGTTTAACATGCTTTATTTAAGGCATACGAAATGTTAGGATAAACATATGAGATTACCTAGTTTATATAACAAATAAAAATAGAGTCATTGATTACACTGTCAGCTTTTTTAAAAATATTTTAAAAGACGTCCGTGATGGATTATTTTTCAAATATATTTTACGTTATTTGTACATTTTAATTGTGGCGGATCTATAGATTTTTACTTAAAAATATACCAAAAGGAAATCAAGGATTTACCAGAAAATATAGTTGGTATAATTTACACAAAATGAATTGTAGTATTTAGGAACAATAAATGTATTTATAGCATACTACTTAAAAATAAAATGAAATTATTGATTAAGGATTCCTTAAATTAAGCTGTTAAAGAGTGTTTGAGCATATTATCATTGTCTTATTTATTAACTTTCTGTAGCATAACGTAGAATGTATGCAACATACCATTCGATCCCTTACCAAATTCATGAAAATGATTTTATAACATTATCACAAACTTAATCCCGTAATCTACACTCTTAGCCAACCAACTGTAACCAAAAATAACAACTAGATTACGCTAAAAGGGCAATGTGGTACCAAGATTACATTGGCGCTCACCTAATGCGTGTAAAATATCTGGGATAGCCTTATGCTACTCGCACAGAAAACTTCTAATTTTCATAACATGTGCTGCCATTCTACAGATTTTGATCCTTTAACTCGGGGTTGCCTCACAGCAACTTTCTCTGTTTTTATAATTTCTTTTCATAAATATTCTTTTTTTATTTCTAATGGGGAGGGTTTGACAGTAATATAAAAATTTACAAAAACATAAACATAAGACAGTAATTTCCTCATTCGACATCTTTCTTCCTAATGTTGGTCAGCGACAGTTGTTCCACCTAGAGCACTGCAATGGAGAATGGGATAGCCATCCATGACCAATTGGCCTCAACAGATGGGACAGTATAGATCAGAAGCCAGCTTGAACCTGTGTAAGTAGGTGGCAAAACAAGCATGTTCTTTTAAAAGTCGGAAATGAGCCATGGTCACTTGGCGTGACCAATCGAGGATGCTATCTGGGTCGAGATCTTTCCATTTTTTGTTAGATATTCTTTTCATTAGTTGCATGCGGAAATTGGTGAGGGCTCTTCTTTTAAAAACTCGTTTAAAGCTTGAAAAAGGGGTTGAGTTATTATTGACTTGTCGAAAAGAGGCACCCTTTTGGCCCAATAAATCAGCCATTTCATTTCCTTATGTTCCGCAGTGAGAAGGGAGGGTGACAGATTTACCCAGATATTGTAATTTTTAATAGAGATCTGGCATTTCAATATATCTCTAAAAGAGGGACTTTCATAGATTTTATTAAGTAGAGAGTTGCTTGTGAGTCAGAAGCAATGTTAACATTTTAGAATTTGTCAAGACAACATAAAAGCTGTTTCAAGGCGACACAAATTGCATTAATTTTATAGTGTAGGCCCGAGATAGGCATTAAGTTTAATTGTGATCGACCGGTGAACAGGCCAAGATAATTTGGGGTGACTGCCTTTACTAAGACCTAAGATGTGCATACTAAAAGGAACATGTATATCGAGCACCGACGCCAGCTAATATGGAAAATCGGCTTTACACAGTTGACGTGTTGTTGTTGCTCATGCAACCTACCTGACATAGTCAGATCGAGGCCCACGAAAATCATCGTGGCAATGGGCTAGATGTACGCCTGTCGTTGGCTTTTAGCCTTGAGCACCATACAGGTGACAGTACGATTTAGCTCGGAGACTTTCCGAAGGAACGATAGATGGCGACACCACCTATCTCCACTAATTTGGATGGAACGAATTGGAGGAAATTTTCTCCAGTTCCCTGCACTCGTGATTCAGCCCACAAGACTTTCGATCCACTCATTTAACGAGCACAGTTCCGAGAGTACTCGGAGGGTATTTTGCGGAACGGGCATCGAACCCAGGACATCCGGTCCGGAGTCCGGTGTTCTAGAAACTAGGCTACCGACGGCCTTTCACAGTTGATGTGACTGTGTTTACTTAAGCAAATGATGCGAAAACGTCTAGACGATACATGTACCTTCATTAGAAGTGCATGATGATGCTAAAAACCTTCACTGCCTCTGTAGCAAAAAAAAAAACTATCATTGTAATGCCAACCTTTAAATGAATTTTTCTCCACACGCCGATTAAAGGGGAGAATAAATGCTGATGATCATTTCTTTCCGAGATAGCACAGGATTGGCTCTTGAAACATCATCCCTCACCCTGCGTTTTCCGGATTCAGGTTTTCGTGTTGATATCAATTCCCGCAATGGTGCGGGACTCGGCTGCGAACAAATTAAGTACATACATCGGTTTACTTATGTTATCTGTTTGCTGCATTGATTATGGGCTAGCAATCACTCCTAGTTGCTCAAGTATTCAACTTCCTAATTTTGTGTTACTTGTGTTTTTGTAGTAAAAATAGAATTTGTCATTATACTTCTTATGGGCGTTAGAGAAATATCATGAGGGTAAATTTTTACAATGCGCGCGCACACCGTCACGGATGTGACACACACCATCACGGATGCGAAAATCCTTTGTCTAGAAATATACAGAAAGGGACAAATCATTCCCGCCTTTGAAATTTCAGAAAAATATTTCTCTTCTCTTCCCTGAAGAAGGGGTCACCAGGGTTTGAACCGGAGACCTCTCTATCTGCAGCCAAATGCTCTATCACTGAGCTATACACCCCGTGTCCAAGAGCCTTTGCTTTGCGTTCCGTAGGAACGGATACGAAAATGCTTTGTCTAAAAATATACAGAATGGAACAGATCACTCCCACCTTCAAAATCCTCAAAAAAAATATTTCTCTTCACTTCCCTGAAGAAGAGAGCATCCGAGTTTGAAACGGGGACCTCTCGATATGCAGTCGAATGCTCTACCACTGAGCCATATCTTTGCTTTGCGTTCCGTAGGAACGGATACGAAAATACTTTGTCCAGAAATATGCAGAACGGGACAGATGATTCCCGCCTTCGACCCCCTCCCCATATTATTGGTCCTATTGTGCCTGTGCGGGGGTATTTAAATTTATTTAAATCGTGATCATCTCAGGTTTGGCTAGTCCGATTGACTGAAGTTTAGTATCGTTCAATTCTGCTCGTGACCCCCTTTCGTCCTTGGCCCAGCTTGCCCTGCTAAAGGTTTTTAGAAAGATTTTAATCTTGTTACGCCAAAAAAGTATAACTTCTTACGTGCGTACATAAGTACACACACACGTTTTTTTTTACAAAAGAGAGATACAATGTCGAAAACAAGTATTAAGGAAAGTATACATACAGTTTTAATGAAGAAGGGCCACATCTACCCCACTGGGTGGACCGCGACAACCTAAAAATATTTGAAGTAGGCCTTACCCTTAAAAACTCTGCCCAACCCTGGTTTAGTCTGTTCTTATAGTACCCACAGAAAGAACATAGTACCCGCGAAAACATTGCAAAATACTCCAACGCCAGCATTAGGTTGATCAAGGAGAAAGGAACCATCAGTAAAAACTTTCAACCAGTTTGGTTCAAGGTAAAGTGTAACAGTATTATTTCCATAGCAAGCGTGTATAGAACACCGGTGGTGTATCCTGCTTCACAATCTCTTTCCAAGACACAAAGTTACATTTAATTTGAAACAGTCAAGAGAGTTTGTAAGTTTTATTTGATTTTCAAGAGGGAGGGAGATGCCCTTGTCCAGCTTTGACACTCGTTCTCTAACGCTCTGAATAAATAATATAAAATTTAAAATTCCATAAAAAAAAAATCCATGTTTTTTTATTTTTTTATTACCTCGAATCCAAAAGTAGAAACACACAAATCCAAATTTATGAGAGAAGGAGGGTTGACATAATCTAAAGTCTTTACAATAATTGAACTTAGTTGATGTTAGCGAATAAGAACATTATATCGCTCTATCATTTTCTTCTAGAATATATTATAATCAGTCACTAATGCTCTAAGGGGACGGTGGACCTTTAAAACGAATTTCTTAAATTGTTAGCTTAATTAGCTGAACATTGAATTAATATAGTAAATGATTATTATATTTCACAATTTAAATATATTTTTCAAAAAAAACTATTATAAACAGATTTTTTTTAAAAAAATAAATTTTTTAAACCATTTTTAAAAATGCTCCTTGCGCATTAATTTTTGAGATATGTTCATAATTTCTGTTTTATAAATAGATGAATTACAACAAAATATACCTGTGCAGGGATTTTGAATTGAGAATAAAATTTGATGAAAAAAAGATAAATTTTCTGTATTATATGAAATATTTCACCGATTATTACACATTCAAGGTATTCAAAACCCCTCAAAATGTGATCTGTTGAATTTATTAGAAAACTAATGCACAAATTTGGGAATTATATCATCTTTCATAAGTCGTGAAAATTTCAAAGAGATATAACGTAAATTGAAACGCAAGAAGCATTTTACGTAACAATGAAAATGGAAAATTTACGAACTAAGAAAAGTGCATTTTTAACATTTATTTCAGAAAAATAAAAATAATAATTCAGTAATTATTAATCAAAATGTCTAAATACTTGACAGAATCATTTTGTGAATTATAAGGAATGTTATTAGTATAAAAAATCAAAATTCGAATTTGGACCAAAATTTTATATTGTGAAGGTCCCCCATCCTCTTAAAAAGAAATTAGACAGCAACGTATAGTGCAAGTTAAGAAAATAGGATTAATTATTTTAAACTATCAAAAGAACACTTTCACAATGAAACCAAAATATGCAAAAATAGTTTGTAAGCACTTACATTGTGTTAGGAATGAAATCATTCTACACTCTTTGTGTGTTTGAATCAATAATAGTTATAAGCCTTGTATCGCATATATATAATTTTCTTTTATTCATCATTAGAGTATACGAATAAATTAAAGTTTTGCACACAGGCCAGTCATCAGTTTTTTCTAAAATTTGATTTCAAATAAAAATAATAATTCACTCTATAGCTATATTATGATGTAAATGAATTGAATAAATACCACGAATCTCTCTTACCAAGAATATTCAAAGCATTCAATAAATTCAATAATACGATGAAATATGAGTATTAATTTCTAATATTAATCTCAGTAATATATCGATAAAAAAATTATGGTTAGAGAGACTGCATTTATTATATTTGTTATTTTAGGAAATGGTTCACTGGAGCGATGTGTCCAATGCCTAATTCTAGACTCTCCTTACTTCGTAAATAGATGTGCTCCTGTCAACAAACATGAGAAATAATCTGTTAAGAAGCTATCCTGAAAGACTGTTTTCAGCTAGAGAAATGAATCAAATAGAAATAACAGGTTAGAAGGGTTTACAAATGAAAAATTGCGACACTGCTGATAAATAGACACGTAAATGGATTATTTTTAAAGACAGCTTTTCTGCACGAATCTACCAAAGATACAACGTAATTTGACAACATGAGTGAAGAATCGAACAATTTACGCGCAAGATATATTTTTTATCTGCTTTTGCTTCTGTTATATATATGGCAAGACGTAGTTATTGATGGCATTAAACTTAAAATTGCTGCAAAAAATTCAAGAAACAAATAAATGATTCATTTTCAGTAACCACTCTTAACAGGCTAAAGAAGTTTCTGTAGCTCTTGCATTAAAAAATGAATTTAAGTCATTGAATGCAGTGGTTCTCAAACTGTGGGGCCCGCCTCCCTATGAGGGCTTGATAATTTTACGTTGTGGGCGCGAGCATTTCAAAAAGTATAAAATAAAATTCATTTAAACATTTATTAATTTACTGAAAGGAAACAAAACAAAATACATTCTGACATAATAATAAAAAAACCACTGAAATATAAAAGGATCAGAAGTGTACAAAGTATTTGATAATTAATTTATCCATACCAAATTAAGAACCAGTTTAAAAAGTATTAGAGTTGGGAGAATGGTGATATATATATATATAGTATACGAAATACTTTTGTTTTTCAATGCAGAAAATTCATCATCTACCCCTGCCCAAAGTTCAAAGAGTGTGTGGTTTATTATTAAACTGCCTTTTGATTTCGTCACTTGCCCTGAAAAATATGAAGATTTCTGTTTCGACTGTTGAGAACCTTTCTGTATCAAGGTCCCTGCGTACTAGGTAACTTCTTTAATTAAAAATTATTTTGCAATCTGTTCCATTTTAAAAAATTAGCAAGGGAAGTAGCATGATATACTTATCTGTTATTTGAAAAAAACTTATTTAAAATATCCATTACTTAAATGTGAAATATACGAAATTTGGTATTTATCCTGATAATTTACGTGATTTATAATTAAGGTCGTTTTGTTGATTAAACGTCAAAGTACATTATTATTGCATGTAATGCATTGTTACTGTACAAGGGGGAGAAGGCGTGATGAAAATTATGATTGAAAATTGGGTCACTCATATTGAAAGTTTGAAAAGCACTGCATTAATGTGAGGTCAATATTTCTCGTAGGTCATCTAATGTTGGCATCTATCACGTGATTCATTGGCTTAAGCCAATTAATCAAACAAAATAGATTCATTAAAATAGTGTATTATCCAATTAATATTTTTGATGAAAATTTGCTTGACTTTGCTTTTTACTAAAAGAGCTAATAATATAAATCTAGTTTTAAAGAAGAATGATATGCTAATCAAACCTTGGGGGATTTGTTGCCCTTTAATGTTTTTTACAGTGAATGTATATATATATATATATGACATGTTTTTGGAGTCAGAAACAGACTTAGTTTTAAAAAAGGTCTTTATCTTAGAATGAGTAAATTCTCCTGATAGCATTGAAGAGAAAAAGAACGTATCGAAATTTTAAAGAGTATAAACTAAAAAACCTGATTTGCCCGTTAAATGATTCTCTTTGAAATATTAATATATACATATAGGATATTAAATATAAATCTGGAATTATAATGTTATTGGCTAGGTCATATGCTTCGGAAGAATATAAGATGATTAATTTGATATTTGAAATGAAATGTAAAACGCATAGTTAGAGGCTAGAGAAAATAGAGAATTGGTACACAATCTTTTAATCATCTTCTTTACCCTTTATTTTATATATATTATATATATATATATATATATATATATATATATATATATATATATATATATATATTATTATATAACTTATATATATATATATATATATATATATATATATTATGAAATCATAATAGGTCTTCATTTTAGTTCAAAGACTCTTTTGGTATTTTCAATTTTAATAGCTCTACACCTCTCTCTCTCTCTCCCTGTTTCTTGAATTGTCTGTTTATATCCAATTTTAGTACAATATTATTTTGCACCATTTATTTTCTTGATATCCAATTTTTCATTCTTTCTTAGCCTTGTAAGAAGTACAATTTTGTCTCTTATTATTTTATTCTATTTTATTTTATTATACTATATAAATATATATATCAAAACAAACAAACTATATTTGTGACATTTTAAGCGTGCATTTGATAAACAGCTGTAGAATAATTCGTTACGGTATTTGTAATTTTTATTTTGATTGTTGGAAATAAACAAGAATTTTCAATGAATTAAAATATAATTAAACAAATCGTGACATTCTGGAACACAGTGCAAACTTTTCTAGAGATAATTTATTGGACTTTCATTATTTCTAGATTATACGGTTCTCTCTGAATTATTTGAAATACAATTGTTAATTTCATTATTAGCATGATTTATGCTTCGGCACAAACCAATAAACAATTATTTCGCATGAAAATTTTGGAATCAAAAGTTGAGAATAAATCAAATCTAAATTATTCTCCTCTTCATTTAATAAGCATTGATGGTTCTTGTTGTTAATTAGATGCATAGTTAGAGTCTGGAAAGTGAAGAGACAATTTGCACGCATGTTAAAACTAACTTAGTTACTGGGAAGATAGATTTATAAAGCAGGTGCACACACACAACTGAAAATATAATGGAGAGTGCCGATGGCGAATTTGCTCTGATTCTTGTTAAAAGTTTATTTAATGCATTCTCGATTAAATTCGAATTTGAGAAAAGTTGTTATTTAGAAATGTACTGGGTGATGCTATTGTGGTATCAGCTCGGAATTTGTTAGAAACTGTTTTGATAAACGTAATGGAAGCAAAAGGTTATTGTTCTATTGATGAAAATGATAAAACGTCTGAATGGAAGAGAAATATTGTTATGAATATCATTTCTTTTTTAAAAAATGTATCTTAAATTTAATCACATATGAATATGGTGTGAGAATTCAGATTTAGTCTATTCGAATAGAGTATTTATTGACGAAGCACTATAAAGAAACACGAGGGCTATAAAGCATAGAACCTCATTATTTTGAACTTCAGTTAAGTGACGAGGACTAAACCTGAACTGGTATCCATCTTTTAAAAATTCTATCACATAACACGGCGTTGGAGCTTGAGTGTTATACTAAGGCTCGAACTCATGTGTCGACTATACTCTCACGACCTCTAGGCTACAGCGACCATCAAATTTTCTTATCTAAATGCAAAGAGCAATTGATAGAAATATTTTTAGACTTCAATTATATGTCTAATTGAGAAATGCCGATCCTCTGACATCAGAATCTATTCACCGATGAGAAAGAACTTTAAACGAGACGGAATTTGATATCTCAAACTGACATGTATTCGTAAGTTTTCGAGATAGAAGTTATTCATTTTGTAGGAGTCCTGTTAAGTATATTAGACCATTAACGACATTCCATTCTGTTCGAACACGTCATTGTACACACGTGATTGATTTAAATTCCGTTAACCAAAGTACTCCCTGCACCACATTTGCTGTGGCGTCCCACATCTTTCATTATGAAATAAGCGTAACAAGTTTATTGTCTGCGATAACCGAATAATGCATGCACGTGCGACTGATCGGACTAGACCCAAAAATCTCGGAAGGGTTTCAAATCCACGGATGAACAGTTTATTACACTCTGATGGGTAGTTCCGTAATAATAAGTAATAATTTTTGTATACTTTAAGCCTAGACCCCTGTATATAAAACGTAATCAAATTATTTAGCAAGGATTATTTTTTTCAAAGTATCTTCTGTAATCCTCTTTAGAAAATAAAATAATAAAAGGTATTCAAAGGAATAGAAACCTTTCATCACACTATACTGCTTGGAAATTTTATTTATCTTACTACCGTTTATAATACGAAAAAGATAGGAATAAACTAAAGAGGTTTCCGCAAATTTTAATTGATATTTGAGTTCTTATTTGAAATTTATTTTAAATACTCGCAATTTATGCAGAAAAAAACTACATTCTGCAAATATGTTATTTTTCATTAACATCTGTTCCACATATGCGACGTGGTTGTGATAGCTTAGGAGTTTGGTCACGAACTCCTGGACAGAACTTTACTGGTGAGAGTCCTGGTTCCACTAAGGACCTCTTGTGTAGAGGAGGCCGATTCAAACGAAGCTCAAGGCATTGAGTCTTGACAGTTAAGGTTCAATGTCCTCTCATGGTGGATGATGATGTTGGCCTTGTAACTTGGCGATGTTTCATAATCATGAGGTCCATTGCCAACAGCCCTCGTGTTGCTTTATTTATTAACCAACACCCGTGCTTGGCTTATTAACCATTTGACGCCTAGTCTACCAAGAACGACTGACATCATCGTCAATCAGGTGTGCCTCGAGTCGCCTGCATTGAAGCAGGTGGTCCCCATCCATCCTGGCATGGCCGCGTTGAGGGCAGACCACTTCAGCACCCAGGCTAAGCCAGTGGAGGTATACTCCCAGGAAGTCATGTCCGGTGATTAGGCAAAAGCGTGCAGTGGCCTCGGCTCTCTCAAGGTACCTCGGCATAGGACCCAAAGTGGCCAAGGTTTCCAATGGCTTTCCAAGATTTTTGGTTCTTTGTTCTTCTGGAGGTCAAGGGAACTTCCGGTTGAGAAGATTCAGCTCCCTGCTTGGCTTTATGGTCGGTTCTCTCCTTATCGGAGATCCCAACATGAGTAAGTGCAACAGTCCAGCTGTTCGGTGTATAGTGCGACAATAATAAAACTTTCACTCTACTTCTGTGATTCTCAACCTTTTGTTTTTGTTACGGTACACTTTTAAGAATTTCAAAATTTGGCGGCACACTAACAATAAAAGAGTTTAAAAGAATTTTTCTTATCTGTAACACACATTTATTTATCCACGAAAAAATAGCTTAAATATATGCCATGAATACCCTTGGTTTGTTTCCTATAAAACAGCCGAATTTTTTTTTTTTCTCAGAGTATACTTAATAATTTTGAAATAATTTGGTGGCGCACAAAAGTGCCGCGGCACAATGGTTGAGAATCACTGCTCTAATTATATGAAAGGGTTTCAAAAATAAGTAAGTCAATAAATAAATAAACAGTAAAGTCCAGGGTTTATTTAATGACTTATGTGCCTTCTATAGTTGAATCATTGGTATGAATTAGTTGAGTTCTTTACGAAAAATCTATCCATTAAAAGAAATTGCAATCCTATAGTTCACTCTTTTCATAACAGTATATAACAATACCCCTTTAAAACATCTCTACTGTTTCATTTCATGTTTTTAGAAATGCAAGTGTTATTCTTTTCTCTGGTGTATTCTTTTAAAAAGTTTGAATATAAAATTTTAAATCTTCAAGTTTTGAGAAAATTAAAGTTATGTAAACCCTTTTTTACACCTTAATATTTCAGATCTTCTTACACTAGTGCTTCTCAAACAGTATTTCCCTGTATTTGCGACTCAATTTTCAATATAATTTTATCACCCCCCCCATACAATAACAATCTATTGAATGTAATATTAACGTACTTTGACGCGCTAAAGCTTAAACTCCAACTCAGTGGCGCAACAGCCCATGAGAGCCAGGGCCTACTGTGCCCAATCCCAATATAAGTGACCATTGGGCGCTGAGGTGTAGGAGCAGATGTCCCGATCAGGTGGTCTGTCTGAAGCGAGACCCAAAGCTGCAATACAACTTAAATTATACACCGTGCAAATTTTCAAGGATAAGTATTAAATTTTGTATATATTACTTATACTAAAAGGTATTTTAAATAGATTGCTTTTAAAATGAATTTTTAAGAAATTCTTTATTTTCGAATTTTTGATATGCTCACGCCCCCCACTTTGGGTATTCACGCTCCCCTAGGGGGCGCGCTTCTACAGTTTGAGAAACGCTGCCTTACATAGAACTGTGCAAATTTTAAAATTTAGGTTTATTTCATGAGGTGAAAACAATAACAAAAAAAAAGTCAGTGAACAAAATGGTAGTGGTACTCATAACTTAAGTAACATAGGTAAGAATATATATAAATAACATATATAGGTAAGATTTATATACAAATTTTGTTTTTATTCGTTTAGATTGGCGAATGGCATTCGGGAATACCATTTCAAAGATTGTATTTTACGAGCAATACTCTGTACAAAATGGAAGTTCGTAAATCTAAAATTTGAGAGATTTAAATTCAAATTCAGCTGCACCAAATGTATTTTTCTCTGCATATACAAAAGCTTTAAGGCACTAAAACAATGTTGTCTTCTAAAAGCAAGATTTTAGAAATACTCAAGAAAGATGAGATAATTTTAATCCATGGAGCACGAATCAATTGAATCAATACTTGGAGCGATTTTCTAAATGAGATTCTGTCGAAAGCAATCGATTTCTTTGTTCCAACAAACGCAAAGAAAATGATAAATTTTTCACGAACAAATGGGATATATTTCATGTCACTTTATGGTTATTACTTAGTTATTTTGAATGTCGATATAGTTAACGTTAATCAGATAAAGCAAAACATTTCCTTTCAAAATCAAGTTATGGAAAACATTTTGTATTTTTTATTAGCATGAAAATACCATCCTTTCTATCAGAAGCTTTCTTTAGGAAGTAAGATTTCTATATTTATCATATATGTAGTATAGTAGTACTTAAAAATAGATGAAAACACTCCAAGTATGAAAGGGAAATTGCATTAAGAAAATTATTGGAGCCATTGTTACTAGATAAAAATAGATTTCGGAGAAAATATCAATAACATTAGTTTGAATGTGTATTTTATTTATGCCTTTATTTCAATATGATATATTTTTCTTTCTTAAAAGTTGCGGTAGCCTAGTTGTGATACCCCGCGCGCTGGGGGTATCATCTCGTCACCATCCACGCGACCTATGTTTGACGGAATGACGGACTGACCACTAAACTCTGCCATAATAAAATTAGTTTATTGTGATCTTAATATATATTCAATAAAACAACACTAGACTAGGAGGCTTATGATCAGGAGTGATGCGACGTAAACCGTAATTCTGATAACTAGCGTAATTAACCACTGAATCTATATTTATAGATTATTTCCTAACTTAATATAATCCGCTCTAGTCTTAAAGCTTCAGCAAACTGTCTTACCGCTATTTTCTCGGCGAACAGCTACAGTCCTTATAGTGTCAGTATGCGACATAGCCATCTTTCGATAGCTATGTCGTGGAGTTTCCGCGTAAGTTAGGGGTGTGGGATTCTCGGAATGATGAGACATTCTATAATTCTTAATATGACTTTTATTAAGAATTTAACTTAAATTACTTAGATATCGAACAAACTTATATTAAGTGAGAATAAACCACTACACGTAGTCTTAACCAACTCGGATCGCGCAATTAGATCACTTATCAATATAAATATATTATATCTGCCTAATCACAATCTCAATAATATACTAGCGTTCAGAATATAATCTTCCTACCTTGGTGGAATACTCAACGGTTCAATTACTTTCAGGTAGACTGTTGGGCTCGCGTGCAATAGTATGCGCCTTGTAGTTATGGCTGGATATCCGTGGTGCTTTGGTAGGCCGTCAAATTACACTTCTACCTTTTCCAAACAGAGCTTTCCCTAAATTGCCATCCTTGATAACTAAACTTTCTATCCTTTTAAAGGTTATCTTATTTACATCTATGCTTCGTTTCACTTCTTGGATTTGGGTTGGAAAAGTTTTGCCATTAATCGTGCTAAAAGAACGTAGGGTTATGTTAGATGAAGAAGGGAGGGTCAAAGTATTTTTCTTCGATACGCCCTGCCCCCTAAAGGAATGCCGGGTATCGGACCAATTTTTGAAACTAGTCTGGCATTTTAAAACTCATAGAACTCATGGAATACACTAAGACTTTCCCCCAGAACCTCACCTAGGCTTTACTTCTCCACTTTGGCTAAAGAAAACAAACTTTCCCAATATATACTATTCCTAATTTGCATAACCACCCCCCGGGTTGGTTTGAAAATTCCTTTTCCCCCCAAAGATACCCCCAAAGAGATTTGAAGAAGACCGATAAAGCCTCTAAAAGTGATTATGGTTGGGATTCGGGCAAGAATGACGTTCGGGTACAAAATAGGAGAGGGCTGATACAAAATTTTTAGGGCTTAAATTACCCAGTTGGGGGTAATAGTTTAACGGTGGATGCTAGCTCAGGTATCTTTTTCGTCTTTTTCCCAAATTATAGTTCGCCAATAAACCTTTATTGTTTTATGTGCAGCATTAAAACACTCCTCCTATTCCAATTTCTATATTAGATCACACCCCCCAAATTAATTAAAAAAATATATATATATATTTTTTAAATATTTTTAAATTTTTATTTTAATAAAAATTTTTTTTTTTTTTCATCCCTCAAGTTCAAATACAATTTAAACTTTAAAAGGATGAACTTTTATTTTTTTTGTTTTTGTGTTTTTCAAATAATTCATTAATTAAATTTAAATATTGAATAAATAGTAACCAAAAAAAAAATTTTGAACATCATATATGAAAAAAAGGTGCTCGTTTTGCCCCCGAATCAAAAAAGGGTGCGGGTTTAACTTCAATCCAATGGTCTGTTCAATTTCACTTGGGATGGCCTAATTTCTGAGAATGTAAATTTTTTCATACTATTTTTTAGAATAATAATTTAATTTAAAGAATAAAATAACAAACAAACAAAATAGTCCCAAAATCCACTAGAAAAGGGAAAATGGAAAATTGCAAAAAAAATTGCTTTCTATTCTGTGACTTATTATTGTGATTCTGTCATGTGTATATACATATTTTAAATTAATCGTAATTATTTAATAAAAAGTAGTTGAAATAAAATGTTTCTTTGTTGACCTAATAGTAATTTTTTTATATTACCTGTTTAAGAATAAGAATTATAATATGTTTATAAGAGATTATATGACACATGGAATGTATTTATAGCAAACATTTATTTTAATGATCTTTTTCTCTTTATAAATTATCAGGACTTTGTTGCAATGATATGTGTGTGATTACCCTTGTTTCAAAATTCCAGCAAATGTTTTTTGAATGTTGTTGTCTGGTCCATGCAGTAAAATCAAATAAGGGAAACGTCAAAACGACCCTTTATGTCGACACCTTTTTGGGGAAAAAAAACTTTATAGTCCTAGGTGTTATTTGAATACTAGAGAAATTATATTCCAATGATAAACATTAGTATAAGTGCGATTTAACAACATCTACTGGACTAATACTAATTCCTTTACCCCACTTGCCTATTTGTTTTTAATAAAATTAATGTTTAAAGCTTGTTGAGAATAGTCATCTCCCCTAAGGTTAATTAAAATTTCAAATATAATTATACAAAAAGAAAAATAATGGATATATTTCGAATGTAAATTATTATTTTTATTAATATGATGGGTAAGTTCAACATAAGCATTATGTGCAAAATCCATTAAACGAGTAATAAATACACGCATATTCCTAACATTTAAGCCAGAGTCCTTTTATATCATTTTTTTTGTTTTATTTTTAAAAAATCCCTTGCCAAAAAGAAAGATATATTCTTATACCATTTGTTATATTCAATATATTACTATGACTGAAGATACTAAGGCAATTTTTTCCCTTTATCATCTTATTCATTAAAAGAGGTAGGGCCGTGGGTGGCCTAGTGGTTAGAGCATCGGACTTCCCACCGGAAGGCCTGGGTTCAATGCCCGATGCCTAAAATACTTCCCCAGTAAGCCGGGGACATTCTCTTTAAAATCAGTGGCCCAAAAATCTTGTGGGCTGAATCACGGTGCAGGGGACTGGAGAAAAATTTTTCCTCCCCCTTCTTTCCCATGCCAAAGTTGTGGAGGTGCAGAGGGGTGGTGTCGACACTTATCGCCCTTTTCGAGTTTTTCCCGAGCAAATTTTCGTACTGCCCCCTTTGTATGGTGTTTGGGAACGACAGGCGTGTTTCCCAAGCCTCTTCCACGATGAACTTCATGGGCCCCCTCGTTCTGACTACGAACGGTGGGGGCCCAAGCCACAACAACAACAACTTTTTAAAAGAATTTGGGTGACTGATTAACCTGCATGGATATCAAATTATCCCCCTTTGGAAATAGGGGAAACTGGGTTTGGCCCACTTTTTTGCAGTTGGTCTGGGTACTTTCCCAAAATGTTTTCCCTTGGGGGTTTTCCCCCAAAATGTTGCGGGTTTTTCCCAGAATAGCTATCGATCGGGAAAAAAATGTTGTCAAACTTTTTTTTTTTAAACTTTGGGGGAAGCCCCCTTAAAATAGGGGGATAAATATGGTTAGGGCAAAAAATTTTTTTTTGCATTTTGAAAAATTTCCCGTATTTTTGCTCTTTTATTCTTGTCTGATAATTTTCTTCTCCGTCCATAGTTTCTACATTTAGAAATTACATCTTGTTCTTCCATCCCCGGGGTCGTACTTTTCAAAATTTGTCCCAAGATACTTCTCATAGGGATTTGGGCTTTAAAAACCCTTTTGGGGAAAATTTATGAATAACCATATTTTTGTAAACCCTTTGAGATTTTTATACAAAATAATACATAAGAGGTTGTCTTTATTTGTATCACTTATCATAAATTTCTTACCCAATTTTAAAACAAATATCATTATTTTATCTTTCAAAACACATATCATGTTTTAATAATAAAAAGTGCATATCTTAAAATTCATAAAATACAAAAAATACATTTTTTTATTTTTCTTCTTCACTAAAGAATTTTTTTTTATCTAACTTTTTACATAAAAAAGAAAAAAAAAAATTCAAAATTTTTTAATTTTAGTGTACTGAATACCAACACATTTTTCAATAGTTATTATTGAAAATGCTTATGTTATAAACATATATAAAAAGTGCAATGTTACATATTAATGTAATTACTAATTTGGGTAATAGTTCAAATAGGTTAAAATTAATAAACATATTACCTCTTTATATTAATGAAAAGTTTTGAAACTATAGGTATTCCTTTTTTTTCCTTAAAATTAATATCAAGAGATCGGGAGTAGTAATAGATGACTACAGTAATAATTTAAAGAAAGAAAAAATTCAGTTTTAAATGCTGAAAAATGAAAAAAATAATAAAAAGTGATATAACGTACAAAAATTCATTTTTTTTTTAATATCTCTCAATCACACACATAGAAATAAAATTACCAATAAAACCCAAAAATTTTTTCAAGTTTTTCCCCTTCCCAATTTTGGCGTATACTTAAAATTAAAAAAATTTAAAAAAATTTATTTCACCCTTTTTAATTTGAAAGCTTTTATAAAAACTACAAGATTTTATTTTTAAATAAAAAGAAGAAAAAAATAACACAATAAAAAAGTGTTATCTAATGACTATAAACGTAAACATTAAAAAGTCTCAAATCAGCGCTCAAAAAAAATAATTAAATTGCCTTTAAAAAAAGTTTCAAAGAGTGTAAAATTTTTAAGACATAAATCCTGCAAAAGTAGGTTTAAATATGGTTCTTCCATGTAATTTTATTCGAACTATGGAAACCGGAAGAACTGTTTAAGCACGATTTAATTTAAATTAAAAAAAGGTGCTGCAAATTGGCAAAAATATAGACGCATTAAGGGTTTGAGTATAATTCGGTATTTAAACAGTTAAGCTTTTTCTGTTATATTTGACTGCATTTGTTAGAAGCTAATAAGAGAGAAAAAATAGCTTTTCTTCGTAGAGAAATTTTGCTATTCAAATGAAAATTAGTTCATCTTATTTTAATGAAATATCTAAAAATAAATAATACTCGCTGTTAATTTTCAGTTAAGATATATCCACATAGCGAAAGCACCACATTTTTAAAAGGTACATTCAAATTTTATGATGCATCACTTCAAGATTAATAATTTTTAAAAGAAATGTATCAATAGAAATAATGTTGTGTGTTTTTTATTTTAGTCTATATTTTCATTTATCGCCAAATTGGCGAATTATTTTCCGTGCATTGGATAGAATTACCAAAGAAAAAATGGTTTCGGGTTGCAATTTGAAAAGTTTTTTTTTTGGTTTTGTCTTTCCAAAGCTGGGATAAAAAAGGGTTTTAAAATTCCCTGTATTGTGTGGAGAGAGAGAGAGATCATCTTATTCAATTCCTACTATTAGCTCACAATCTCTATATATTTATTTATTTATCTTAGGGGGGAATTTTCAGTCGTAAATAAAATACATTTCAAACCCTAAATTTGGGACGGGGTTTTAATGTACAGGATTATTTTGGATGACAATACAATAAATAATAATAATTAAAAAAAAATAATTTTTTTAAAAACCCCAATTATTTAAAAATTACAAATACAATCACGTTGTCATCTTTTTTGGCGACTTGTGTAAAAACTTAAAAAGGGTTTTTCTTTTTAAAAGCATTCATTTGAACTCAAATTTTCTATCCCGGTTTTTAGAACTTTGGGTACTTTAAGATTTAAAAAATTAAATTTTTTTTGGATTTGAACCCCAAATTTAAAGGGCCTTTTAAAAAAGTAGCTAAAAAAAAAATTTTTCTTTTTTGGGATCAAAGTGGGGTTGACTTAAATTTTTTTTTAAAATTATTTTGTTTTTGATGATATTTATTTTTGCTTCCCTTAATTTTTTTTTAAAACATAAATATTTGAATAATTGAAATACACATTGAACGGTTAATAGTTCTGCCATAGTATTAAAACAGTTAAAAAACCGGGATTTTTGTTTCAAATTTTGTCCCAAACAGACTTCTGATTTCTCCTTTATTCACTTTTAAAGCAAAATGGGAAAAAAGGGTGGGTCCTTCTTTTAATCTTTTTTGGAACAAAGAGGGGGAAAAGGTTTTTTTTTTTACAAAGGGTTTTCTTGTTTTAAAAATTTTTTATTTGAAAAATAAGCTATTTACGTAACGGGCTTTTCTCCTACTTTCGACCCCTCTTTTTTTTTTCCCTTGCATTCCCAATTCAGGGTTTTAAATATTAAAAAGGGGTGCTCTACAAAATTTTTGACCCAAACCTAATTTCTGTTTGTGTTTTCCTGATGTTTTATTTTTGATATCTTATCAGTATTATATATTTTCCACTTATACTTAAGCATTTTTGACGGAGAATTTGCTTATATTTCAATGACATGTCTCCGCAATTAACCATTTTGGTTTGAATAAATTCTTTTGAAAATCCTTTTTGATAATGTGAGGCATTTTCGTGCAAAAGGGAAAGAAACGAGGGAATACCTGAATGTGTTATTAAAAACACAAAGCATTAAAAGGAAAATAGTAACACTGCATACGTATGCATAGAAAACAACAGTGGGGTCTTTCTTAACAATTTTCTTTTTCGATATTTATGTGTTATCATCCACAAAACAGAAAATTTTTCGAGAGAATCAAAATTCTGAAAATCTTTTAAATTATCCCACCAAAAATAAATTTTTTTTGGCTCTTTTATATGTGATGGCATAGTTTTTTAAAAAAACCCGCTGTAAAAAATGGGCTTCTATAAGTCCCGATAAAAGTTACTTCAAGGGAAAACGTGTAAAAACTGTTTGAATACTGAATATATGGAAAACGAGGGAATTCTTAATTAAAATACGGGTTATATAAAAAGCGGTTGAATTATGTTGCATTATAACTCATTAATAGTTCGTTTTAATAAGGAGTGTGTTTTGGGGGCCGTGTCTAAACCCCCAAAAACCCTTTTATTTTTTGATTGAATATAGAAAATTCTTGCGGTAATAAATCACATTTTTCCAAAAGGGCGCATGTTAATGCTTGAAGGATCCTGGGAAGGAAATGTGAAGGGGGAGCAGCAAATTTTTCCCAAAAACATTCCCAAAAAGGGTTTTATACGACTGGGGTCTGAAAAATTCTCCAAACCTAAATGAAATTTTCCCTTTCTTCAATTAAAAACACTAACAATGTTTACCTCTGTGTGGTTTACGAAAAATCCCATTAAAAAAAAGCTCCTGTATGTAACACAACAGAAAAACACATAGTCTTTAAAGACCTCATTCCTGCAACAGTGACTTAGTATCAAAACATTTCTATTGTATACATCCAGCTCTTTTTTTTTTTTTATCGAAGGGTTTTTTAAAGATTTTTGGGAAAAAAACACGGTAAAAAACGGGAAATTTAAAAAGGTTTTTTTTAAAAATTTTTTATTCTATTACGATTTCCAAAAAAATTTGGAGACTCGTGCTTTTTGGATGAGGTTGATTTGAACGAGTTTATGACAATTTATGATAATAAAGAAGTTAATACTGGAGAAAGTGAAATCCAACTATTAAAAGCTGATTTAATTCCGGGGGGCAAAAATTTCTAAAAATACGGAAAAAAACCCTTTTTTAAATCAAAATCTTAACACAGAATGTGCATTAAAATTTCAACGTAATTTTTAAGTTTTTTTGTAACGGGATCCAAAATTTTATTAAACAACGAGAAACACAAAGTACTGCTACTAATAACAAATTTTGTAACAACAAAACAATTCCTAAAAAAAAATTAATAACGAACGAAATAAATCGGTTTTAATCAAAACCAAAAAATTATCAAACCCTTTGGTTGGGGGGTTTTAAAAATTAAATCGACTTTAAAACCCGGGGGGGGTTTTTGGGGGGACGACCAGAAGGGGAAAAAACCCTTTAAAAAACGGGAAAAAGGGGGCTTTTTGCCCCTTTAACTCCCCCCCCACCAAAAGGGGGCCTTTAGTGGTTTTCTGACCGGTGGCCCCCCAAGGCAAAGGGTCCGATTATCCCCCGGGAAAAGGCGGCCAAAACCCTGTTCCCGACCCCCCCCAACCTTAAAAACCCAATATTCATTTTTGATCCAGTTCCTAAGAAACCTGCGCGCTTGTTATCAAGTAGCGATGAATAGTTGATAGAGTTGGAAGTTTTATTCATAGCTCTTCAATTTGAATTTTTACATGTTGTATGTACTTATTGACAAAATTTTCATTAATTTTAATTTTTTATAACAAGATACTTTTTTCTGTTTTATAAATATGTAATATGAATTTTATTATTACTTTTGTTGCACGTCTTTTGGGGGAAAATATTTAGAGACCTTTCATAACACGATTTTTTAAAATTGTGAGACATATCCCCAAATGTACCGTAGGTCGCGTGTATTTTTTACACGATTTTTTGGCACTGTTTTCTATAAAGAATGTATCTACCGTGTAAAAAAAAAAGTTCGGTGAACTGTTGAAACGTAAAGTTGAATTGTTTTTTGTGGGTGGTTTATACTCTTCTACGAGATTTTAATGCTCTTATACGATTTCCTAAATATTATTATTCAGTTCAGAAAACATGCAGCAATGCCTTTAAATGTGATAGTACTGAAATTTTTATGAATATATTAAAATTTCTAAAAAAAAATTAAATAAACAATAATTTAAATTATTTTTTAAGCCTATTTTTAACTAACTTCTTTCTTAAAATTAGGAGGCGTCTAAAACTTTTATGTCGCCAAGATGACTCAATTAGAAAAATAAAGTTACCTGAGGTGTTGCCCTCATCAGCTAGACATGATTTTAAAATTTTATCTCTATTCCCAAAATCCCCCGTGTTTTTTTTTTCACTTAAAAAAGGGTTTAAAGAAATCAGCCAATTACTAAAAACTTGGAACTTAATTAACTAATTACAAGACTAAAACTATCTACGAAAATGAATACATTTTAAATATTATCTGTTTAAAAATATTTCTTAAAAATATTTCCAAAAGTAAAAGTATAGTTATTGCGTATGATGTTAAGTATCCAAAAAAAATTTGTATATATCAAAAATTTAACATTTTTCACTGAAAAAACCCTCAAAGCCTTTTATAAAACAAAAAGGGCAGAAAAAAATGTTCTTCAAAAAATAAAGAAAAAAATGAAACATCAATAAATATTTTCTAAAAAAATTCTTATACCTCATTACGATTTGATTCCTCGGGTTTTAAAAAAATTTAAAAAAAAAAACTATGTTTCCCAAAGACTCTTCTTTTGGGGTTTTAGTTTGCAAAAACTTTTTGGAAAATACTTAAATCTCTCAAAATTCTTGTATAAAAAGAAAAAACATTTCTTTATTCCAGGTATATTTTATGTCACGTAAAAGAAAAGAAAATTGTTACTGGAGAAGAAGTATTTCGCGAAAAAGAGAGAATATATAAAAACATTCTTTCTTAAAAGAATGATTTATTTGAAACACCATCTTGACAAGAAAAAATATTTTTAAAAAAATTTTCGAAAATACATTTTTTTTTTGCCCGGAAATTTAAAAAGTTTCGTCGTTTTTTGTATGCGGGAAAAAAAATATTTATAAATTACAGGGGGCATGGGGTTTTTGTGGGGAAAAAAATTTGGGGGAAAAAAATTCAGATACATATTTGAATTGGAATATTTTTTTTTCAATGAAGCTTTTTAATAGATCTTTTCTTTAATTGGAGGAAGAAAACAACACAGAGAAAGATAAAGAGAACTTCTTCAATAATAATAAAAAAAAGAATGGTACAAAAAAAAATAATATGCATTCAGTATCTGGTGTGTTAAAGAGCTTCTACCAGTAACAAACGTGAGAAAAAAAGAATTATATTTAAAAATACACACATGACCAAGATCACAAACATAAAATCTACGAAAAGTACCCATACTGGAACCCCTTTTTTTACCGCATTATGAATTACCAAGGTTTTTTTTATGGGGTTTTTCTTTTTTGAATCCCCCGTTGAAAATTAAAAAGGGTATACATAAACAAAATACTCAACTTTGGGGAAAATTTTAAATTTTTAAACTAATTAATTAAAAATTAAAAAATATTCAACTGTAAAATTAATTATATACTCTTTTTACTTAAAATAAATAGTCTCGTTTTCCCAAAAGGGCTTTTATTAGCCCTACAAAAATAAGACACTTACCCCTTTTTTAATTTAAATCTTTTAACAAAAGGGGCAATCCGCAAAACCCTGGGAAAACACCGTCAGTTGAAAACCCAAATTTCCCGCTATAAAACTCTTTGCCTTGCTAAAAATCCCCTCCTAGAACCCGTGCCGCCCAAAAAAAAAAGGGAAAAGGGGGTTTAAAAAAATATTCCTGAAAAAGTATCTCGTTTAGTTCCCTAAAAAATAGTTAATTTTATGTAATTTTAAAATGAGTGATACTTATAAATTTTCCCTTGGAGAAAAAACGGGTTTAAAGTGTTGGGCCCTAAAATTTGGCCCGAACAAAATTACCAACCAGAAAAATTAATAACATAACAACATGGAAAAATTTTAATTGTGAAGTAAAATGCAAGTCATATCCTAAGTGTGAAATCGTGAATCAGAGATGTGACGCATTTACCTCGGGAAAAATCTGTTTAATATTGTTACCACTGTGCCTGTGGTACAAGCCTCACAACGAGCTTCTGTACTGTTTATGAGCTTCTATAAGTATTTATGGCAACAAAGCCCATTTTTTGCGAAAGTGGGACTTTAATTCCTGAAAGGGGTGCTACTTTCGGAAATGGCCTTTTCTACACCATTCCGAAAATATTCAATAGAATTGTAATCTGAAGATCTCGAGGGTTAATCTATACGACGAAAATCCACTCATTCACGAAATTCATCCACAATGTGAGTTCTGTGTGTCCGCGCATTATCATAAAAGTGTAGTCCGGGCCCATAGCACCCAGAAAAACCTCACATAGGATTCCGCGATCTTATCTCTATAGGGCTGTGAATTGGCAGTACTCACATCGAAAACGTACAGTGGTGTACAACATTATGCCACCATACACAAGGGTTCCTTTGCCACCAAATCTTTCGATTTTTGTTACATAGAAGGGATGAAAGCGAGCGCCATTTTTTTTCCCCCGGTAAAAAACTCGACGAGAACCCACTTTGTTGAAACCCATTCCTCAAAAGAAAAAGTACACGCTTTCATTCTTGTGGTGTCCACGATTGATGTTTTTAGCTTCCCCGGTCTTTCCGCGGGGTGCAGCCAAAGGGACAAAACCAGATTTTGGGACCCCGGGGTAAACATCAATCTTGAAAGGGCCGGCTGTAGACCAGTGTTTCTCAAACTGTGCGGCACGCCCCCCAAAAGGAAAATCGTGAAAACCCCCTACGAGGGGGCGTGGACGTTGAAAAATCAAAATAAAAAGATTTTTTAAAAAAATTATAAATTTACTAAAAGAAAAAAAAACAACTATATTCTGACATAAAAAAAGTAAAATCCTTTTTCAAGGATAACAAACTTGTAAATATATCAATGGAATGTATTTTTCCAATTAATTAAACAATTTTAAAGTAAAGGGAAAGTTTATTAATTATCAGTGCACCCATGGGCTTCTATATAAAAAAATTATATGAAAAAATTAAAATTTTATCTTTTTTAAAAAATACGGTTAAAAATTTCCGCGATTCGTTTCCCCCCAACCTGTTTAAAAAATGCAGGTTTTGGGGGTTTTAAGGGGAAAGGGAAAATTAAAAATAAGCAAATCCTCTAAAAATAAGTAAATCCCCCAAACACACTGTCAATTAACTTTTTCTGGGATTCCAAAACCTTTGGGGTAAATGGGTAAACGGGTTCTTTTGAAAAGATCATACTTTGGGAAAAAGTATATATACGTCCGGGGGAAAATTTACCACTGGTTGGGGAGACGGTTTTATATGCCCCGGAATTTAAGAAAGGGTTTTAAATCCCGTTTTTGGTTTTAGGTCAAAAATATTTTTTTAAACCCCAAAACATTGTTATTTGTATGGAAAAAAGGGGGGTTTAAAAATTAAGATCGGAAAAGTTGAGGGCGCATATATTGGGAAAATTTGAGAAGCACCCCCCCGAATTTTTTTGCCTGGAAATTCCCTTTTTCCACAAAACAGTAAGGTCATTAGCAAGTTTAGGGGCCATTTTCCTCCCCAAGTCGTCGGCTTTTCAAAATGGCGATCCCCGTTTGGTTGTCGATGCTCTGTGGTGACCGTGGCTGACCTTACTGGTGACAGTAAAATTTGTTTAGAATTGATTCCATAACCGTGAGATCACTTTCGGGGTACTTGTAAGCATCGAGCCTCCTCCACTTCAGACTAGCCAGCTTCAAGTAAGCCAACGGCTCTCCATCTCAAGGAATAATCGAAACGATTATGAGAAGTCATTCTCACTGCAAACAAACAGACTATAAAATTTTTTATTTTTTCCCCAAAAATTCCAAAAAATGGGGGATAATTTTCCCCTATGCTTTTAAGATCTTTAAAACCTTAAAAAAAAAAACGGGAAAAAACATCTCTTCCTAAACTGATGGTTGGTATTCTAATATCTGTTCTGCAAAATACAAATTCTTTTTTTACTAGAGACATTTTATAATTATAACGAAAAACATGTTTCTGGCCTTAATTTTGGATATGAGCATGAAGTTTAAGAGCTTTGAATAAAAATAAATTATGCATAACATTTTGTTTTTACAACTTAATTAAGTGATAATTATTCATAAAGAAAAAATAATTATCTTAATAATTATACAGAAATATTAAAAAATTATATTAATAAATTTACTGCACTGCTTTCAGAAATAAATAGTGTTATTCAATTGAAAGTTGAAAATATTGTTACGGAAATTTCGGATTCCTTTTGCTTTTCTGCCGAAACGGTGTTATTACCGGAAAGATTGAAAATGGGAGATAACTCATTTAAATATAGTAAATAAATAGGAGTATCTTAAGTGACAAAATTTGGCCGCTAAGTCAGCAGGATGGCGATAAATATTTCTCACGAAAGTTCCAGGACCCATGATCTCACACTGTATAAGGACGACACATGGAAACAATAACAGTTAATCTAAACTTGAAAGCAAACTGAGTATATCATAGACCTAATGCAACATCTTGCAACGAATTTGTACTGCTGCGTCTTTCGAGAAACTACTTCATATGTTACAGTAAGTGGTACATAAATGTAAAGATAAATATACCAAGTTTTAATTTCCACGAATGATGAACAGCCCATTTAAGATCTCCGTGATTGAAATTCGAATATGGCCAAACTGACAGGGTAGAATTTTATGTGCATTAGAGTATGCACGGGTTATTTCGGTGCATCGTGCATTTAGAAATCGCTACGGAATAAAAGCACCAACCAACAAGAGGATTCTACGATGGTATCATCATTTTAACACAAGTACGTCCGGGATTTCGATTAAGTACAATATTTTGACAAAAAATGAACATAGAATGACCCGTTTTCAAAATATTCTCCTTTTGTGAAAAATTCTTCTATAATAATAATATTTTGCTTGTATATAGCTCAGATCTCTGTACAAAGGCTCAACTAGAATTTTTGAAATATATAACTTAGAAGTGGATTTATCCATATTTTATTACAACTGAGGGGAGGAATTTTAAGAAAACAAACGCCGATAATTATTTCAATCGGTAGTAACTATGAAAATAATGTGAATTTTTCAAAATTCCTAGACTCCCTGGAGAAGTCTTTACTTTTTATAAGCAAAATATTATTATAGAAACATTTTTCATAAAAGGAGAAAATTTTGAGAAAAGGTTATTCTAAATAAATTTTTTGGCAAAATATTGTATTTGAATAATTTTTTTTCTCATAATGTCCATGAAACAATTGTATACATGTATTCTAATCTAAGTGACACTAAATATCAGGAAAATTATCCTTTTATGCGCTTTTTTTTTAAATCATGGTTCCGAACGTAGTCGGATACCTTAAACGTCATTTTGACACAGCGATAAAAAAAATATATATATAATAATTGTAATAACTAAATATATACAGAGCTACTGTTCTGTCGAATTGATTTTAAGGCTTTTTAATGTTATTTCATGAAATTATCATATATTATGATCCTTTATATGATAAGAAAACTGACGTTGACATTATGTTTCGCAAAGCTTGTTGGACCACTGCTTTGGCGCAAACCTGCCAAAAACATTACTATTATGCAATATCCGTTCTGTGCCACCCCCAGCGACATATAAATCAAGATTTACTGGAATATTATCAATTTCATTTGCCCTTTCTTCAGATTCTTTCTCAATCTTATGTCTTCATCGGAATCTAAATTAGAACAAGACACACACACACACACACACTGCAAACCACTACCCAATTTATTCTCAAAAAGCTCTTACAACAAATTAGCAATTTCATCAGGGCATAGACCTTTTTTATGAGTCATCGTTTCAGGGTGTCTGCTCTGCATATGGTTTGAAAATCGAATGAAATTTTCTTTATGAGTAGATAAGCAAACGGTATGTTACGAAATACTTAGACACAACGATTTTAGTATACCATTTTACATTTCAAACATAAGTGCACGAGAAAAATTTCTTCTCCATAAGCATCGGTTAATATTTGAAATGTTTTCTTGGCTGATTTCTAAAGTTTCACAAGATACTTGATGTTGATTCGACTTTTTCCCCGAAAACAGGGGTGCAAAAAAC
>BMAV01003592.1:0-34398 GCA_019973955.1 Trichonephila inaurata madagascariensis
CCTGGGATAATGTTTTTTCCAAATCGGAGATTAAAGTTTTCAAAAGCCATAATTATGAAGTCACAGGAAATGGAATTGACAGGAATCTGAAAAATAAAAATTTAGTCTTCAACATTGAGCATTTTTATAGTCAAATATTAAATTAGAATCCGAGAAATAAATTTAGAGCTGATACACTTGCCAGAGAATGAAAGTGAATATTTAAAAAAAATATATTTATATAAGAAATTATGATTGAAAACAATTTTTTTCAATCATAATTTAAATCATAAACTTTATTCACAATCATAATAATAACAAACAATTGCACATTGTCGCGCCTTTCTTTCGGACTCGTCAGCATCTTACCTCCTTTACATAGTTAATGTACAGCTTTTTAAACTGTTGAAGGTGTTTGGCGAATCTATAGGATTTAATCATTGTACACTCCTTCGTGTTGTGAAACTCGTGGGCATCATCGTGCACGTAAGGAGGCATATCCGAAGGGTCCAAATCATGGAAATGGGGCAGCGATTCCAGATTGATCGTTGAAATCCCCAAATCCGAAAAGAATTTCTTTTGGTTAGTTCCTTTCACCACGACTTGGCCCCATTTACCTTGTGCCAGGTGACAGAATTTACCCCTTAAACAGAATTCCAAATGTTCGAGGGCACAGATCCAGGGAGTGTCCTCTTCATATGGATAATTTCGTTTATGTACCGGTTGGTCCGTACATCTTTCGGGGTGGTAATAAGGTTTGAATGGTCTACGGTAATGCACATGACCTCTGGATTTAGACCGTTCTCTGGCACGGTCGCAACTGACAATTCCACAGGAACGGGGTGTCCGTCATGATGTAATACATTCGCGTGAGCGAAAAAGGCGATGTCAGACATGCTGAGTTAGAGTGCTAAATGAATTTTAGCCGCCGAGCGCTCGGTTTTATACTCTGCCGGCCTTCCTCTCGTTACGTCATCTGGTGGGTTCGAGGTCGGTAACCGAGGTTGCGTTATCCAGTCGATCCGATGTTGGTCACCAAAGTTGCGTTATCCAGTCGATCCGAGGTTGGTCACTGAGGTTGCATCCTCTAGTGGGTCCGAGGTCGGTCACCGAGGTTGCATCCTCAAGTCGGTCCGAGGTTGGTTTTGGTGATTCTATCCAGTCGGTCCGAGGTTGGTTTTGGTGATTCTATACAGTGGGTCCAAACTTGACCGTTTGCTATAAAAAAAACCCAAAAAATTTTGTTATATAAAAAATTAGTTATACAGAGATTTTATTTTCTTTATAAATCACATGAAACAAACTTTAAGGTATGTGACTACCTTCGGAGCACTTTTTTTGAAATATATAATTTTTAACGAAATAAACTTTTTTAGTTAAAATAGGGCATAAAACTAGGAATTCAAGTACAATTTCCACAAAATTAAAAATAATTTTGGATATATTGGGAATTTTGAGTGAAATTTTAGTGAAAAATTGCAGTTACGGTAAGGCTTGTATTGAAAATGCTAATTAATATATTTGAATAATATTTATACAGTACATAAATAACATCCTTATTTATAATTGGAACTATAATATTTGTAATATTTTTGAAATATGTCATTTTTTATGCAAGAACTCAATTTTTTACAAGAAACTGTTATTTTCTCACAAAAAGTGCAATAAAATACATAAATATATACACAGAGATTAGATAATAGTCTAGACTGCAGATATAACTAAATAAAACATTTTCTGAAAATTCCAATTCAATATCTTAAAAAGAAAACCTTTAGTGAACTTTACCGTGAAGCAAGAAATTGAAAAGCATAGTTTTCCAGAAAATGCATTTAAAGATTTTAATACAGTATAAAAAATTTTCTACTAACTGTACATTTTTTAAATTCACCATATGTATAGGTGTCAAGACCACTATAGCTTCATGCTTAACTAATTTGGACTTTTTTAACTTTTTGATGTTTTCTGGAGAGTTATAGATTATAACAATTGTCATTTTTAGTGAAATTTGGATGAAAAATGGCAGTTACACAAAATTCTAACAAATGTATTCAAATAATATTTATACAGTACGTGCATTACATCATTATATGTGTTAGAAATTAAAAGATTTTTAATACTTTTGCAAGTTTTTTAAATATGCCAAATTTTATGCAAAAACACGATATTTTTTAAAATTAACGCTTTTTTTTCATAAAAAAGCAATAAAGTACATAAATATATACACAGAGATTAGATTTTGATTCATAATACAAATAGAACTAAATGAAACAGGTTCTGAAAATTTCAATTCTATATCTTAAAAATATTTTGCGTAGGGATCTACTTCCGGTTTTGTAAAGTTCATTTCTGGTTTGCTAATTATGCTATAACTTTGCTTCTAGATATAGTAGAAACAAAAATAAAATATTTTTGGAATCTTAAATGTATGGGATATAAGACAAAATCATAAAAGGAATTTTGAAAAATATTCAACAAAACGGCGAATTTTGAGTAGTCACATACCTTAAATAAACAAAAATAAGAAAAAAGTTTCTGAGCCCTTCTTAAAGAATTAATTTTTGTTCTTCAATGTTCAAACACTTACATTTTTTTCACCTATAAGTGTTTGAGCATTGAAGTTACCAGTACGACTGATCGACTCTACAAATGAACAGAGGGGGATCAAAGATGTTTCTAGTGAACTGTACAAGGGTTACACTTAGATGACATTCTCAGAATTCTATTGTTGCTCAGTTAATAATCTAATAAAATCGGTTCGTGATTTTTGATTACCAATGGGGAAGGTGAACCATTAAAACAAATTTCTGAAGTTGTCAGCTTAATTAACTAAAAATGTTTTCAATACAGTAAAGGATTATTATATTTCACAATTAAAATAATTACATTTTTTAAACTCTTTTAAAAATTTTCCTTGCACATTAGTTTTTTTTAAGATATGTACATAATTTTTGTTTTTATATACTACAGCAAAGAAGTATATTTATACATGGATTTTTAATTCAGAATAAAATTTAACGAAAAAAATGATCTATACTCTATGAAATATTTCACCACAACCCATTATATCCCAATTTTGACCAAACATCTGACATTGTAAAGGTTAAACAATCTCCTTAAAGGAGAAAATAACTTGAAATGTCTAAAAATAATTCAAAAAAACAACAACTGAATTATAAGATATAAAGTTCGTTATTGAGATGTTGTTTAACGAAGGAAATCGTAATAGGTTTAAAAAAAGTCTAGATTTGCTTTTCAAAATGCGTAATTAGTTTTTTTAAATCCAATAAATTATATTCTATACAATTAATTTAAGGGGGGATTTAAATATTACAATGTCAGATTTATAAATCGGATCAGTAAAATTTTAAATTCTTTAAAATATGCTTACGTTCAGGGGTATTTCTCTTGGTTTCAAAATGCCTACTTCGATCTCGATGTCTTAAATGTCTTCGACTTGAATCTCTTCGATCTCGACTTGATTGATTTCTATCTCTACTATTTTGTACGAAAGGCCTGTAAATGTTACCTGTAAATTTCTTTGGTCTGAATGATCTGAATGTCTTTGATCTGATTGATCTGACTGTCTTCGATCTAAATATCTTTCTATCTCGACTCGATTGAGTCCTATTACTACTTTGTATGAAAGGCCTGTAAATGTTACCTGTAAACTTTTCTTTTGAATGTCTGATGATCTGAATATCTTTGATCTGACTGTCTTCGATCTAAATATCTTCTATCTCGACTCGATTGAGTCCTATTACTACTTTGTACGAAAGGCCTGTAAATGTTACCGTAAACTTATTTTGGTCTGAATGATCTGAATGTCTTTGATCTGAATATCTTTGATCTGACTGTTTCGATCTAAATATCTTCTATCTCGACTCGATTGAGTCCTATTACTACTTTGTACGAAAGGCCTGTAAATGTTACCTGAAATTTCTTTTGGGCTGAATGATCTGAATGTCTTTGATCTGAATATCTTTGATCTGACTGTCTTCGATCTAAATATCTTCTATCTCGACTCGATTGAGTCCTATTACTACTTTGTACGAAAGGCCTGTAAATGTTACCTGTAAATTTCTTTTGGTCTGAATGATCTGAATGTCTTTGATCTGATTGATCTGAATATCTTTGATCTGACTGTTTCGATCTAAATATCTTCTATCTCGACTCGATTGAGTCCTATTACTACTTTGTATGAAAGGCCTGTAAATGTTACCTGTAAATTTCTTTGGTCTGAATGATCTGAATGTCTTTGATCTGAATATTTTTGATCTGACTGTCTTCGATCAAATATCTTCTATCTCGACTCGATTGAGTCCTATTACTACTTTGTACGAAAGGCCTGTAAATGTTACCTGTAAACTTCTTTGGTCTGAATGATCTGAATGTCTTTGATCTGAATATCTTTGATCTGACTGTCTTCGATCTAAATATCTTCTATCTCGACTCGATTGAGTCCTATTACTACTTTGTACGAAAGGCCTGTAAATGTTACCTGTAAATTTCTTTTGGTCTGAATGATCTGAATGTCTTTGATCTGAATATCTTTGATCTGACTGTCTTCGATCTAAATATCTTTTTATCTCGACTCGATTGAGTCCTATTACTACTTTGTACGAAAGGCCTGTAAATGTTACCTGTAAATTTCTTTGGTCTGAATGATCTGAATGTCTTTGATCTGATTGATCTGAATATCTTTGATCTGACTGTCTTCGATCTAAATATCTTCTATCTCGACTCGATTGAGTCCTATTACTACTTTGTATGAAAGGCCTGTAAATGTTACCTGTAAATTTCTTTGGTCTGAATGATCTGAATGTCTTTGATCTGAATATCTTTGATCTGACTGTCTTCGATCTAAATATCTTCTATCTCGACTCGATTGAGTCCTATTACTACTTTGTACGAAAGGCCTGTAAATGTTACCTGTAAACTTTTTGGTCTGAATGATCTGAATGTCTTTGATCTGAATATCTTTCGATCTGACTGTCTTCGATCTAAATATCTTCTATCTCGACTCGATTGAGTCCTATTACTACTTTGTACGAAAGGCCTGTAAATTTTTTTTTGGTCTGAATGTTTCGAATGTTTTGATCGGGGAATGATCTGAATATTTTTTGATCTGACTGTTTCGATCTAAATATCTTCTATTCGACTCGATTGAGTCCTATTACTACTTTTGAAAAAGGCCTTAAATGTTACCTGTAAATTTTTTTTGGTCTGAATGATCTAAAATATCTTTGATCTGACTGTTTTGGGATCTAAATATCTTCTTCTCGACTCGATTGAGCCCCAAAAATACTTTGTATGAAAGGCCTTAAATTTTACCTGTAAATTTTCTAAAAAAAAGATTACTTCTTTTAAAGTCATAGAAAAATAAAATAAAAGGGTTTTAACATACACTTTAAATAAACTTTAGACGAATATACAAACAAAGTAATTTAAAAAAAGAAATTATAAATAACTTTACCCCTAGAAAATTATAAAAATCTGTTGGAAGTTAATAACCCTTCAAAAAAGATTTAAAAAAGTTAGAAAAAATATGTATAAATTTTTTAACGTATGTGTCATTGATTTGAACCCAGACGTCGTCGCTTCTTAACTTTTTCAGAATAAATAACCCACCTAATTTAAAAAAAATTGTATTTACTGTAAAAAAATTTTATAATCGAAATATTTCGAAAAAAAACAATAGTAATCCTATAAATTTGGAACAGTTTTTTGTAGCTTTAAAATTTTAAATATATATATATAAAAAAACATTAGTAAAAAACTTAGAGGAATAAATTTCAGCCGATTCCAGAATTTTTTGATTTTTGGTATTGAACTGAAAAAAAATGAAAATATAACTTTATTAATTACAATTTGATATAATTAGAATGCCGCACGACTGTTAAAACTTTATTATGGTTCTAAGTTTTTTTACAAAAAACATTTTTTAATAGAAATACTACTTTGAACAATATTTTAAAAATTTATAAATTTGGAAAAAATATATAACTTTAAAAAAATTACAAAGGGGGGGTTTTTTCTGCTGAATCTGTCTGAAGGGCGACCATATTTCTGGTGTTGCTAAATGTATCTGCAAAAAAATGAACTTTTTTTAATTTGTTTTTCATCTTCGAAGAATTTATTTTTATCCTAAAAAAATAATATACAATATATATAGTTTAGAGCGTAATAACTGAGTAATTACAATTTAAAAAATATAAATAACAGTACAACAAATTTCTCGCATCTGGAGCAAAAAACAACAACATTATTTACTAGAAACAGTTTTTGTAAAAATTAAAAACATGATTAAAACAAAAAAGTATTAAATCTTAGTAAGCTATATTACATTATTGTGTGTATTAAAACTTGGTATGGTTAATCGAAAAGAAAAACATTTTTCATATTAAAAATATAAATGCATAATTGTATATAATTTCGCACTTACTTTCCATCATGTCTCGAATAAAAGATTTTTCAGTATTGAAATGACTAAATTTCAAGCTCTTTTATACACAATTCTGCATTTATATTTCGGTCACATTTCATGGCAGTGCTTGGTGTTTACGTACTTCATTGCCTCGATGCCCGGGATGAATTCTGTGGCACTGGGGAATTCCGTGGCAATAGCGCGAAATGGTTTACGGCAGGTGTGGCGGGGGTACACCGTAACCCTGAATTTTTTTAAACAATTCTTTTATTTCGCTGTCTTTTACGGAATAGAATTTGTATTTTTTCTTTAAAAGACGTGATCATTTACGCTTTGAAGTGAAAACAAACTCTTTTGTCACGTAATCAAGATATAACTCGTACCGGGAGGATTGGAATACGCGGTGTGGTGTTGCAAAACATATCTCTTGAAGCGATGTTCCTGTGAAGGAATGAAACTGCGTTCTTCTTCGTTAGGATCGTGTGATTTTTTCACCATGACGTAAATGTTGATGGCCGCATGTGTCATTTCGATAATGTGGCATTCCTTCGACCTCACGATCCTTCTGCCAAATGTGAAATAGGCTTCGGTTAGAAAGAAGTATTGACACAGGAAAAAGAGGCGTTCATCTGAATTTTTGTTTTGTTTGGCCATGTGGTGTAATTTAGTAGAAACCCGTGAAAATGTGACTTTTCCCAACAATGGGTCCAATATTTGGGCCGAGTGCAGATTTCGTTTCATGTTTTCCACGCACTGCTCATTTTTTTTCATTATGATAGAATAAATTTTGGTCCTGAATTCGGTCCACCAAGAGTATCAACAGAGATATACTCAAAAGCTTCATCTGTGGGAGCTACCGTCTGTAAAAGACGAAACATTTTTTGCCCTTTCTTTTTGTTTAATTGACATACATTACAGTCGGTCTTGAACCTTTCAAGATAAGAGTGATGTTATCAGTGCACCGATCTCTTGCCAAGTTACTATTATAGCAAGCGGTGCATGATCAGATAAAAAAATTGTTTACTTACCAAAGGTCCTTTCCAACAGTCACGTTTATCTTCGTGTGACATGTCTATCGCCACTGTTAATCTTCTGAGGAGAGAGCTTTTATCAGGAATATTTTGAACCAATGATTCCAGTGTTGATTGGAAGTGATGTAAGCAATTTCAGATTTAAATTCAGCAAAAGATCCTTTAATTGGCACCTTTAATGTATACCTGTCTAATAATCTCAGTAGATCTCCATATGAATACCAACTGTAAAATTCATCAAAAACAACTTTTTGATTAGAATAACCGTCCCACCAAGGACCATGTGGCTGCTAATAAATATCGTTTAAGTCATAATTGTGTCTAATTTGACCTGTTTTTCCGGTACCTGTTGGTCCAGTTATCACAACACAAGATGTGATGTGGTCCCTTGGCTTTTGCTGAAAACCAAAGTATTTTTGGATTAAGGTGTGATACTTTCAGCTGAGAGAAAAATTATCTTTGTAAACCTGAAGCAGGTTTTGTCCTCCTCTTCACAATCTTGTTGTAATTTACTTAAAGGATTTTCTTTAACGTATTTTTCTAAATTTAATGAGAAAAAAGCGCTCAACGAACCAGTTTCTTTACTGCAGTATTCAATGTTCTGTTTAATGCTACTTTTCATTGTTTCCCACTGTGCCTGTAAATGAAGTCTTTTAACTTGTTGTAGTGACTTTCTGTAAAGCAAACAAATCCTTGAATGTGCGGTGTGTTGTTTTGACCTAATTCGTATTGGAAACCATGGCTTTCATGATCTTGTAACCATAAAGTAGGATGATCATTGAGTGAAGGATTGTTGATTATAAATGTCCATCTTTCAGCGTATTGTCTTGGAGCCATGGCCGAGGTCAGTATTACTCGAGGCCAGTAGTAACGTCACCTGAAAAGTACCGGACCCCAATCGATTTTTACCATGTTTATAAAAATTCCCTTTACAGTCAATCGGTAAATTGCAAATCAGTCAAGTAAAAATTTTCATGATACCATTTAAACTTACATTTAAATTATTGCAATCAGTTATTGAAATCTGTGAAAATTCCCTTTAGAGTCAATCGGTAAATTGCAAATCAATCAAGTAAAAATTTTCATGATACCATTTAAAATTAATGAAATCTGTAAAAAATTTGCTTTACAGTAAATCGGTAAATTGCATATCAATCTAGTAAAAAATTTTCAAGATATCATTTAAAATTATTGAAATCATTTAAAATTATTATAATGAGTTATTCAAATAAAATTACAAATACACATGCAAAAATAAAAATTCTAACAAACATTTTTATTGAATCTCTAAATAGTTACTGAATATTCATGCGTTGCGGTATACAATACTTTTCGGTTTCCCAAACAGTACGTTATGTACCGCGGGAAACCCATTTGAAATTTCGGTTGTGGAATATGTTGGACAAAGTTACTGTCAAAATAAGTTTTAATCACGTTCATCGCCAGAAAAGCCGGTCGCAGGAGAAACGGCTGTGGCAGTGAGGAATTCTGTGGCTGTGAGGAATTCTGTTGCATTGATGAATTCTATGGCTGTGTAGGCGCCTGGGAAGGTTCCTGTGTTTCCCTCTTAAGAAACGGCTCGAACGCTGCGGGTACCACCTAGTCTTTGGTATGATTAGACTTGCCGGTGGCCGGGACTGAGTCGCAGGATGGGTTGCAAGTCGTTGCCCAGGCTGTCCCTCCGTTTCAGTTTGTGGCTGGGTCGCAGATCTGGTAGTTCCTCCGTTTCAGGTCGTGAAGGCAGGTCTGGTAGTCGCTACGTTTTAGGTCTTGGAGGCAGGTCTGGTAGTTCCTCCGTTTCAGGTTGGTACACTTCACTAGGAGGCCTGTAAACTTCTTCCTCAGGCGTATTGAACAAAAATTGATTTTGTTTTTTTAAACTGAAAATTTTTTCGTGCAAACGTAATAATTCAACAGATGAATTTTCATTTTCTGTAGAAATATTTATTTCAGAAGGTTCATAACATTTCCAAAGGTAATCACGTTCGGATAAAGCTAATAACCTTTGAAATACATAAATTAATTTAGGTGGAATATGTTTCCCATCTACCGTTTGTACCGGTCATGTATTAGAGATACTTTTTGTAGAAATTGATTTAATTTTTCATCCATATTATAAAAAGTATCAGATATGTTACAATTTAATGTGCATTTAATTAATTCATCTATTAAATTAAAAATGTGATTTGGTTAAAGAATGATTTGGAAAGAGTTTTAAAAATATTTTTAAGTTGTTCCAATAAGACTAAAGTCATTTTAAATGGATTTACAATTTTACCTAACGTTTTACCCGTTACATCGTACAATCTAATAATGTTTTGCAGATAAACTAGAGTTGTATTTGTTATAGGTAAAAATTTGTCTACAGGTCGACGATTACAAAGTAAATTCTGAGCAATTTCTCCTCAAAATTGATCATCTTTATAGTCAAATGTTAAATTAGAATCTGTACCTTGCAAGATTGTGTGTAAAATTTCAGAATTTGTCTCACAAGGTGCGGGACATAAAATTCTAAACTTGTATTTTTGCCATTTAAAAGTGGTAAAAGTTGATTAAAGGAACCAGATACAATTCGAGTTTTAAACAATGGTATTTCCTTAACATCTTTTTCTAAAAAATGGAGAATCATGTTTAAATCCCCTGCTATATAAAAGGATTGTAACTTTAAACCTCCATTTTTCATAATGTTTTCAATATTTAAATTTTTATATTCAAAACTTAAAGCTAAATGTCTTAATTCTATCGGCGTATCTATGTATTTTCCTCCAAACAAAAAATGTTGTATCCAATTAACGCACTTCGAGCACGACATCTTTATTCCATTGCCATAAATTTAAATAAAATGGCCATTTTTAAAGGAGTAATAAGATAATAATTTTTTAGCTTGTAGGCAATACATTAAATATAAAACAACAAATAATAAAATGTAGACAGCAAGCATTCTTTTCTTAAATTATTTTTTTATATTAATATATATATATATATATATATATATATTTGCAAAAAAAGTTACAGATGTTACTTTAATGAGACGATACTTTGTAGGTATCCACTATAGCCTAGGATTGCAAATGTTTGAAACTCAGCTTCATCAACAATGTCATGTTGACTTTTGTCAAACCCGATAGAATACAAGTACGCCTAGGAACTCCTAAAAATTACGTAATTAACAATGTCACCATGCCATCCAATCCACCATATTCGGAGAAACTTTGGTTTTGTCGAAAAGGATGCAAGCATAACGTTGCAAAATTTTGTGAGATATGAAAAATACCTAACTTTTATGCTTCCGATTTGCAGTTTGAAACGAGAGGAAGTGGATCGTATGCTGACGATGGAACGTGCTATTGTAGAAAGCATCGGTGAATCTTACGTGAAACGTGTGTTTCCGCACTTGTGGTCTTGCAGTCGGGCAAATATTTCGACTCGTGTAAAAGAGATGATGCGCAAGCAGAAATGCAAGAATGGTTTACCAAACAGCTCCGGGAAAGGTTGGACCTAAGTATCGGCAAACTGTGAAATGGATTGGGATGAAATGGTCGAATCGTTTACGGTGAGAAATATCAATCATTTGAAATTCGTAGACCGTGCCATGTTTGACAAGTGGGAATGGGATGGAATTTTTTCATCCCTCCGACCCATCACACCTCGGTCGATAGACGAACAAGTGTAATCAGCAATCAGGTAGTACTATTTTTTCCTTGTGTACCAAAAAATTGTTATCCCGACGGGATTATTTATTTCATTTTATCATAATCTCATGCCGTGCACATCACGGGCATTTTTAACTCTAATAAAATTGTGTGTAAACAAATTGTTTGTTTCATTTTATCAGATTATCTGATCCCGTGCTGCATAGTTTGTAAAAAAGTTGTGTGAATTGTAAAAAAAATCATTGCTCCAATCTAAATTATGTGAATGCACAACTAATAGTTAGAATTATGTGTTTACAAAAAGTGAATTATGTGTTTACAAAAAATGAATTATGTGTTGAAAAAAATTACAACCAAAAATAGTTGGAACTATATTGCACATCTTACTAAAAAATTGTTATCCCAGCATAAACAAGTTGTTATAGTTGTTGTAAAAGAATTATTATAGAAATATCAAATAATTTACAAAAAAATTCTTTATTTATTTATACATCAGGATACTGATTCTCATCGAAAGCTGACCATTGTGTCGGCATGTCCGTTTGTGAGTCCAGCCACGTTAAAAGTTCATTCACAAGTTTTGGTGCAAGTTGTTGAGATATTCCAAGTTGTTGAGGTGCAAGAGTTGTTGAAATGCAAGTTTTTGAGATATTCCAAGTTGTTGAGGTGCAAGTTGTTGAGATGCAAGTTTTTGAGATATTCCAAGTTGTTGAGGTGCAAGTTGTTGAGATGCAAGTTTTGAGATATTCCAAGTTGTTGAAGTGCAAGTTGAGGTATTCCATGTTGTTGAGGTCCAAATTGTTGAGGTAATACGTATGGTAAACCATAGGAGTTGAATGCATAGGGGTTAATTGCATATGGTGAAAATGTATAGGGTGTAAAATTAGGAGCCTGAAATACCGTATGGGGAGTTTGTTTTGGAAGGGATGAAATCGGCTCTATATTTGGCAGTTGCTGTGGAGGCCATTGTTGTAGAGGCAATTGTTGTGGAGAATCAAGAAGTTGTGGAGGATCAGGAGTTGGGGTGGAGAATCAGGTGGTGGAGGATCAGGCAGTGGAGAATCAGGAATTTGTGGAGTTGTAGGTAATCTGAAAGGTAAGTCTGGTAGTTGGGGTGATGGAGGATCATGCAGTCTAAAGTCTGGTTGTTGTGGAGGATCGGGCTGTTGTGTAAATTGTACATGGAAAATGTTAATATCACTTGTTCTTGTGACCTTACAATGGCGGCTTCCGGCGGTCTTCTAAAAAAATCATCGGCATTTGGGACAGAAGTTGTGAATTCGTCGTCGTCCGACAATAGCGCGAAATGGTCTACGGCAGGTGTGACGGGGGTACACCGTAACCCTGAATTTTTTTAAACAATTCTTTTATTTCGGTGTCTTTTACGGAATGGAATTTGTATTTTTTTTAAAAGACCTGATCATTTACGCTTTGAAGTGAAAACAAACTCTTTTGCCACGTAATCAAGATATAACTCGTACCGGGAGGAATGGAATACGCGGTGTGGTGTTGCAAAACATATCTCTTGAAGCGATGTTCCTGTGAAGGAATGAAACTGCGTTCTTCTTCGTTAGGATCGTGTGATTTCTTTCACCATGACGTAAATGTTGATGGCCGCATGTGTCATTTCGATAATGTGGCATTCCTTCGACCTCACGATCCTTTTGCCAAATGTGAAATAGGCTTCGGTTAGAAAGAAGTATTGACACAGGAAAAAGAGGCGTTCATCTGAATTTTTGTTTTGTTTGGCCATGTGGTGTAATTTAGTAGAAACCCGTGAAAATGTGACTTTTCCCAACAATGGGTCCAATATTTGGGCCGAGTGCAGATTTCGTTTCATGTTTTCCACGCACTGCTCATTTTTTTTCATTATGATATAATAGATTTTGGTCCTGAATTCGGTCCACCAAGAGTATCAACAGAGATATACTCAAAAGCTTGATCTGTGGGAGGTACCGTCTGTAAAAGACGAAATATTTTTTGCCCTTTCTTTTTGTTTAATTGACATACATTACAGTCGGTCAAAAAGTCGGTCTTGAACCTTTCAAGATAAGAGTGATGTTATCAGTGCACCGATCTCTTGCCAAGTTACTATTATAGCAAGCGGTGCATCGGTGCATGATCAGATAAAATTGTTTACTTACCAAAGGTCCTTTCCAACAGTCACGTTTATCTTCGTGTGACATGTCTATCGCCACTGTTAATCTTCTGAGGAGAGAGCTTTTATCAGGAATATTTTGAACCAATGATTCCAGTGTTGATTGGAAGTGATGTAAGCAATTTCAGATTTAAATTCAGCAAAAGATCCTTTAATTGGCACCTATAATGTATACCTGTCTAATAATCTCAGTAGATCTCCAGTACGTTCTTCGAAGGTTTAAAGAAGAAACAGGATATAAACCATGTATGAAAGATTCGGGGGCCGATCAATGTCCTTTGGTGGAAATTCAATTCAAAAGTTTAGACGGTAATACTTATACTCAATATTATTTTTTAGCCCGAGGGTTTCCTAAACGAATTCAAAAGTGAAATTAATAAAATTGATACCATGATAGATCAGCGCTTAGTTTTTGAACCTCGATTTTTAGAAAAAAAAGAAGCTATTAAAGTTTTTAAACGGCAACAAAAAACAAGATTAGATTTCAAACATTTATTATTACAAGAACCAGAGTTGTGGAATGAAAAAACTAGCTTATGTACATTACTGGGAAAAAAGGAAAAAATTTTGACTGAACACAATTAAATTATAAAACTGAACATTGTTCAATATATATATATTATATATATATATATATATTGAATAATCTACTCATAATTATTTTAAATTTATTGATGTAAAAGTTTTTATTCTAAATAGAAATTCAAGCAAATGGCTTCTAAGTGGAGCTGGGATTTTGACACACTTCCTTCCCGAGGACCACAAGTCAATTACAAGTATTGTAAACCCTTACCTAGGAAAAAAGGGAAAGAAAGCAATTAAAAGCTAGAACGTGTCCAGACTGCGAAAAATATTATGCTTCCAATCCCAATCATAAATTACAAGAATCGTCGAGACACAGAGATAACGAAAGACCTAAAACCCCACCCTTTTTTTGGGAATTGGATTTTCCAGAACACTTGGAACCTACCGATGGAGGAGACTATACATTTTCAAAAAGCAATAAATACGAAGAAACGTTTAAAAAATATCAAAAATAATTTTTATTTACACAATAAGCATACATACACATTACAGGTTTCATGGCTGGAGAAGTTTCCGTAACATGGATCCATGTGTCGAGTCCGGAATGTCCTTTTCTGAATACAATAGTTTGCAAATTTTTTGTAGTGATATCTCTGGGTTCTTTTCATTCACTAGAAACAAAGGTATTTTCTTTGCAGAGGACGTCAGCTGCGGATGCTTTAAAACGTTCTCCAAATTCGATCGGGTTTGCAGTTGGCCAGCTTGCACCTTTTCGAACCAATTTTCCACCAATTCGGCCCTTCAGGGGGCTCACCTCCTTTAGGTGAGTTAGGGTTTCACGCTCCCGAGGTACCCTAGTGATATTTTTTTCCTCTCTCCCCCCTTTTTTTTCTTTGGACATTTGTTTGCTTTGGGGATAGTTTTCGTTTATGGTTTTTTGTGATAAGATATCACTGTTTTCTTTAAAGAAAATAACCACCAATTGTTTCCTTTTTAGTGCTATAACATTGACATAAAATCCAAAAGAAAAATAAGATACGTTTTTAAAATTAAAAAGTCATATTTTTCATTAACATAACAGGTCGACGGCGTATCAGTGCCGATCTGCTGCATACAGCCTTGAGCTCTAGGGGTCTCAGTACCATCCTTATAGCCTCTCCGCGAGGAGGATACTATTTGGGCAGTGGAAAGGACCCTTGCGGGGAAGGGTATGCAGCGGAGGAATGCGTGCGTCACCGATGACGGCTCTAAGAACGCTCTGCCTAAAGCGGTCCCGGAGGGACGAGAACTTGCTTGCGGATGGCTGACGGCGGGACTCTTCATATCGAAAATCCTCGCGCCCCGACTTCGGCCCAGCGGGCCATTGCGCGGCACGTTAGCGGGGTTTCCCCGTCGTATCTTTAAAAGAATCCTCCGTCGGTTACACTTGGCACGTAAAGAAAGTGTGGGAATTCGGGGCCTGGCGGGGTCTGATGGAACTGGAAGGAATCCGTGTAGCCACAAAAATTGAGACAACTAAAAAGAGGAATAGCGATTTGGACCCGGAAGGCTTTTGCCTCAGCGCCCCAAAAAATTCTCTCTAGGCTGACCGTGTCGATTCCTCACACCGTTGGCAGTTTCCCACATTAAACTCCTCTCGCGCCCATCGAGGGCAACAAATAAGTAATTCGAGATATTTTATAATATCAAAGCCTGATAGTTTTTCTAATGTATCACCATTTCTAATTCATAAAGCAATAACAGCTAGTGTAGGTGAAGTAATAACCATCCGAAGATACGTTCTGGTGATCTCTTTATCGAAGTGTCGTCATCGAAACAGGCTTTAGCTGGCCCCATAGCCTAAAGCGATTGGCACACTTCGATATTCAAGTAAATCAGCAACCCTGGTGTTCTCTCGAGGAGTCACGGTCTGCTGTGTTTATTTTACCACTTAACCATGTTGTACTACAAGTGGCTTTGAATCAATTACTCGATCAATTGGAAGCTCTTTTATTTTGCTCGGTGACTTTGGACACAGCCTCTGTGGGGCATGATGATACCAACTCTCGTGGACGACAAGATCGAACAGTTGGTCTCTGATCACTGTCTCTGTCTTCTCAACAACGACGAGAGGAAAACTTACTTCCATGCACCACAAGGACATTCTCCTCGATCTAGCCATCTGTTCGCCAGTTCTGCCGTTGTTGAATTTCGGGGTTTTGGGCAAAGATCTACTGCAACAGTGATTATTTCGCAGTCTCGCATGTTAATGGTGCGGGGACACGACCGTCCCCCCACTTATGTTTTCATCGCGCAGACTGGGATAAATCACACGGTTGCCCGGTTATAGGAAACTACATTGGTTCAGAACAGGGCAGTTGATGATACCGTTTTAAATGTCACTGAAGCTATTCGGAATGCTGCTGATGCGGCGAAATTCCAAAAAACATCAATTCTACTCGGAAGCTATTGCAGACCATGGGTGGAACTCTTCCTGCCAACAAGCCAAAAGGAACAAAGGAGGCGTGGGGGTGACTGGGGAGATGCCCACCACTGAAAATCTCGCGTTCAAACGTGCAAAAGCGTTAGCTCGTAGAATACGTCGTCAATGCCAGAGAATCTTAGATCAAATAGCGTAATACAATCATCACGTCAACTACCAGCCAACAGTTATGAAGATCAAAGCAGCCTTGAATATGGCCTTTATCAGGAGTTTACATTCAAGTATTGGAAACATCAGATAACCTGTATTTATCACTGTCGATTTGGCAACTTGAATTGGCCAAACTTTACTCGTAAAGCTTCGATTCATGGCTACCACATTTCAGGTGACTAGAATCGTTTTAGAGCGGACACCTATATGAATCACACACACACAGGTGCAGGCAACCTCTACCCTACAACTGACTTTTTGACATGTAGGGTGAAGAGGACCTTATCATCAACCCATAATACTAGTCAGGTCCTGATGGAATATCCTATAGTTGCTTAGCCATTTGGATGAGGATTCACTAGTAAGTCTCCTTTACCTATTCAACCGAATATGGAGGGAGCAGATGTATCCTACTCAATGGAAAGAAGTATAGTGATCCCCATCCTAAAACCTGGAAAGATCCAAAAGAACCCTCTCGGCTCTAAACCGGTAGCACTCACGAGCAACTTTGTAGGAACTTATGAACGTATGGTCAAATTTCTCATTTATCAAGCTGGAAAGAACAGATACATTCACTCTATTTCAAGTGGTTTTAAAGGAAGATCCACTCTCGACAACGTGTCATACTGAAAACAAAGTCAAACGCTTTTGTCCGGAGGAATGATCTAGTTCTATGCTTTTCCCATCTAGAGGTATATGATGGCGTACTTGGCGCTATGGGAGTACTTCGCACTTTATTTTGCCCCCTCAGGGGCTCACCTTCTTTAGGTGAGTACGTTTCACGCTCCCGGGGTGCCCTAGTGATCTTTCCTTCTCCTAAGGGGTTTCTGTCTTTGGTAAACATGGGCTTCACGAACCCAGGAGCACCTAGTGATCCTTCTCTATTTTTCGGCGCTGTACCTGCATTTCCATTTCCTTTTCTTCTTTTTTTCCGTGTAGACCACAGGCCCAAGTTACAAAATGAACTATGTTCAAATTTTTGTTTTCTGATGAAAAAACTTACGACTTTTCCCTGTTTCATATGGTTTTACATTTTGTATTGCGTTAATTTAGTTTTCTTTCATCCCCATATTTCTTTTAATGCTTTGATTATGTTGCTATTTTGTTTTCGATTAACAACGTTGGTTTCCGACCATGTGTGCGGCGTCCATAGGAGGAAAATGGTGTTCTGGGATCCTTTGCCCACGCGCGCTTCTCCCGTAGGAGGAGATTATTCCTTCGAGGATACCTCTGCGTTTCCCTTTGGCCCACGCTTCACTGCCGGGCGAATTGGCAGAAGTAGGCCCGCTCCTGTCAAATCGGCTGGTAGGTACCTCTCTTCCCGGTACATCCCCAAAGAGACACTGCTGTAGGGTTAGTGCTGCAGATGGGAGTGCCGGTTTACCGTTGGATCCTCGCTCTGGACTGTCGCATTATATTCTGGGTGTACTCCAGGGGCGCCGTGCCTGGTTTTGACCAGATGACCAGAAGCACACTACCTCCTTGTTGGACTCCGTGGTGGGTGGAGCACGCCAGGATGGTTGCGCGCGTATTTATGGATCAATGCGGCTGTGCTCGGGTGAGACATATTTACACCCCCAACAAACCGCGTCGGTAGGAATTTCACAAACGTTTCACGATTCTTGATTTTGTATCACTGCAAAGAGCGGCAATACGATAAAGTCGCCATTTGCTGTTACGATACTAATAGGCGCATGAGCGGCGAACCTAAATCAGTAAAACTTTGCGTCCGGTGATTTATTAATTGAAGGCAAACTCTGCTCTGCAAACGAAGAGTCTTTTTACTTGCCAAATCTTTTCTCGATTCTCCCCTAATAATAAGTCCTCACAAATCACTAAATACTTCTCGCGGTGTCATTTCTGAACCTGACTTGTTGAGCACTCCTGAAGCAAAAATCCTTGATGGGTTCTCTGATCAGGGTGTGATTCAGGGGTCAGAAGAATTACTATAAAAAAAGATTCTACAATTATTCCTACAAAACATTTAATACTAACATTCAATACCCCGAATCTACCAAACACAATAAAAGCCGGTTATTTAAATTGTAAAATCCGTCCCTACATACCGAACCCTCTGCGCTGTTTCAAATGCCAGAGGTTCGGTCACTCTCAAACTTCCTGTCGTGGGCAATTGACGTGCTCTAGATGTGCATCTGTTGGTCATTCTTCTACAGATTGCAGTCTGGAGCAGAAATGCGTCAATTGTTCACAATCTCATTCCTCCGACTCAAAACTGTGTCCTAAATGGAAAACTGAAAAGGAAATTCAAATAATCAAAACCAATAAAAATATCTCTTATCCTGAAGCCCGAAAATTAATAATCCCACAAATATCTCAAACATACGCCCAAGCGGTCAAACCCTCAACAGTAACCACAACAACCCAAACTGATGAAAATATTACAAAAATAATATGTCCACCTTTAAAACTACTGCAACTTTTGGTATCCACATTCCAAAGCCAATAACGTCTTCTAAAATACCTGTAATTAACAAATCATCAACCACAACTCAAGCAAACCTCTTACCACCCACATCTTCTGTCACAGTTACATCGTCATCAGAATTTCAACTATCTGTTCCTTTAATAGACACTACGCCCACCACATCTAATAGCTTATCTACATCTGCTTAATTTTCTTCATCTAATAAAGCACTTTCTTCATCCGATATATCAATGTTTACACCCTTACCAGCTGAAACATGTCCTGCTGTTGAAACTGAAACCTCTATATCCAATACCATACCTTCTACATCCCAGGATGTAAAACAAACTTCAAAAACCCGCAAGAAAAGACGTCCTAAAAGAAGTGTTACCTCCAAAATAGACATACAATTGACGCCTCACAAACCAAAAAAAAAAGCACACCTTTACAGGATACATCAGACGAGGACATGATTATATACGATGTTGAAGAAGAGGTGGAATCACCAAAGACTCTTAACCCGGACAAATTCGACCCGGATGAATACGTCCGGAAATATTACCCGTATCATAAAGGGGAATATATCAGTGTTATAACCCCAACTTGTTCTAAAAACGTAAAGAGGTGATTTTTATTATTTGACACCATAACTTTTATATATATATAAAAAAACATATATCGCTTTTTAACCTTAGTCTAGTTCTTAACTTTTTTAATTTTTGTTTAACATATTACATTTCACTCACTCACTACGATTGATCTGTTTTAAATTTATTTGAATTGGTGGGATATGCCCCACAAAAATTAAATGCTTTTATTTCATGAAAGTAAAATTAATATTTTATAATATTTTACCTTATACTTTATTACTGTGTTTTAAATATTATAATACCTTTTTAATATTTTTAACAATTGTTTGGCGCAGTATAGCCAGAATTGGCTCTTGCGCCAGAAAACCCCAAACTCAACTCAAACTCGCATTTTATTTGATTTTGGATTAAGAGGCAATTTGCCTACTTTTATTAAAAAATTTTTTAAATCTTCGTCCTTTTAGGGTGAGACTGGGTGGCATTCTCTCTACTTCTTTCATCCAAGCTAAGGGAGTCCCTCAGGGGAGCATTTTGAGTGTCACTCTTTTTATACGTCATATTTCTCGCATTTTAAATATTTTTTCGCCTTCTATACAGGCTTCTTTATACGTGGACGATCTGCAGATCAGTTGTGAAGGATCGGATATGCGCATGATTGAACGGCAGCTGCAAACTGCCGTCAACAATCTTGTTAAATGGTGTGACACTACGGTCACATTATTTAAAATTATTGAAATCATTTATTGAAATCCTTTAGAATTATTAGAGTGATTTAAAATTATTAAAATAATTTATTAAAATAAATGATTGAAATCATTAAAGTGTTTTAAAATTATTAAAGTCCATTGAAATCAATTATTAAAATAAATTATATTGAAATCATTAAAGTGTTTTAATATTATCCATCCTTTAAAATTATTAAAGTGATTATCATTTGAAATAAGTTATCCATGCTAACACAAAAAGAAGAGTCAGATTAAGAAATCAAAGTTTTTATTGAATCGCAAAACAAATGGTATCAATATGTTGTAAATGTTTTTTAATCAAACAATTAAAGTATATTGATGCATCGCACTGTAAAGAACTTTTCTGTTTCCCAAACGGAACTTGATATACCGTGGGAATCCCATGTTGAAATTATGCTGTACAAAATTTGAATCGTAATATGTTTTTATCATGTTGATGGTTGGGAAATCGGGTCGCAATGCAAATGGCGTTGATATCCGTGATGAATCATTCCGGGGTGAATTCTGTGGTTGTGATGAATCATTCTGGGGTCTCCTCGATGCACGGGGTGAATTCTGTGGCCTCGATGCCCGGGATGAATTCTGTGGCACTGGGGAATTCCGTGGCAATAGCGCGAAATGGTCTACGGCAGGTGTGGCGGGGGGTACACCGTAACCCTGAATTTTTTAAAACAATTCTTTTATTTCGGTATCTTTTACGGAATGGAATTTGTATTTTTTCTTTAAAAGACGTGATCATTTACGCTTTGAAGTGAAAACAAACTCTTTTGACACGTAATCAAGATATAACTCGTACCGGGAGGAATGGAATACGCGGTGTGGTGTTGCAAAACATATCTCTTGAAGCGATGTTCCTGTGAAGGAATGAAACTGCGTTCTTCTTCGTTAGGATCGTGTGATTTTTTCACCATGACGTAAATGTTGATGGCCGCATGTGTCATTTCGATAATGTGGCATTCCTTCGACCTCACGATCCTTTTGCCAAATGTGAAATAGGCTTCGGTTAGAAAGAAGTATTGACACAGGAAAAAGAGGCGTTCATCTGAATTTTTGTTTTGTTTGGCCACGTGGTGTAATTTAGTAGAAACCCGTGAAAATGTGACTTTTCCCAACAATGGGTGAAGCAAAACTGATATGAGTCACTCAAAAATTAAATAGACTCGAACTCATTAAACACAATTAAACATATTTTTTAACTCTCGTTTATTTTGACCCGCCACTCTTGGTCGGGTCACTCAGCGTAATCATTCTCCTCTGTCCTTTCCTTTGCGTGCATGCGCTATAACTCTTTCTCCTTCTGACGCTCGCAGGCGCCAACATCCTCCCCCCTGTTGAATGATTACATCATTCAACACTTACATTAAATGTACATTAACCAAATTTAAAATTATCTTAATACAATACTCAAAATTAATAACAATAAACACAATAAATACATACTTATCTACTATATAAAAAATGCAATATACAAAGACATAATACAATTTTACAACACTAACAATCCTTAAAAAAGATTTCAACTCAAGTTATTGATTTGGTAGAATACAAATGTGGCGTACACTTCTCGTTAAATGCTTTCCATCTGGTAATCATTTTACAACATGTATCTTCTTGTCTTGACTCGGAACCAATTCAATAATCTTTGCTATTAACCACTTACTTGGTGAAAGATCGTCCTCTTTTATTAGTACGACAGTACCAAGTTTTACATTATCTTTTTCAAATAACCATTTTGCTCTTTGTTGTAGGTTATTAAGATAATCATGACTCCACCGTTTCTAAATTAACTGGGTAGACTTTGTAATTTTTTGCCACTGAGAGAGTCTATTTTCAGGTGTACTGTACAAAGTAGGATCAACTATCGAGCTAATTGGTCTGCCTATTAAAAAATGACCCGGTGACAAAACTCGAAAATCATTAGGGTCTGAAGACATAGGATACAGTGGGCGCGAGTTTAAAAACCCCTCAATTTGTACTACAACCGTTAAGAACTCTTCTAACGTTAATTTTGTATTTCCCACTATCCTTTTAAAATGATACTTAAATGATTTTACCCCGGCCTCCCAAATTCCACCAAAGTTGGGTGCTTTGGGAGGAATGAACTTCCAATCAACTTTCTCTGATGCCAAATATCCTGCTAGAAGTTCCTCTGGGAATTTAAGCATTCGATGCAATTTCTTTAACTCAGCATTAGCTCCCTGAAAGGTTTTTGCATTATCGGTAAATATTTTTTGTGCCTTTCCTCTTCGGGAAAAAAATCTCTTTAAACAAGCAATGAAAGTCTGCGTTGTTAGATCTGTGACAATTTCAAGATGGATAGCACGAGTTGAAAGACAAACGAATATAACAACATAAACTTTGTTAAGAACACCCTTTCTCTGATTTTTGTACCTCACAAGAAATGGACCACAGAAGTCAATACCTGTAACTCCTCTCGTTACGTCATCCAGTCGGTCCGAGGTTGCATCTTCTAGTGGGTCCGAGGTCGGTAACCGAGGTTGCATCATCTAGTGGGTCCGAGGTTGCGTTATCCAGTCGGTATTTGTCTTTCTTTACTTCACAATAATTAAAATGTATCAAATATTAACATGAAAATTTTGCACCCTGGTGAGTTTCACCATGAAATATTGTGTGTTTTCAAAGAATTTTACTTAAATTTATTGAATTATTAATCTATTAAGAGAGTATAGTATATTATTGTTTTAGTGACCAGTAATATAGTGACTTTTTACATAATCCTAAAATTTTATATTTCAGGAATATGTAAGCAAATGAAAATATATAATTTTTTCAAATAAAGTTATGATTTTTTCATGATGTAATAATTTATGCAATGCTATAATAATCTTAATTTGTCATTGTATTTATGAATTAGCGTTATTTGGTTGGTTTGTTTTTAATATAGCAAAATTTTCCCTATTAGAAAAACATCTTTACTTTTTTTAATTGTTTTTAGTCAAAGTATTTTTGCCAAACAAGATTGTTTTCCTATGGTTTGGCTTGGAGCAACTGTATATTTAAATTTCTTCCTCTGATTATATATTTATAAGAATAGTATTTGTTTTAATTTAATCTTGTATCTTATATTTCTAGAATATGGGTTTCAAATTATACATTATTAAAGTTCTTGGGGTAATATTTTTTAAATTTAGTTCAAAAACATAAGTTTTTTATACCAATGTTTGTTAAATTTTAGTCAGTTTAAGCTATAAATATGAGTATGTTTTGAAAATGTTTAGTAAGTAGAAAAGTATTTTGTGCTAAAAAATATTAAACGTGTTTTATGAAATTTTTTTCACAATAAAGTTCACTACACAAAAGTATTTATAAGATATTACATCTAAATTTTCAACAAATTTGCCCTTTCAACACACGTCGCACAAAAATATCAGTGATTTTGGACCCTAATTTTGTATTTTTTTTCTGAAATTAACTTTTTTTACTGAATTTTTCATTAATGTTATTGCGAACAGATATTTGTCAAGTTATTCAATTATGGGGAATTGAAAAAGGTTATATTAAAATTTTGAATATTTCTATTGCTTTTAGAAAATAAATATCCTACAGAATCAAATGTCTATTTGTAAAATCATATTTGGTTTCATGATCTTAATTACTGATCATAGAACTGAAATTTTAAAAAAAAATATTACTATAATTACTGCATGATCATGAACAGTTTTCCACTACACACAGCATTTGGCAATTTTATAATTTGAAGAAATAAGTTGATATTTTAATATACAATTTCTTCAAATTTGCCCACGTCACACAAAAATATCACTGATTTTGGACCCTAATTTTGAATTTTTTTCTAAAATTAACTTTTATTTACTGAATTTTTTCATTAAGGTTATTGCGAACAGATATTTGTGAAGTTATTATATTTGGTTTCATGATCTGATAAATATCATAGAACTGAGATCTAAGTACACTTCTTGGGTCAATATTTGTAAATAAAATACAACAAATTTTTTTTCTGAATCTAAAAGTGTATCATATTTATATGTTTGTGTTGATAAATTAACCCTAAAAAATATAAATTTAAACAATGACCACACACCCTTTTTAACTAATTTTAAATTTATTTAAAATTACTTTTGTTATTTTGGAAAATGATAAAGCATAATTATTAGGTTAGTAAATACTCATAAATTGTATCTCGCAGCATTTGGCAGTTTTATAATTTGAAGAAATTAGATATAATATACAAGTGCTTCAAATTTGCCCACGTCACACAAAAAATATCACTGATTTTGAACCCTAATTTTGAATTTTTTTTCTGAAATTAACTTTTATTTACTGAATTTTTTCATTAATGTTATTGCGAAAAGATATTTGTCAAGTTATTCAATTATGGGGAATTGAAAAAGGTTATATTAAAATTTCGAATATTTCTATTGCTTTTTAGAAAGTAAATATCCTACAGAATTAAATTTCTATTTGTAAAATCATATTTGGTTTCATGATCTGATAAATATCATAGAACTGAGATCTAAGTACAGTCTGTCAAATATGTTTTTGAACAATGGTCTGTTATATAAAATAGGCACTGCAGTATAATTTACTAACCAACTTAGCTGATTTGGGGGAGTGAAATTTCCATGACAATATGTTATGTATTTAAAAATGTTCATACAACGCCGGGCCAATGCAAGCATTTTGAATAATATCACTTATAAACACTGATAATTTTCAAAAGCTTAGTACATCGTACCGTATATATGTCCCGAGCTAAGCAAGGTTGATGCAACCTTTTATCCCTTCATGGGTAGATGCAGTCCAAAGTGTGAAATCCATGTTCATTTAGTATCATTTTGATGGGAATGGAATACAGTTTTAAGAGTTCTTGAAATTTCAATATACCCGCTAAACGCTCCAATCTTTGTCTATAAGACGAAAATTCTGAGGTATTCTCCAAGAAAATACCTGGATAATGTTTTTTCAATTCAGATTTTTAAAGTTTTCAAGGAAGAAGCATAATTATGGTTATTAGCTTTAATCCTTTAATTTGGTTATGCTAGTATATTATCAGTAATTCGAAATGTAAATGGTTCCTTCCTAAAGTGTTGCTCAAGAGTTACTTAAATTTGATTAAAAAAACGAATTTCAACATCTTAAGACACTTTTACCGATTTCAAAATTGTCTCGAAAAAAAGTACCAAGGATGAAAAACAGAAGACTTAGTATATTCATATGGATGGGTTTTAAGTAATTTTTGCATGATTTTTATTCTAATTTATGATAACCTTTGTGATAAACAATATTTTTAAGAGCTTTTTCGAATGTTTACTGGTAAAACAACACAAATATATTAAGTATTAAATATTTCTTAACTTCTAAAATAATATGGAAGAATATATATTTGTTTTTCTATGTAAAATATTTTATTTTTTAATACAATGTTTTTTAAGTGCTTTTTATATGTCTAATCTGTATTTCGTAAACTATGCACTTAGACTTTAAAAGTTTTTTGATACTATAAAATTGTTAAAAGTATTAAAAGATAAAAGTTTGAAAAAAGTGTATAATATTCATAATTATTTTGAAAAAGTTTGTCCTTTTGATATAGAGAGGTTGTAGGTTTTTTAAAATTTTGAATTTTAAATCTTTAAATGCATTTTTTTCCTCTGAAACAGATTTTTTGATATTTTACAACACGGTAAGCATGATATTTCACAAAGTTCTGTAGATTATTGTCTGAAATTTTGTATAATTGTGCATCATTACAGTATGTATGCTGTGACGTAGAGATTAAGAAAAAATAGCATGTTTACCTTTTTTTATGATTTTTTTTCTGTGATAAATGTGAAATTTTTTGAAAAATTTGCATTGCTTGCACATTTTAACCTTTAGTTCAATAATAAATTAAAACATTTCAAAGATATTAGATCAATTTATTAGTAACTGTTTTCTGAGTAAAATTATATGGTTTTTAAAAAAATTACGCATTATAATTTATTTTATTATGTTTAACATAACGTGTAAATAGCGTCTAATTTAAGCCTAAATTGGTATATATTTAACAAAAATACATGGAAATATTTTTTTGTTATTTTTTTATTAGTTTTCAGTTATATTTTTAAAAAAATGTCTTCGCAACCAGTCAGGCACCTTAAGAAAATTGCAAAAATTACAAAATATGTATCCAGGTTTGATACCGCCTGTTTAAACATTTAGCCACAATTTGAGTCCATAAAATCACACACCTTATATAAAAACATGATCACCCATATCAATTTCTTTTCTCATTCTTTCATCCATATATCCGGCACATTCCAATTTTTTCTTACCATCTCGTCAGCCAATTGTTCAAAATCTAAACTGTGAATTCCCTTGGACACACGATAATAGTACTCTAAATTGTCCTCGGAACACTTTTGTTTTTTATTCAACGTTTTAATCATCTCACTTATGAGTTCACATGCCCAGTCGATACGGGTAGTACTTCTTTCGTCTTCTTGAATTTTTTTAAGTTTTTTTAGTAACAAGTCATAAAAAATTCGTTCCATATACAACACTGAAATGTCATGCATTATGTTCTCGTCCAGTTTCAAAGGGAATCTAAATCCTCCCGCTCCAACAGACAATTACTACCTTCTGTAGTTAGTAACTTCATTTTATCACCTTCGGAAGTCACCATTAGAGCATCTTTCAAGAACGTGGAAATCCCATATCTACATTTTAAAAACTCGTACCAGAGATTGGGTGTAAACTTTAACATGTTATTACCCTTTTCACCGAAAAAAATTTTGATGGTTTTGGGTTCGGTAAAGCGAACCAAAACATATATTTTTCCTTTACCCAATTTATATTCAGTATCCATATTTGAACTAAAATGACCTGAAACGATCTTCTTTATATACTCAAATCTTTAGAGCGTGATTATATGTGATGTAATATAATATCATTGAATAGAGTACAGGTATATTGAAGAGTTTCTTTATCTAGTTATATATTCAGCTTGGATCTAAAAAGAAAAAAAAACAACATATTAATAAATAATTAGCTACATGGCTCAGTGTTGCATGAATATTTTTAAATACATAACATATTGTCACATGAAAAATTTCACTTCCCTCTCGCTTTCAGAGCAATTAAATATTTCAAATTTGAGTATATTTTAACTGATGCAACTTCTTAAAAAAATAAATAAAATACTGTAAAGAATTAAAATGTATTTATAAATAAATAAAAATGTCTTCAATGTATACGTATTAAAAAAGAATATTTATTACCCATGTTTCACAAACTTGTCTAAAAATTTTCGTAGGATGTTATATTTAAACATCTCCACATCAGGTGGTAAATTCATAGCTACAAAAAAATTATTTTACAAAAATTATATACTGAAATACATTTTACATCTATGCACATTCCCTCCAATCCTATATATATAAAAGAGAGCTATGCATTATAATTCATTTCATTTACGATAGGAGAAAGAAATAACAAAAATTAACTATTTTTTCGAGACCTCCGTTTATCATTGAACCGTGCTGCAATATATCTCGGAATGTCTTTATTTCCAGTTGTAGGATTTATTGCATTTGAATATCATTTAAATTCTTTAACGGGAATAAAAGAATTACAGTTGCTAACTTATTAGAGTCTGTTATGCTGAGCGTGTGGAAGATTGGTACAAAGATTTGCACGTTCATATTGAAAAACTGAAAATAACAGAATTGTAGTGCCAAGTTATTTTTATTTCGTATATTTGAAGCAATTTTACCAGAAAATGTTATGCAAATATACAAAAAGAAAAAGCTTTAAAAGATGTAAACATTATACTTTTTAAATGTTCTTCAAATCAAGTTATACATGCCATTCGACAGATTTGTAATATTAAAATAAATATTAATTGTAAATAAATGTGTGTTTTATTTGAACCAATTTTAATGCTTTCAAATTTCATTTAATCGAATTTGTAAATATATAAAAAGAAACATTTTTCCCTAATTGGAACTTTTCCTGCTTAATTTGTCTTCTACTAAGTATTTTAGTACTTTTAAACAACTAATTCTATTTACTTTTATATAGAATTAGTTTAAAATACAAGTCGAAAAAATACCATAAAGTTGTTTTTTTTAATCGTAGCTTTCCTGCTGAATTTGTCTTCCAGTTGTGAAACTAGTTTTACAGACGATATTAATTTAGCAGAGAAAAACATATCACGTTCAATCCAGAAAAAAATTTAAAAATAATGCGGTATTGAAAGATGAGCCGTTACATTATTTGTAAAAAAAAAGCTTTTTGCAGCTACAAAGAATTTTTTTTCCCGTAACTCATATTCACAACTAGAAATATGCAATCCATTTTTGTTTAGTATCACCTCGAAGGCAATGTAAAATTGTTTAGAGAGTTCTTCAAATTTCACAATGTCTGCTAAATGTTCCAATTTTCGTCCGTAAGACGATATTTGTGAGGCAGTTTCTCACAAAGCTGGGATGATATTTTTTTTCCAATTCATTGATTAAAGTGTCTATCGAAGGAGCCATTATTATAGTGTCCTGAATAGTAACGTATAATAATGTATCATAAGGCCTTTTGGTGAAAAAGGTTTAACGTTTCTAAAACACATTCAAAGTAAGAATCGCAGAAAGTATAGATATAATTTAATACTAAATATATGAAATGGTTTTTGATAAAATTACACAGGGCTAACGAAAAGGGTTTAAAATTATCTAATTATTAGTTTTTTTTTTTTCTTCAGAGCGACAGGATATATTTATGGGGTAATTAAAATGTTTCAATACCCTTAAAAATGGAAGCATTTTAATTACCCCCATAAATAATTACCGATGAAATAGTCATTGTTGTATTTTAAATCTCAAAATGGTTTTTCCGAGGGTCGAATTATTGTTTTAAAGTCGAACACCACGTCATATAAAAAAAAATAATACTTTGGTAAAAAATCTATAATATTGGTTTTGTAAAATCGGTGCCCAGAGAATTAAAACTAAACTTCCTTCTTAGATCCCGGGAAAAAAAATATTTAAAGGATTCTAATAAAAAGATTTAATAATGGTGCTACAAAAATCATGAATTTTTTTGTTCTGTTCTTTTATATAAAAAACGATTAACGATCAACATACTACATTTTCTGAATTCAACAGCCTTAACAACATGGTTTATCAACAGCTGTTTCACCGGTAGTTGGGTTTTTATCTTTTGAATCGATGACAACCCTCTCTTTGGACTTAAAGAGTTTCTATTGTTAATTTGACTAGTTCTGTAACAATAATATGCAGTCCAAATTGGCTCGAGGAGTTGCGATTACATGTAGAGAATTTAAAAATTAAGGAACTATATGTTCAAAATAGTTTTCATGACAAGTTCGTTCAACCATTTATCCCGGATGGAATTATATGTCACAATTATAGAAGACAAAGACTCAGTCGATGCAAATTTTGTAAAAAATTCTCTTGTTCTAGTGTGAAGATCACAGATTGTATAAAACAATTATACAACTTAAACTTGAATATAAAATGTGATGTTTAAATAAATTGTTTGTTTTATAATAGTTGTTTTTTTATTTTTTTGCACAATCTTTTTTTTTTACGTCTATTGTGAAAAAAAATTTAAATTCTTTAAAAATATGCTAAATACCCCAAAAATTTTGTTATATAAAAAATTAGTTATAGAGAGATTTTATTTTCTTTGTAAATCACATAAAACAAACTTTAAGGTATGTGACTACCTTCGGAACACACATTTTTTGAAATATATAAATTTTTAACGAAATAAACATTTTTTTAGTTAAAATAGGGCATAAAACTAGAAATTCAAGTACAATTTCCGCAAAATTAAAAATAATTTTGGATATATTGGGAATTTTGAGTGAAATTTTAGTGAAAAATTGCAGTTACGGTAAGGCTTGTATTGAAAATTCTAATTAATATATTTGAATATTATTTATACAGTACATAAATAACATCCTTATTTATAATTGGAACTATAATATTTGTAATATTTTTGAAATATGTCATTTTTATGCAAGAACTCAATTTTTTACAAGAAACTAATGTTATTTTCTCACAAAAAGTGCAATAAAATACATAAATATATACACAGAGATTAGATAATAGTCTAGACTGCAGATATAACTAAATAAAACATTTTCTGAAAATTCCAATTCAATATCTTAAAAAGAAAACCTTTAGTGAACTTTACCGTGAAGCAAGAAATTGAAAAGCATAGTTTTCCAGAAAATGCATTTAAAGATTTTAATACAGTATAAAAAATTTTCTACTAACTATACATTTTTTAAATTCACCATATGTATAGGTCAAGACCACTATAGCTTCATGCTTAACTAATTTGGACTTTTTTTTTTAACTTTTTGATGTTTTCTGGAGAGTTATAGATTATAACAATTGTCATTTTTAGTGAAATTTGGATGAAAAATGGCAGTTACACAAAATTCTAACAAATGTATTCAAATAATATTTATACAGTACGTGCATTACATCATTATATATGTTAGAAATTAAAAGATTTATAATACTTTTGCAAGTTTTTTAAATATGCCAAATTTTATGCAAAAACACGATATTTTTAAAAATTAACGCTTTTTTTCATAAAAAAGCAATAAAGTACATAAATATATACACAGAGATTAGATTTTGATTCATAATACAGATAGAACTAAATGAAACAGGTTCTGAAAATTTCAATTCTATATCTTAAAAATATTTTGCGTAGGGATCTACTTCCGGTTTTGTAAAGTTCATTTCTGGTTTACTAATTATGCTATAACTTTGCTTCTAGATATAGTAGAAACAAAAATAAAATATTTTTGGAATCTTAAATGTATGGGATATAAGACAAAATCATAAAAGGAATTTTGAAAAATATTCAACAAAACGGCGAATTTTGAGTAGTCACATACCTTAAATAAACAAAAATAAGAAAAAAGTTTCTGAGCCCTTCTTAAAGAATTAATTTTTGTTCTTCAATGTTCAAACACTTACATTTTTTTCAGCTATAAGTGTTTGAGCATTGAAGTTACCAGTACGACTGATCAACTCTACAAATGAACAGAGGGGGATCAAAGATGTTTCTAGTGAATTGTACAAGGGTTACACTTAGATGACATTCTCAGAATTCTATTGTTGTGCTCAGTTAATAATCTAATAAAATCGGTTCGTGATTTTTGATTACCAATGGGGAAGGTGAACCATTAAAACAAATTTCTGAAGTTGTCAGCTTAATTAACTAAAAATGTTTTCAATACAGTAAAGGATTATTATATTTCACAATTAAAATAATTACATTTTTTAAACTATTTTTAAAAATTTTCCTTGCACATTAGTTTTTTTTTAAGATATGTACATAATTTTTGTTTTTATATACTACAGCAAAGAAGTATATTTATACATGGATTTTTAATTCAGAATAAAATTTAACGAAAAAAATGATCTATACTATATGAAATATTTCACCACAACCCATTATATCCCAATTTTGACCAAACATCTGACATTGTAAAGGTTAAACAATCTCCTTAAAGGAGAAAATAACTTGAAATGTCTAAAAATACTTAAAAAAAACAACTGAATTATAAGAGATAAAGTTCGTTATTGAGATGTTGTTTAACGAAGGAAATCGTAATAGGTTTAAAAAAAGTCTAGATTTGCTTTTCAAAATGCGTAATTAGTTTTTTTAAATCCAATAAATTATATTCTATACAATTAATTTAAGGGGGATTTAAATATTACAATGTTAGATTTATAAATCGGATCAGTAAAATTTTAAATTCTTTAAAATATGCTTACGTTCAGGGGTATTTCTTTCAGCTTCAAATTGCCTACTTCGAAATTGTCTTCGACTTGAATGTCTTTGGTCTGAATGTCTTTGAATGTCTGAATATCTTTGATCTGACTGTCTTCGATCTAAATATCTTCTATCTCGACTCGATTGAGTCCTATTACTACTTTGTATGAAAGGCCTGTAAATGTTACCTGTAAATTTTATATAACAAAGATTACATTCACTTAAAGTCATAGATATATACAGATGAAAAGCCTTAACATACACTTATCAATAAACTTTAGACGAATATACAAACTAAATAAATTACAAAAAGAAATTATAAATAACTTTACCCTAGAAAATTATCAAATCTGTTGGAGCAGTTAATAACCGCTTCAAAAAAGATTATACAAAGTTAGTAAAAATATGTATAAACTTACTTAACGTATGTGTCATTTCATTTGAACCTCTAGACGTCGTCGCTTCATTAACTATTTCAGAACTAAATAACCCACCTAATTTTAAAAAAAAATTGTATTTACTGTAAAAAACATTTTATAATCGAAATACTTCTGAACAAACAATAGTAACTCTCTATAAATTTGGAACAGCATTTAGTAGCAAATTTAAATATATATATATATATATATATATATATAACATTAGTAAAAAAACTTACGAGGAATAGGAATTTCAGCCGATTCCAGAATCTTTTGATTTCTTGGTATTGCAACTGCAAAAAAATGAAAATATAACTTTATTAATTATCTAATTTGATATAATTAGAATGCCGCACGCACTGTTAAAACTTTATTATGGTTCTAAGTTTTTTTCACATTAATAAACATTTTATAATAGAAATACTACTTTGAACAATATTATAAACTATTTATAAATTTGGAACGATATATAACTTTAAAAAACTTACAAAAGGGGGTTATTTCTGCTGAATCTGTCTGAAGGGCGACCATATTGCTGGTGTTGCTAAATGTATCTGCAAAAAAATGAACTTTTTTTAATTTGTTTTTCATCTTCGAAGAATTTATTTTTATCCTAAAAAAAATAATATACAATATATATAGTTTAGAGCGTAATAACTGAGTAATTACAATTTAAAAAATATAAATAACAGTACAACAAATTTCTCGCATCTGGAGCAAAACAACAACATTATCTACTAGAAACAGTTTTTGTAAAAATTAAAAACATGATTAAAACAAAAAAGTATTAAATCTTAGTAAGCTATATTACATTATTGTGTGTATTAAAACTTGGTATGGTTAATCGAAAAGAAAAACATTTTTCATATTAAAAATATAAATGCATAATTGTATATAATTTCGCACTTACTTTCCATCATGTCTCGAATAAAATATTTTTCAGTATTCAAATGACTAAATTTCAAGCTCTTTTATACACAATTCTGCATTTATATTTCGGTCACATTTCATGGCAGTGCTTGGTGTTTACGTACTTCATTGCCTCGATGCCCGGGATGAATTCTGTGGCACTGGGGAATTCCGTGGCAATAGCGCGAAATGGTCTACGGCAGGTGTGGCGGGGGGTACACCGTAACCCTGAATTTTTTTAAACAATTCTTTTATTTCGGTGTCTTTTACGGAATGGAATTTTTTTTTTCTTTAAAAGACGTGATCATTTACGCTTTGAAGTGAAAACAAACTCTTTTGCCACGTAATCAAGATATAACTCGTACCGGGAGGAATGGAATACGCGGTGTGGTGTTGCAAAACATATCTCTTGAAGCGATGTTCCTGTGAAGGAATGAAACTGCGTTCTTCTTCGTTAGGATCGTGTGATTTTTTCACCATGACGTAAATGTTGATGGCCGCATGTGTCATTTCGATAATGTGGCATTCCTTCGACCTCACGATCCTTCTGCCAAATGTGAAATAGGCTTCGGTTAGAAAGAAGTATTGACACAGGAAAAAGAGGCGTTCATCTGAATTTTTGTTTTGTTTGGCCATGTGGTGTAATTTAGTAGAAACCCGTGAAAATGTGACTTTTCCCAACAATGGGTCCAATATTTGGGCCGAGTGCAGATTTCGTTTCATGTTTTCCACGCACTGCTCATTTTTTTTCATTATGATATAATAGATTTTGGTCCTGAATTCGGTCCACCAAGAGTATCAACAGAGATATACTCAAAAGCTTGATCTGTGGGAGGTACCGTCTGTAAAGACGAAATATTTTTGCCCTTTCTTTTGTTTAATTGACATACATTACAGTCGGTCAAAAGTGGTCTTGAACCTTTCAAGATAAGAGTGATAAGTTATCAGTGCACCGATCTCTTGCCAAGTTACTATTATAGCAAGCGGTGCATCGGTGCATGATCAGATAAAAAAATTGTTTACTTACCAAAGGTCCTTTCCAACAGTCACGTTTATCTTCGTGTGACATGTCTATCGCCACTGTTAATCTTCTGAGGAGAGAGCTTTTATCAGGAATATTTTGAACCAA
>BMAV01003597.1:1569-18283 GCA_019973955.1 Trichonephila inaurata madagascariensis
ATTTCATAAACTTTTGTGAGTCTGATATAGAGAAGCATTTAAAATTGTAAGGTAAATATTAAAAAATAAAATTTATACCGTGGATGAGATCTGACGTGACTTATACCTTAAATATACTATTTTATTTAATAAAAAATAAGGTTTTAACATTTTGGTTGCCACATTGAATTGATAAACACATTTCGAATATTTCATCAGATCAAGAACTAACTTTTCATAAGCCAGACTATTATTATTAATAATAACAATAAAATATTTTTCTCAATTTAATCGATGAAATTAAATTGATTATAGAAAGGATCCAATTTCTACACTTTCCGTGTTGTACAATGGACTACTCTATCGAGAATGTATAGCCAGAGAAATATTTCGAGCTTGACAAAATGTATAAGTGCGAACCCTTTGAACATATGCATCTTGGTTACTTAAATATTATACCGTCGACCAATTTCAGCACATTAAAAAGCATCACAAAATGCCGCAATATGCAGCCAGTAATGAATATCATTACCACGCTAGTTCGAACAGAATAAAAATAATAATAACAATGACAATATGCGGTGATATTTTTTGAATTCATGAAATGTTTTGATTCGGAGAAATTGATCGACAGTACAATACGTTAAGTACCACATTTTGTTAAATTGATTTTCATCGATACGAAAAGGTTTACCTGCAACACAGTGTTAAATATAATGTTACAAATCATGTGTAAAATTGTGTAGATTATTTGTATTTGGAAGTGAAAAGCATTTATCGTTTTGTTATATTTGTTTTATGTTAAAATTGTAATATTTACAAGCAACACCATCCCTTACGTTATGATGGTGATTCAAATCGAAACTGGCGAGATCATGGCGACAGAGCCAAGTTGGCATCATTTGTGACGACCTTGGCCACCAATTTGGCGACATTTTCGAGGTTGTTGGCGATCATGTTGGCGAGTTCGGGACCCTTTGGATTCTTCACGTGAAATACACTAATTTCACGCTTTATGACGCAAGCGGATCTTTCTGGAAGTTTCCGCTGAGTCTATAAATAGAGCGATGCTCGCCGAAATGAGTCAGGCTTGTTTCAACCAACGATTAGTGTGTATTGTTTTGACTAGCCATTAGTAAATTTGCCTTTACTGTGATAACTGATAAGCTCGGCTGTGCTTGTGAATAATTCTTTACCGAGTATTTTAAACACTGATAATTGTGTTTGAGTGCTATTGAAGGTGTGAAGACTTTCTGAGATTTATTCTGCGAATATTGTTGTTGAATCCTGTATTTAAAGAATTGTTTTCTTGACAATAATTTACCGTTGCTCTTCAAGAACTGTCTTGTTCATTGCGACTGATTTGCATAAAATCCTCGAACCCGATCAAGGTAACAATATGAATAAATTGTAACTGGCTCATGCGTCTTCTCATTAACAGGTCCTTTGGGTTCTTTTGGGACCAAGATTAATGGCAACTCTTTTCCAACCAACACCCAAGAAGTGAAACGTGAAGGAAAGATGCAAATTAGATAGCTTTTAAATATCAGAAGTTTCAGTAAGCGGTGCGGCAATTTGGGGAACGTTATGTTAGAGATTGATACAATCGTGAAGTGGCAGCCAATTGATGTTACCCTGAAGATAGAGCCATTAGGTCAAGGTGCATACCATTGCACTCGAGTAAAGACGCAACTTCCTTAATATCGGATTAACGATTAGATTAAGGTGGGATTGACTATTTAATATTAAGACTTACGATATTATTGGAATTAAGATTAGGTGGGTTAGATATTGATAGTGGTCCGAGTTAGGTTATTTCGAATATTAATTGTATTGTGTGTTTGTTCATCGTACATTCTCTCATATATATTTATTATCTAATCTGTTAAGAGCCTAAGTTTAAATTCTTAATAAAGTCATATTAAGAACATGGTAACGTCTGGTCCTTTTGTTAATCCTACATCTCTAGCTCACGCAGATAATCTAAGAGAAGGACCCCTTAGGGGGGGCATCTTCAGAAAATATAATATGAATAAAAATAATATATAATATATACATGACGACTTTTTATGTAATTCAAAAATGGAGAGTTGGAAATATATTTCAATCTTGGAAAGGGCGTGTTCACAATAATACTAATCAGAGTAAATGTATACAGTTTTTATCTAAAAATGAATTCATTCGTAATTTGATATCAACAAATATTTAACCCTAAGAGCTTAAAAAATGTTTGCAAGATGATTACTTTTAGATATAATTTAAAAAGTTGACAGCATTAAGAATTCCATTATTCCTAATGATGGTCTTGAGTAAAGAAAAAGCTTAATTACACGAAAAATTCCTCGGCTGAAACGTTTGCTACAACAAATAATGAGTGCCTTTTCAAAAGAAAGTATAAGCTATACAGCAGATACCACGTGGAGTATGCGCATCAATTTCAAAGGGGCGAATACAAAAGACATAAATAATTCATCGACAAGAATTTTTATTCAAAAAGGCATTACTTTTTACCGCTTATTCTTTAGAGAGAGAATTAATTATTGCGTCCAAAAGGACGGGAAGAGTTTTTTTCCCCCCACAAAAATGCGAAAAATAATCAACTGTCTTCACTTTTCCACACGCTCTTTTGTTCTACGTATTTTCCATTTAGAACATTTCTTCGACATTTGTAATTGTTTCTTATTCCATTCTTTTGTTCAACTCATCCGTTAGAGAAAAGAGAATTCTACTTATTATTCCATTTCGAACGCTTCATGGAAAATTAATTTTTTTTATTTATTTAATTTGTGATTGCCGAGTAGTAAAGCATAAATTTTTGAATTCCCCCGACTAATTATAACGAAGTCAGTGGCAGCATTATATACGTTCTAGCCATTTTGCATTGTTATTATTATTTATTTTTTTTTTTGCTTTCAATTATTGCATTAGATTAGCAGTTTCTATATCGCGATAAAAATTTCCAATACTTTTCTTATTTAATTAGATCTGATACGACTGTTTTGAAATATTCATTAATGATATCTGAAGAAAAATGGCTCCTAAGATAATGATATGCGTCTTTCAATTTTTTTTTTAAAATTAACAACATTAAAGCACTTAAATTTACGGATTGAATATGAATAAAAGTTTTTAAAAAAATGGCAAGGAAAACATTCTGTTGGAATTAATTTTGCGAAAAAAATGAAAATTAAACACGCTTTCAAAATGTATGCTGAAAGATTTTGTTTAAATACGTTGTGACGGGGCTTTTATCCCGATTTCCATTAATTATCCTCTTGGGATACTTTGGGGCAAGAATGGCAATTCTTTCCAACCAACTCAAGAAGAGAATGTGTGTATGCAAATTAGGAATCATATATATATATATTGGAAGTTTAGCATTTGCAGGGTCGCTAAGTGAAGTCGCTAAGTAGAGAAGTAGTCGCAATGTGATATGAGATAAAATCTAGAAGAAGCATCGTAATTCTGGGAATTAGCCTAGCCGTGTTGGTGCAGGTGAATCAAAAGTGGGTCCGAGACCAACGGAGCATAGCCTAAACAAGAGCCAGCCAAATTAAAGCTGGAACGGATGTTTAAAGGACAGTAGTTGTTTACCTAGGATATAGCGGTAAGCTTGATCAATTAAACTTTAAGTATAAGGCGTTTATTATTGAGGATTTAATCTATAAAGATAGATTCAGTGGTTAATTGCGCTATTGATCAGTAATACGTGTTGGGTCTTCTCATTCTTGATCATCTTCCTCGTAGATTAATATTGTTGTTGTATTGTGTTTAAACTAAGATCTTAATAAACGGATTTTAGTATGACTGAGTTTAGTAGTTCTTCGTTCCCTTCCAAAGACATAGCTTGCGAGAATAGTGGAGAGAGGATGTCTTCATCGGCTGGGACGCCACAAGGTAACATTTAGAACTAGGAAAATTTGGGAAAGAGTTTAATTGTTTCTATTTTTGTTGTCGTGTTGTACACGCAGACGTTTACAAACAGCACATTTTATAAAGGAAATGTCCTCTTTACAAAAATCAGAAATTTCCTAATGTGTTGAGTATCTAGGATGTTTTCAATGTGCTAAAAATACAGAATGAGCGAATGGGATATTTACGTCGCACTATAAAGCTGCACGAGGGCTATTGGCGATGGACCTCGTAATTTTTAACCATGGTCAAGTGGCAAGGACGACACCTGAGCTGGCACCCCGTCTTTTAATTTCTACAACAAACCAAAGGGAAGACATTTGATCCTTGATATGTTTTACGTGCATCAGCCCGTTCTGCACGGCGGGTCTTTAGCAGTACTTGGCTCGAACTCATGACATCCTGCCACGAGTGCATGGCCTTAAGCACTCGGCTATCGTGGAAACGCGAAACTATAGAAAAATAGGTGCAAAACTAATGGACGTGCTTATAAATAATTTCTTTCATGCTTATAATAATCAATATAATGTTTACATTATTCCAATATAAAATGTTTTTGTCGTTATCCTATTTACACATAAAATACGATCCATAATATATTTGTTAAAATATATGGAATATGATTTACGTTGTGAGATTCAAAAGTTCCCTGAATGAGTCTATAAATTAAAAAAAATATTAAGTTGCTAAAACATATAATCCTTCGAAATAGGATCATTAACTGTACACTTTTACCATAGCTTGTGAAGTTCTTCGAAACATTTCTGGAATTGATTTTTAGTCATGTACCTTAATTCAGTCTGCGATACACTTTTAACTTCATCTGCAGTTTGAAATTGACCATCCTGCAAGTGACGTGCATATATTCCGAATTTTCTTGGAGCCAAATCTGGGGAGTAAGAATGATGTGGCAAAACAGTTGTTTTCATTTTCACCGCATCGTTGTTCGAAGCATATTCTTACGTTCCGCCTCAAAAAACTTTTCAATGTTTTCAGTGGTGCGGGACACACGTGCGTCGTCTTTGACACTTTGCCTGCCTTCTCTAAAACGTCGATGCTACTCAAAATCTTGCGTTTGCGATAGTGTATCACTGCCTTAAACATGCTTCAATATTTCGTAAATCTTTATAGCACTCTTTTCTACGCCAACACAAAATTTAAAATTATTCTCTGCTCAACAAACGAAATTTTTTCTCTATCGTCGGTTACTAAACGCATCCACCTACAAAATACGACGCCATGGCAAGCCACCGGCCACGGCATTTGAAAATTTTTCGTGCTTTTTTAGAAAAGGGGAAGAATGCAGTGACAAAAATGCTATCGTAGTCACACTACTGCAAAAAGAAGTTCACGTCACAGGCTCAATCCGGGAACTTTTGAATCCTACCTCGCATATTTCCCAATTTTTGTACGTAATATATTTCTTTGCTTCATACATAGTGAGTACAAATGATGGACCCGATTTAAAAAAAAAATCATATTTTTGAAACTACTGCATATATTGAAGTAAGGGATACATGAATGTGTTTTTTCCTACCAATGAGATTAACAGTACTTTCAAGATCAATGTGACGACGCTGAGCAATTTTTTCACCGATGTGAATCGCAGTCTAACTGTGGGCAATAGCAGACCACTTGAAAGGTTTGATTATGTGATAGGTATCCCATTGATTCAATTCCTTGCTATCCTAATATTCAATTTAACACAGCCTTTGTGATATCACCCTCCCCCTAGGGTGCCCTTCTCCTTGATTATTAGCGTGAGCTAGAGATGTAGGATTAAAGAAAGAACTAGAAGCTTCCTTGATCTTAATTTGTCCTTATTAAGATCGTAATACTTAAACTTCTACCAGATTAGTTAATAGTATATGTGAGAGAATCTACAATGATAGAACACACAATATAAATAATACCGAAATAACGTAACTCGGACCTCTATCAATAACTAACTCGCCTAATCTCAATTCCAATAATATCACAAGCCCTAATATTAAATAGTCAGTCCTACCTTAATCCGATCTCCGATCCAATCTTAGAGAAGTTGCGTATTCACTAGAGTGCAATGGTATGCACCTTGACCTAATGGCTCTATTTTAGGGATAACCTCTATTGGCTGTCAATTCACAATTGACTCACGCACTCTCTTAACATTCCCCAAATTACCACCTCGCTTACTCTAACTTCTGATATTTAAAAGCTTTCTAATTTTCATCTTTTATTCACGTTTCACTTCTTGGGTTTTGGTTGGAAAATAGTTGCCATTAATTCTGGCCCCAAAAGAACCCAAAGACATGTTAATGAAAAGACGCGTGAGCCCGTCACACCTTCTTGGCATAAACATCTGATTTCAATGTCGGTAGACGTGATTTAAAAGGCTGACACCCATTCTGCCACCGCTTTCAATTATGGTACATAACTTTTTTCTCATTTCTTGTCATAATCTGATTCAAGAAATGCTCATTCTCGCACTTGCGAGACACAGGTAGAATTTTCATTGAAAACGGCTCGAGCGTTTAACGCATTGATATTTAAATTGAATGTTAAACTGTTATTATATTTTAGATTTATAAGTATCTTTGACTATATTTTTAAGACTTAAATTTAAATAAAATCATATTCAGTAGATAAAATTTCTCAACATTAAAAGTTTACATTAGTATTTTTTTAACGAACAAATTCTAATGTACGCAATATTGCTTCTTTGGGCAATCATTTTTAAGACTTTTTGTTGTAAAAACATAATTCTGCAGGTTTTTTAAACATTTAGTTTATTATGGAGCTCATTCATTCTTCCTAGCCTTGTTCGCAATTGTGCTGACGTATACGATGGGAGACTTTACGTATGCCGAAAATGTAGACAAGCATTACATGTACGGCCGGACAAAAGGTAGCGGCCGAGCTGATCTATGAATAAATATCGCGCAGTTCCCTGAGTGGTTGCATCGCCATATTCTGAAACAAGTTCTTTCTACATCACCAGACATGATGCTGGGCGACGAAGAGTTGTACACAGTTCTAGCATGAAAGAAAGTATCTTGAACGTTGCAGTTGATAGACCCGAATGAAGCACAAGAGCTGTTGATCATCACGTAAGTGTAAGTCATCAGACCGTTTGTAGAGTGCTAACCGAAAATTGCCCCTTCCATTCTCAACAAGTACAAACTTTGAATCAGGCAGACTATGCTCTCCGCCTATGCTTCTGCCAGATGGTGGAACAGCAATATGCGCTGCAGCCGGATTTCATAGCTCATGAGCTATTTACAGATGAGACGATGTTTACGCGGCATGTTTTCTCTCTCTTTCTCACTCTCACACACACAATCTCCTGTATCTATCCTTAAAGGTTGTACCATTAATTCGGGGTCACCCTGTTGTCTTATTGGTACAGTATGTACGAATTCGCAACCTAAGTAGTTAGTTTAACAAGTTACCTGTAATTGACGAGTATACTCGTTAATAAGAAAACGCAGGATTTTGTGTCGTGACGAGTATATTCGTCATGCGGAAAAAGTAGTGATCATTGGCTATTTAAATTGTAATTTGTGAGAGAAACAAAACGTATTCTCAAATTTCAAGACGTTCAAAATACTTTGAGGCCAGGCTGGAGGAAAACAAATCCATAAAAAAATACGAAAAGTTTAAGATGAATTCTTGCAATCCCATGCACCGGCTGAAGTTGTTCATTAAAATCATTTACAAAGACGCATTATGTATAGTACTATTTTTCTGTGAATACCACTTCACAGGAGGAATTTTAACTCTCACCTTTACCGCGCGCGGTTGAGACAAAAATAATGTAATCAATTTCATACCATCACAAATTTTTATCAATTTAAGTTATTTTCATGAAATTTTCAACGTGGTTTACTTTGACATTATACACTTTGTGTAAACGTTTCCGCCAAGCCGAAAGGGATTTTTGACCAGTTTTGGGGGTATTTTTTCCAACTTCCTCTTTGATTGCTTTTTGAAGCCCTTGGAGAGTTCTTACTTTACGTCTGTTGTACTGTTTTTAAGTATCCCCATAAAAAAATAATCGCAGTGAACGCAGTCAGGGGATGGAGGTATCCGTTTCTCAGGAGGCAGAAAATTTACTTTTTAGTCTTTCAGTCATTTTACAGTTGATTTTGCAGCATGACTTGGTGCAGAATTTTGGTGAAAAACAAAGCTTCCTTGAGGGTAATGACATTTACTTATTTTGATCAAATGTTTCAAAACTTTATTCTGATAGTATTTAGCATAAATTTTAGTCTTTGGTTCTACAAAAAATTGTATTTTTAAGCCTTGGGAGGACATCCCATCCATACCATAACACCTGAAAGTCAACTTGTATTTTTAAAAACAGATGTATCTTTGCGTGACAAATATTGTATCTTTGTTTTGCCATTTGTGAATGACAGATGAAACAGTGCTTCCTCCGAAGTTATCCATGCTAATATCTACATCTGCGTAACATTAAATACAGAGACTAAGAATGTTTTCTTCGTTTTTCTATCTGTTTTCATAAATTTGAAAACAGATTGATTTATTCACTTTTTTACAGCCAATTTTCTTTATCTGACGACAAATTGTCGATTATGATACCTATAGTTTAATTGCTGAAAAGTTGTTTGAGGCAGAGGGTTTTCTACAGCGATAAGTATTTTCAGCTTTTTTTCCCCTTAAGGTATCCTATTACGTTCGGAACCGTGATTTTAAAAAAGCGCATAAATGGATTATTTTCATGATATTTAGTGTCACTTAGAATAGAATACATGTATAAAATTGTTTTAAGGACATTTCGACAAGAAAATTATTTAAAAAGAATATTTTGGCAAAAAATTAACTTAGAATAACCTTTTTTCAAAATGTTCTCCTTTTTTAAAAATTGCTTCTAAAATAATAATATTTTACTTATATAAAGACTTCTCCAGAGAGTCTGAACTCAGAGTTACAACCAATTGAAATAATTTTTGGCGTTTTTTTCTTAAAATTTCTCCCCTGTGTTGTCGTAAAACATGGATAAACCCACTTCTAAGTCATATATTTCAAAAATTCTAGTTAAGCCTCTGTACAAAGGTCTGAACTATATACAGGCAAAATGTTATTATAATAGAAGCATTTTTCACAAAAGGAGAATATTTTGAAAAGGGGTCATTCTATGTTCATTTTTTGTCAAAATATTAGTATTTAAATAATTTTTTATTGCTATAATATTCTTAATTGTATATACATTTTCTAATCGAAGTGGCACTAAATATCATAAATATTATCCATTTATACGCCTTTTGCAAAATCAAGGTTTCGAACGTATTCGGATACCTTAAGGAATTCCTTTCATCCACATTTTTTCCTGGAGCTTTTGACTGCCAACCAAATTTTGTTTTCTTTTCGAAGTTTAGTTAGTAATCCATAGCAAAATACATTTTCTTATTTTTAAATGCTTTATTTATAACATAATTTGAGCAAACATCCTTCAAAAGCTGAAAAATTTCATTATGGGTTTGAGGACCTAATTTTGAAGCGATAATTTACTCCCACTAATAAAAATAGTTAGACTGGTGATTTCAACCTTATTATTTTTTTAAAAAATATAACTGACAGCAAAGTGATACAAATTTCACAGACTAATTTTGAATCTATCGGCGGTATATGCATTTAATTTTTCTTTCCGTTTTCGTGAAATACGTATGAAATATATGTTTAGGCTAACCAAATAAATAAATATTGCGAGGGCAATTCGGAAACTTACTGTCGTTTGGGAGTGGTGCTGGAAGTACGGTTCGGAACGCCCTTAATCGAATGCACAAGCAATCTCTAATTTAGTAAGCACCCTCTCGTCGATAGAGAATGCAGTAGGGCCAAGAGTTTGCTAGTTAAAACACGACAGAATGTGTGCCGCCATAGAAATACCCGCGAATAGTAAGGTGCGAAAAGGAATAAGATTTCTTTGGGTCAAAAAATGGCCTGCTGTGCAAATCCATCGTGAATTGAGTGCCGTATACGGGTGAAACATTATGAATGAAGGTGTAATGCGTCAATAGATGTACTTTTTCAAGCACGGAAGAACAAACATCCGGTATCATGGAGAAAAAGGTCGTCTGTAGTGACTGCTGATCTCATCAAGGAAATCGAAGTAAAAATTCGTTTGCTTCGTAATTTCACAATCGCCCAATTTTCAAAACACTTTTGGGGAAATGCTTGGAATACGCTTGGGGGACAGCATTTCACTGACGATGAGGAACTTAAAAACGCTGTGACACATTGATTTAAATTGAAGACGGCCGCTTTTTATACAAATGAAATTGGTAAACTGGTAAAACGGTATGACAAGTGCTTACATAATGGAAAAGACTTTGTGACGGATCTATTCGCGATCCTTCCACTAAACCTCTTGGGAAATCTTTGGGCTATCAGTTCACGTTATTCGCAACTAACCCTTCGAAGGAAGAAAATCGTGAAATGCAAATTAAGTTTATTATACATAGTTGAAGTTTTCTAGCTAAAATAGAGAGTAGGAGAGGAGGTAAGCCAGAAATCAGGTGAGATTGTTATTGATGGTATCATATTTGAATGATTATGATTAAGGGATTTATTAGGAGGGATCTTTAACAGTCCCCAAGCACTATAACCTCATTCGAAGAGAAATTTGGGAAAAACAGATGTTAATTAACACTCAATCAATCAACCTAGAATTCCATATTATGTAAATATAACGTTATTATTCTAAGATAATGTGTAAAGATATTTCTCTTAATGTGGAATTTAATGCACTTATAATTACATATAGTATTACTTGGAAGCCATTTGGATTCTTTGAACTAAATAACATTGCCTCTCCTAAGAATTGAACAAGGCTTTTATTTCGGAGTAAAATAAATTGAGGCTCATATCAATCCGAACGAAAATTCATTAACTCCATGAAAAATAAATACAAGTAATGCACTCTGGAATAAAATCTCAGCGAATTAATTAAGTGGCACGAATAACATCGAGAAAAATGAGCGAATTAATTGGAATTCTATCATTAACTGGATAATTAAATGAAGTGTCATGTATAACACCATTTGCTTCATAACCGGAATTTTTTTTTATTTATAAGTGACTGTTTTTTTTTAAAAAAAGGTTTAGTTGAAGGGAATCAAATTTTGAGGTAGTTTCGTTCGTTTTCATTCCTTCACTTCATTTCGGAACATGAATTAATTAACTCGAGCATAGTTTTCATTTTATTTTTATATTGGTAAAATGTAAATAAAAATGCCTAGTCATAAATTTAAAGTAGTTTTACGAATTATTTCGAGCATAGCAAGAAAATGACTTATTTTCTCTTCATAACCAGTTAACTAAGCCACCTTATTTTAAAGCGCTCAACTATGCCTGTCACGGAAATCGAGCGATGACGAGTGTACTCGTCTATCACAGAGTAAATGTCGCTGTTAAAGTATTGGATAACAAAGATTATTATAATTCATAAAATTGCCAGTTTTATTACAACAAGGGCAATTTACATATTAAAGGCACAACACTTCTCTATTTTTCAACTAAGTTGTGAGAGGTTTTCTTGGGCACCTAGATATGTAGGAGGTAGAGAAGAAATACTTGCCATGATCCAATCAATCTGTTTATTAATCACACAACATAACGATACAAATTCAATCAATAATAATAAGTGAATGTCTTGGTGTTAACCACGAAAGTGAAACAATGACGAAAATACACGAAAAATTAGGAGACTATCAAACTCGTTCCTTACTTTATATGTGATCTAATCTACTATCCGATTTAATCTAATATCAGTTTAATCTCAGTCAACTATCGTCACTTTAAGGTGATTAGTTTTTTTTACAATGAAAAGGAGGACGCGCGCGCGAAAAATTCAAGAACAAGTTACAAAGTAAATACATGAAATATTTTATTGATTCAAATAAAAATACACTAATCACACTTACAACCATTTTAATTATTTACTTAAACGAGTATTTTCCCATTGAATGATTATTGTGTCAATATATCATTTTCTAATACATTGGAAATTTCGGAGCAAAAGATATCCTTCAGACTGAATTTTACGGTAAGTACTGCAGCTAAAATATCAACATTCAATCTTATTTCTCTCTTTCCAAAAATCATTTCCAACTGAAAAAATGCATTATATTGAGTAACTGGGACATGTTTTTGCACTTTTTTTACACGAACTGTTGAAATCTAGGTAGATATATTGAAAAGATCTAGAGAGTCGCATTTCATATTCTGAATTGAAATTGATTTTATATTTTATTTTTGTAACCACTCATGTTGAAGAATATTATCTTACAAACAATGTTCTGAATAACATTAAATTTTTTATATATGTGTGAGTAATCCTGTGTATTTTGTATGAATTTGCAGCTTACAATTTAAGAGTTATTCCTGCTTAATTTTATATTTACGTCGAATCTCTTGATATGTCGATAAGTTCTTTTTTATCAAATGTAATAGGTGCTTTTTTCCACAATTAAAACAAGATGCATTTTTCAATAGAAAACTGTTTAGTTTCGAAAAACATTGTACTAAAGAGTGTAAAATTATTTCGTGCACCCGGGATAGTAAACAACAGAATAGCCTTAATCTAGCATGTACTCTATATTAAAAAAAATTTTTTTAAATATTCTATTATTATACTGAAATAAAAGTTTAAAAATCATTAAAAAATATAGTTATATTATGTATAAATAAAATTTTTAAGTTTTAATGAATGACATGAGCCTTAGATATTTGTAGTCTTATAAAATTCATACAGAACGTGAATCCATTTTGCGTGCACACTTATAATTTTCCTCTATCGATCTTTTATATCGTGACTTGCAGATCCCCTGGGAATGACTCATGGGACCTCAAGGTTTCATGGAGCACAGTTTGAAGACCACTGTGATAAAATAAGGAAGGTTTCTTTATTTTAGACCCGCGCAAGTTTCATGGTTTTGCGGTATCAAGAAAAGATAGTTTCATGGATTTTGTTTCTAGCTCAACGATCAGCGCTTGAATTTGTTGTATTTGAAATAGATAGCATTGTGTTCTTTTTGGAACGACGTATTGTGTCTGGAATTATTGAAAAATAATATTGAAAGACATTACACAGGTGCATTCGTAAATAATGTAAATATATTTAATCTTAAAAAGCATGGGAGGGAAATTACTTTAAGGTGTCCGATTACGTTCGGAAAGGTGATTTTAAAAAGGCGCATAAATGGATAATTTTCATGATATTTAGTGCCACTTAGATTAGAATACACGTATAAAATTGTTTTAAGGACATTTTTACAAAAAAATTATTTAAATACAATATTTCGGCAAAAAAATTAACTTAGAATAAATTTTTTTCAAAATGTTCTCCTTTGGGGAAAAATGCTTCTGTTATAATAATATTTTTGTGCCTCTATATATCTCAGGCCTCTGTACAGAAGCTCAGCTATGATTTTTTAAAAATTCACATTATTTTCAGAGTTACCACCATTTGAAATAATTATCGGCGTTTTTTTCATAAAATTTCCCCCCTCGGTTGCCGTAAAACATGGATAAACCCACTTCTAAGTTATATATTTCAAAAATTCTAGTTGAGCCTCTGTACAGAGGTCTGAGCTATATATAGGCAAAATATTATTATAATAGAAGCATTATTCACAAAAGGAAATTATTTTGAAAATGGGTCATTCTATGTTCATTTTTTGTCAAAAAATATTGCACTTAAATAATTTTTCATTGTAATACTATTCTTAAAACAATTTTATATACATTTTCTAATTTAAGTGACACTAAATATAAATATTATCCATTTTATACGGTTTTGCAAAATCCCGGTTGAGGAATATAGTGAGTGTTAGAAGCCCAGTGGCAGAGCGTATCGCGCTTTCACACCGCAGGTTAGGGGTTCTATCCCGAGCTGGACAAGTTCGACTCAGCCTTTCATCTCTTCAGTAAGTCGATAAATGAGCACCAAGCTTGTGCATGGGGACTAAGGACTAGAGGTTTCACGTCAGATTAACCACCTATATTCGGAACATCTCCTCATGCACCTCAGCTCCCAAGGTCACGATTACTGAGATGGGTACAACAGGCTTTGGCCCTTATGGGTTGTTGCGGGACTAAGTTTATTGAGTGTTTATTAACAATGCATTATAAATGGACACGAGTCGTATTGATGTTGGACCTCATAATTTCGATCCACAGTCATGTGACGAGAACGATACCTGAGTTGACCCTTTCCAATACGAAGAGCCTCACCACGCTAGCGGATGACTTTGAGCAACAAATGTTTGAACGCGTATCAGTTCCTTCAGCATCTCTTTAGTGAGAATCAGGCTCTGACTCATGATACGGCTGTGATAAGCCTGTGGTCATAAATTTGAGGTGTAAATTTAAAGCTTGAGAATAATTGTGTGTGTGTGTGTGGAGACGTATTTCTGTAACTTTAATTAGATTCAAGTTCAGGAATATAACTTAGGAGTTTTTGTTATATTCTAGGCCTTCAATGGTTTTTAGGTATCCGACTACGTTCGGAACCATGATTTTAAGAAAGCGCATAAATGGATCATTTTCATGATATTTAGTATTACTTAGATTAGAATACATGTATAAAATTGTTTTAAGGACATTTTGACAAAAAAAATCTTTAAATACAATATTTCTGCAAGAAGTGGTCCTCCCTTTGTGAAAAATGATTCTATTATAATAATGTTTTGCCTGTATATAGCTCAGACTTCTCTACAGAGGCTCAGCTACGATTTTTGAAAAATTTACATTATTTTGAGAGTTACAACGAATTGAAATGATTATCGGCGTTTCTTTTCCTTAAAAATTCTCCCCTCGGTTGTCGTAAATCTACTTCTAAGTTATATATTTCAAAAATTCTAGTTGAACCTCTGTACAGTGGTCTGCGCTATATACAGGCAAAATATTATTATAATAGAAGCATAATTCACAAATGGAGAATATTTTGAAAATGGGTCATTCTATGTTCATTTTTTTGTCAATGTATTGTACTTAAATAATTTTTTATTGCAATAATATTCTTAAAACAATTTTATATACATTTTCCAATCGAATTGACACTAAATATCATAAATATTATCCATTTACACGCTTTTGCAAAATCACGGTTCCGAACATAGTCGGATACCTTAAATACAACTTTTGTTGAGTCATGTAGACCCTCCTGCAAATCACGTTTTCTTTACGAGGCGGTGTTTAACGGATCTTATTCACGTTCGTTCACGAATCCTCTTCGGGAAATGCTTCTTTAACTGTTGTTTATGATTAAAACCGCCTTTCGTAGAAAGAACTTGATTTTACGCTAATTTGAGTGCTATTTAAACCTTCGCAACGGGTATATTAGAGTTAGTCTTTACGCTATTAGGAAAGTGAGATTAAAGAATTGCCTTGCGGAAATCTTGGTGCCAGAGAGAAAATTAGATTGGATTATAGTCAACCAGATGAGAACAGACGAGTACTCTTTATCGGATAATACTCAGATAAGGGTTTATTTATTTTAAGAGTTTAAGATTATGATCTTAATTGCTCCTTCGGTTTATAATCCTTGATTGATCATAAATTTTTCGAACTGAAACAAAAAGGAATATTTTTAGGACTTTGTCTGCTGATTCGGAGTTTTAAACCACACCGGCCACCACAGGATCGTGGCAGGTGTAAAGTGTTCTCAGCGAGTTTCCGACTAACCTCTAAGGAAATATATTTTACAAATGGTTTGACTGATTTGAGTACCTCTCTTTGAGAGGGAACCAGATATATATATATGAAGTTTATAATTTTTATTTGAAGTGATCTGAAGTGGGATCGTAGAGGATATTGATGTTGCAATTATTAATGGACTTAAGATTGCAAAGAGTTCTTGAATAATTTTTTCTTAGAATTGGTGAGGCGTAACAGATCTTTTTAATAAACGACTGAACCAATACATTGTACTGATCACTAAAGGATTGCACTAGATCATCTGTACTGATCCGTACTGATGTATTGATCGGTACTGATAAAAAGTTAGTACCAGTCTAGTCTTTGGACTCAAGCGATCAAGAGGTTAAAATGGTCTGCGCTTTCCTGGTTATTTCAGTCTAATATTTTTTATTCTGTAATATATTATATAATCTTTCTACATTGTATATAAACTATGTTTGACCATAATAAAACTCTTAATTTTTCTAATTTCGTTTTCTTGTGTCTTAAAAAAGTAGATTAAAACTTGTGAAATTTAGGATATTTCGTGTTTCTTTTTGTTCTAAAGTTGGAACATATCAAGGCCGCTTTTCCGCATAGACATAATGGGCACGTGACTAGGACGAGGAAGATTTAGGAACGCATAAAATTAGAGGTTCAGAAAAAGAAAGAAAAAATTAAAATTATAGCTTATGTGCCCCCGCTTGCTAATCATAAGAGAAGCATTTCTGCCATTTAGAGAGTAAAGACAGAAATGAGATTTTCCATGGAAAAAGAAAAGCTAAACAGTTTAATGTTGCTATGCACTCAAATTTATATTACAATGGAAATTGATTACAATGATATCATTAATGATTTTACATTGATCGAAGCCCGAAGAAAACCTTTCTTGTACAAATACAATGACAGTGACTCAACAAAGAATATGTCCAAAAGTCAAAGATAGTAAAGAGATAAGAGAAGAAAAAGATGCTAATTAACAAGTTGAAAAAGGTTCATACAATAGTGCATAATATACTGTAATTTTACAAACGATTTCATTAATTTACTATACTAATTTACAAAGGGTGGGTAGGTGGTGTAGGATGCTGTAAGGCAGTGCTTCTCAAACTTTCAATACTGGCGCCACCCTTTTCAA
>BMAV01003597.1:33100-57778 GCA_019973955.1 Trichonephila inaurata madagascariensis
AGGGATAGACTTAAAAAATGTTTTTTTTTTATATTACTTGTTTTTTAGTACTTTACTATTAACTAATATCATGTTAATTTCTAAATTGTTTAATATCCTTATTTACAGTTTTACGTAGGCAAACATGAAGATATTATACAGTCTTTTCTATTTATTTTAAATTGAGTTCCATTTTATTATAACATTTTTCCTTTTCGCTGTTTACAGTGATATTAAAATAATTTATTTTCAGTTAATTCAGTTTACACAAACATTTATCAATTTTTATACCAGTACTAAAACTATATTCTTACCAAATACGAAACTCAGTATATTGATACTTTTCAATACCTTATCAATAAATACACACCCTAACTATAAGCAAACATTTAATATTTAAATAATATAACAATATTAAGTGTTTCGAAAAAGAATACGGAAGAAAATATACTTATATATGCATATATGTAACTAAGTTAAGGCAGATTTTTGTAAATGCTTCCAAACGTTTACTGTCTCGGAAAATTTCCCATGTTAAAAGCTAATAAAATTTCAGTCAAAAGTGGTAAAGTAGAGAAAATCCTTTGGATATTCCTTCAAAATTGAAGAAAAGGAACGTAAGTCTTCGTACCTACTCTAGTTCTTTCAGAAGAAGCAATTTAACTCATCTAATCAGAAAATCGAATCTTGATAAAATGATTATAGAAAGGAACGGGAAGAGTGGCTTATAAATCCCGTTGGCGTTTTTTTTTTCCCCTGTCTGAAACATTTCTTTTTTTTCTCGCCAACTTAAAACTAAATCCTCGCTGATGTCTGGGAAAGCTTGTTACATTTGTAGTAGGATTTCCGATTCTGGGAGTGGATGAAAAGTCAGATCACGGCTGAATCTTTTAGTCTGTTTAAAAGCGCAATTTTATGTATTTCTGTATATAGAATGTGTGCTTTCAATAACGGAAAAAAGAAAAATGTGTGTTTTTTTTACTAAACGCGTTATAAAAGCTTTACGTTTTTATGTGTTTGAATGAAAAAATAGTATAAACTGACTTTTAAAACTTTAAGTACAACCAATGATTTGTGTCTACTTTGAAAAAAATGTGCTTTAAATAGTTACCTATTTAATTTCACATGCTTTTAAATAAAGCAAAAGATACAAATAAAAGAACATTCTTTTAAAAATTTATGATTCGAAAAAGAAGTGTGTGTGTGATTATGACCGCACGATAGAAGTGATAACTTCAAATTTTGCAAATTTATTTCAGGGATTACTAAGGTAAATAAAAAATAAGGGGGTGTTAGTATTGTCCTATAAAATTATTTATTCATATGTCTCTACTCATAAAGTAATATTTTTGTGCGAAATGTACAATCATATTTGGGAATTAATTGTATTCTAAGAAGGAAACAATAGGCTTATGGTAGCTGAAATAGGTTATAAATCCTTTATATAGATTCAAATTTTTATTTAACTATCTATAAAAAAACTCCATCAAACGTTGTTCCGTACTTCCACGGGCTTCATTTGGATCATTTGACATAATTAAATTGAATTTTTATTTTATAAAAATCAACTGAAAGTTTTGATTTGTCTTTTGAAAAATCCACTTTAAAAATCTCTCTTAAAATCATAGGTAATTTTTTCAGAAGACCCGATCCGACTTTGAGAATTTTGGCTATAATTTAACAATATTCAATTCTATCCATGAATTAATTTAAGCAAAGGGATAGCAAGACAGATAGTTGATTGGGAAGACAGAAATATAGGTCAAAACCTTTAAAAAGGGATTTAATCAGAAAATTTATATCACATAATCTCTAGCTTATACTAGTTCTTTTGTCACTGTATGGCAGTTTAGAACAAATATATCTGGTGCTGTTGCAAGGTAAGTGTTCTTAATTATATTTTGTTTTCTTGTATTTAAATTATTTAATGTAACTTTTTCTTAATACCTGTATAATTAATTTCGTTTTTTTAAATTTTTAATTGTTTTAATTTTTTTTAGACTCAAAGTATATTTAAGTAATGTGATTAATAGAACTATTTTTTCATTACTATTCTGATTCGCTTAAAAAAAAGATATTTATTCTTAAGATCACTACAATATTGCTAATGATGATTATACTATTTACTTAGATCTATAAAAAAATTTTCCTTTTTCTACATCTTATATTTAATTTTAGTGTAGAATTTCTCTTTCTCTCTAAGCCTTTTTAAAAAAAATATTACGTTTGATTTTCATGCTTCACTTAGGATTAGAAAGAATCCCGCATTCATTTTCTTAGAAAGAGGGGGCGGAGGGAGAGCCCATTTACATCGAAGCTAGGAACTTTACGGCGGATAGGAACGGCGTATTGGTGAGGGGGGGACCAACTACCGTGTTTCAGAGTGGCGAGGGAAACGTCCCTCCTTTCCTTTTTAGGGGTGTGTATGTCCGACTAAAGACGAAAAAAGCCGTATGAGCGTTATATACCCGAACATGACGTTCATTCAAGTTCACTTTCTAGCAAAACGCGCCAACTAAAGTTATCACTTCAAAAAAGAAATCACAGATTTTTGTGAAAGATGATAGCAAATGTGTTTATATAAAGCACGCGTGTTGCAATGCAATCGCACTACCAAACTGTCGATTAAGTTAACGTGCACAGGAATGGAGAGCAAAACACACACATCAAGTACATTTTTTTCTCGATTATTTAAAGTGTTGTAGATATAATGGCATTCAGTGTAGTTATTTCTAGCTGTTTCAAAGCTATTGCATGTTAATAATGTCAGAGATTCATCTTTCCATTTCAGTAACTCCACAACTTAACCCTGAAGATATTTATGAACAAGCCTTGTTCTTTGAGATCGCGACATTATCATCAATTAAGTTGAATTTATCACTATTGGCATCAGCATTTGCAGAGATATTTGGAACACGAATATTGTGCAATCTTTCTGAGTAGTCAGAGGTTTTACTTAGAATGCATTACAGCTTGTACAGTCATCGATAGATTGCCATGACCATGACATCACGTCCTTCTTGACTTCGAATAATATTAGATTTGGTATTGTCTGGTTTCATGTTCTCTCCAGATTACCACATAATTTGAATCAATCTCCAAATTAAACCGGAATTCGTCTGTAAAGAGAATAGAAATCCATATCTTGTGGCCCTCATAACGCGCACTTCAATCGAATGTAAACTGGCTCTTTTGTATTTTAGATTATAAGGAAGTAAACAAAGATATCCTTACATAGAATCCTTGACTCTCAAAATGTTTGTGTTCTGTTGCATTACAAACAAGCTGATCTGAAATTAGCTGAGGTACAGTAGAATTTTATTCTCCGTCGGCCAGAAAGAGCAGGGCTTGTCACCCATGAAAACTTGGAAGAAAAATATTAATAATCTTATAAACTTTGTAATTCAAATTCATTTCAGAATTATCTGACCAAATTACGAAGCATATTATGACTAGCACAGTCAGCTTTTGATGAACCATTATTCCGATTTCTTTCCATTTTGACGAATTGCGCAAATGACGCCTACTAAACACGACCACGCACTCACAACAATAATCACAGTATCAACAACGGATTAAAAAGTATGAAAATGTTCCTGAAGAATTACAATTGGGGATTTTAGCAGTTTATTCCGACAGAGGTGTAAGCGCCCATTTCTTTTAAAGAGTATCGAAGGTTTAAGTGCTTCATAACATTTTTAATGAATTTGCTTAGGATCACTCAAATTAGCCGCATTTTTAATTTCAATTTAAATTTGTTAAAAGTGAGTGCCAAAAAAAGGTTGTAATTGAAATTTTAGAGAATCCAGGGATTATGCATATCTATTAAATGTGTTTGTTGTTATATTGCTATAATTGTATTTATTCTTTTGGTGCTTGAATGTTTAATATTTTTGACGTGAAGTCCAAACTTGTTTCAAACAGTTACTTAGATAATATAAATTTTTAAAAATATATGAATTAGAAAGCTATGAATTTCAAGAAGAAAATTATAAATAGTAAAATCAATTATCCTTTTATGCATATACAGTAGAGCCTCGTTTATCCCAACTTTTATTATCCGGAGCGTCAAATATCCGGACCAGTTTTTATTGTTGTTGTTGTTATCCAGACGAGGACAACAACAACAACGAAAGTAGCAAGGGTCCATCAAATGCTGACGCGTTTTCTGCGTTAGAGACAGCTACGGAGTGGTACGAACAACAATCAGAGTGCTGTCCTACTCAACTACTGCTGCGTAAGAGAATCAGAAACCTTGCAGCGAAAAATCGAAGGTGCACAATGGTATAATGAAAAATAAGTGATTGTTTTCTACAATAAAGGTAAAATTGCGATATTTTGCAACTGTTTTGCTTTTTCTTCAAGCACGTTTCCCGCATGTGATGATTTTCAATTGTCATATAGTGTCCGGTTTCATATACTGCATATATCGCATTCGGTTTTCGGTCATCCGAACAATCGCGTATCCAAACGGTGTCCGGTCCCAATTGATTCGGATAAACGACGTTCTGCTGTAAAAAGTATTTCATTGGTGTGGTTGGTTAAGGAGTTAATAATACAAAAAAAGTCATTAGAATTCTCGAAGAGGCATCACAGAAGACAGTTGTCTTCTGTGATGTATTTTCGAGAATCCTAATAACTAGCCCGTTAAATAAATAAAAAAAGGATCACTCAGACGTGTTAGATTTGTGTATCTCGCCCATACCTAAAGAGGGTAATCTCTCAAAAGTATCTTTTTATCGAAGATAAATTGTGGAGTATTGTGAGTACAATTCCTATTAAATTTATTAGAGATTCCGCGTACTTAATAATATAAATGAAATCAACGTGCTAGGAAAAATATACCTCTTGTTTTTATGCCTTTTGATATCATTCCATAAGAAAAAATTGTCACCAATAAGTGAATAGATTTACAGTATGAATTGAAATTATGTTCCATATTCATTAGATGAACTGTAGAAATTTCTGAAGTCCGAGAAGTATGCAGAATAATGACAAAGTATATGTTTTCATAAATTTAAAGAAATATAACAGAATATAAAAGTAAATTTTGTCACTATTCCATATCATTATATCAAAATCTGCAAGTGATACTTGAAGCGAATTATAAGCTGAACACTGTGGAAAAAGGCGATTAATACTTGTAAAGAGAGAGAGAGAGGTTTAAACTGAAAAATTACATTGACATCTCCTTAAAACTTTACAGTCACCCTTGCTTTTAAAGTTCGACCAGGTAGGAAGAATACTATTTGAGAGAAAAAAGTAAACTAGTAAATGATTATTTTTTGTGAAATCTAATTGTAAATTATATAACTAAAATTATTCCAAGTGTTCTTAAGGAAATTGGGATTAGAAATGTTTTAGGTAACTTAATGAGGTACTTACATATCAATATCATGCAAATTTTAACCAACCTTTGGGAAATTTTCACAGATTTTGACAATTATTCTTAGGATGGTATCAAATAAATACGATAACTCGTATGAACCGTGGCGATTAATTTATGGTGTGCAGTTAACCTTTAGCAATGGATCTTTTATCGCATCAGTTGACTCAAAGTGAGGAACACGAATAATGGTAAACCCTGAAGATAAGATGTAACACGGTACCATATAAGGGTACTTACGTATTATCACAACATGATTGACTGATTAATTGAAAGGCTGAAGGGGATATAGAGCAACACAGGCTATGAACCCTATCACAACATATTGGAGACATTATATGAAACGAAGCACCTGGTTGCCGATTAAGTGTGTACGACACATAGGAAATCGGGGTTGCCGACTTGGTGAGTTGATAATAGAGTTGGCGATTGTTGCGATAGAACACGTAAGTGCCCATATAAAGTAAATACGGATCTTTCGAAGCTATATTTGTTGAATGATTTTTCTGAAATGGTATTGGGATATAGTAGGATGTTTTTATACAAAACCCATGAGTAAACTCGTCACAATTCAGACCATTCTTGCCAAAAGGCGAAGCATTAAAAACGCCATGGTTGCAACCAAATTCACCGTTAGTGGAAATTTATAATACACCTAAAAACAATCAATGTTGTTATAATTTTCTTGGGTAAAAAGAAAAAAACTTTAATTTTTGATAAACCGGTTTTTTGAAGCATAGTATCATATATCACAGCATAATCATATCACAGTGCAAACTCATGTCTTTTAAGATTTTCTGTAGTAAACGATTGCAAAATATTCATTAAAGTACTTGTTCAGAATAATGATTAAAACGTCTTGGTGATCAGAACTGCTGTGCAATTTAAATTCTCCTATAACAATATTTTTTTAAAAAAAATTTTTTTTAAATCTTATTTAATCAATACAATTAAATGTCTTAAATGTTAAAATGTCGTTTTTTATCATAAACAATCTAATAACATAATTTTTTTTCGAAATAGAAATAATTTACAAGTTGTATTCAAGTTAGTCAAGTCCAGGCTTTTAGAGTAAAAAAAAAAAAAAAAGAAATCAATTTCATTTTGATCAGTTTTACTGAATCTTTAAAAGTCCGGAAATAAAGGCTCAAAAAGAAATTAGAAAAAAGAAAATATTCCAAGAAGAAATTACATCTGTAAACTATCATTATAAAGATTTCTTCTCTCGGCTCCTAAAAGATCTTTACTTTAGATTCTAATAAAGTGAACTCCTTTATATTGCTTACTGAAAAATCATTTTTTTTTTTGTACAAACAAAATGGAGATTTTAATTAACACCATTTGTTTTGCAGATGTACTGGGATTAGATTCTTACAAAGGATTTTAATGAACAATTTCATTTGCTGCATAAATGGGCAATTAAAATTTTAAAAAATTCATATTCGCATTTAAAAACACACTAAATTTTTTTCCTTAAGAATTTAATAAGATTTTAGAGAAGTATTTTTAAAGACGGCAATATTTTCCATAAGTATGTCAAAGAAATTGTTAAATTTGTAAGACATTTTTGCACCAATGTGTATTCCCCCTGAATTTTTTTCATCTTATTTTAGGTTATAAAATTTGAACCAATAAGGTCTGCTCCACACATGTTTGTAGAACAAACCTTACTCATGGCTTTCTTTTTTTAGATTAAAAGAGCCTGCAAAATTAGGTAGCTATTATAAACATAGGATAATTGTAACGATTAACAATAATCTAATTGGTTATGTGGTACAGATATCTTTGTTAATAAAATTAGTTTATTATTTAGTAATTTTTCATATCACAAATAAGCTAGAGATTCTCAACCACTGTACTGCGGCACTTTTGTGTACCGCCAATTGTTTTAAATTAATTAATTAATTTATTTATTTATTAATTATTTATTAATTATTTTCGTGGTATATTTAACTTATCCTTTCATGGATAGATGGATGTAAAAAAATTCGATTGGATTTGTATTCCATTTGTAATAACGGATACATCTGTATATGAATTAACTCTGGATGGAAAGTAAAAACTAATTTCGCTCTGTAATAATCGGGAATTAAATTTAAAACATTTTGAAGGTCAATAAATTCATTTTGAATTAAAATTAGAGGCGATTATCTCATAATAGACAAATAAGCTTCTAAAATATTCTTACAATTTTTTTCAACTTGTTTCCATGAATTCGGATTTTCAGCATTAACAATCATAAAAATGAAAGAAAAGGACGTCTGCTTATAATCACACGATAGAAGTAAAAACTTCAAATTTTGTAATGTTATTTCAGGGATTAGTTATGTGAAACAAAAACAAAGGAATATTAGTCTTGTCGTATAAAACTATTTATTTATATGTGTGCCCTTTAAGTAATATTTTTTGCGAAATATACAATCATATTTGTGAATTAATTCTATTCTAAGAAGGAAACGATAGGTTTATGGTAGCTGAATTAGGTTATGTATACTTTAGGTTCAAAATTACTTAAATAGGTAAAAAAAAACTCCGTCAAGCGCTGTTCCATACTTCGTCGTGCTTTCATTTAAATCATTTGACATAACTAAATTAGTATATTTTCTTAAAATCAAAATTCAAAGGCTTTGATTTTTCTTTTGAAAAATCTACATTAAAATCTCAGCTTAAAATAATAGGCAATTTGTTCAGAAGAGTTGATTCGGCTTCAGTGTAGGCAACTAAATTTTTCTAAATGAATTCGTAATTTTCTCTACGCTTTGATTTGGTGAAATATAAATAGTAACTATTAGAATTATTTGTCCATTTGCTGCTCTACATTTCGCTGCACAAATTTCTCCCATGCATTGACTCATTAAACCCGAATGATTCAGAAGTATTGTTACGAATAGTATTGTTATATCGTTCAGTAGTATTATTTCCATTGTTACGAGCTTTACAAACCCGAGCGTAACAATACTTGACTTTTAAAAAAAAACGTATCATTTAAGTTCACTCTCCAGCAAAATGTGCCTAAAGAAGTTATCACTTCAAAAAAAGACGAGACTTTTAAATGTATATGACGAAAAGAAATTGCATTGTCTTTAACGAAATTATCAAAAATCATCAAGCTCAAATTTCGAATTAAGAACGCACTAATCACATTAAAAGTCACTAAGCACAGCTTTTAATAAGATAATTTTATCAATTGTTTGAAAACAATTTCTCTATTTCCACTTATTATTTATCAAGATTAGTCTTATTAATACAATTCAGTGTCATCGAATTGGACCAAAAATGAACTGAATATACCGTTCTTATAAAACTAATCAACTTTAAAACTGTAAGAAATAGAATAAATTTTCATTGCCAGATATAGATTCTAAAATTTCCTAAGAAATAAATCATCCTGTTAAATTATTAAAGATGCAAATGATATTTTTACAAGTACATTGGTAATCTGATTAGATATTTAAAATGCAGCCAATTTTTGCAAATCATTTTATATCAAAACATTGTTTTAAACAACTGCAAAAAGATATATACATAATAATTACGATAACATATGTAAAATTTTGATTATAAACAATAGAATTATTGTTAATGTTATAGGGAATAAATTCTCTGTCTGTTTAGTAGAATATTTTCTTCCATAGTTTATGGATTACTAAAAATTCCGAATTGGTTTTTTTTAGTATATCATAAACGGTTAAAAAGCTTTAAAGAAGTATTAGCTTCTTGTAAAATCGTAACGCGTTTTTATGTAGTTTTAACTTTATTTACATGTTTTTTTTTATCATAAGATTCTTAAGAATCATTATAATTATAATCAAGATTATCAGTCAATTTCACTTGATAGAAAAGTTTTAATCGGTACCAACTTTGTACAACAGGTGGAAGCACTTAAAGCAGTTTTAGTCATTGAAATTGATTTTTTTAAATTTTTTCTTATTACGTGTACATTACCGGTCGGATTGGCAATAAATAAAAGTGATTAACTTGTTGTCTAGAAAAAAAAAGGAAAATTATATTTTGTCCCAAATATCCTTATTCTTTCTTTCTTACGTCACTGCACTGAACATGTTTGCAGCTGATATAAATTCCCTTTACAGTTATTGGGTGGGAAGAAAACACCTTCCAGTTTTAAATCAGTCTGTAAACTTTTATTGCGTTAATCATAAAGCGTTTATGTAAATGTGAGCGGTACAGCATATTTGCCTTAATGTGAACTTTCCGGCGCGGTTAAAAAATTGCATTTTTTTCTTCGCACTAAATGTCCGATTAAAATGAAATATTCCATTTCTCCGTTTCCTTCCTTTTTCAGTTTTTTAAAATCATATTTTGACTTTCCTATTAAAAAACATACTTTTTCAGATTTCTTTGATGCTGGGTTTCTATGTTTTACTTTAATCTAAGCAACAGAAATAACATGCAAGCTTTTTTAATACTACAGAAGTTGTACGTATTATTAAGTAATCCTTTCCAAATTACGTTTTTCTTACTTCCTTTTTTTTTTCTTTTTTTTTCAAAAACGCATTTTGATGAAATGAGGCAAATGATTTGTAGAAATGAAAAAATAAATCTTATAAGACGCAGTTTCTTAAGATTTAAGAATTGTGGAATTGTAACAGTGGAAAGCGAATACTTACTGAAAAATTAAAAAAAAAATAATAAAGGATAATAACTAACCATTTTTTACCAATTTATGAAATGGTGTTCTCTCGGACAAAAAGCCCCAAATTTTGTTTCAAAATATATTTATGAAAAAAATGCTTTCTGCAATGAGCATATTGAAACAAATATCACTCAAAACTAGCTGATGTGCACCTATAATAACCTAATTTTATTAGAATCTGCAAGGAAACTAATCCTCATACAGATGACTTGATAAAAGACATAGGTATTCAAAAGCTACATTAAGTAAGTATTAAGCGCTTAGTAATTATTTTGAATTAAAAGATTCAAGTTACTTATTTTATACCTAAGCTAATTGATTGAAATTGTCAAAAGTTTATTATCAATAAATCCCAAGGTTTGTATTTTCGTCTTATTTATTATATTATTTTTAAATTTCAACTACAAAGACTCATTAAAAATGTCCTTTTTTACGTGAAAATCCCATAATAAGCCTATAAGTAACATTTTTTTCATATTTGTTTGTCGTAAAAGTTGGAAGTAAAACGCAAAATTATTATTTTTTAACAAATAATGGCTTTCTTCCTAAAAAGTTGGCCGACCCCGCATTTAGAAAGAGCTTAAGGTATCCGACTACGTTCGGAACCGTGATTTTGTATAAGCTTATAAATGGATAATATTTATGATATTTAGTGTCACTTAGATTAGGAAACGTATATAAAATTGCTGTAAGAATGTTATTACAATAAAAAATTATCTAAGTACAGTATTTTGACCAAAAATAAACAGAATGAACCCTTTTCAAAACATTTTGCTTTTGTGAAAAATGGATCCATTATAATATTTTGCCTGTTTATATATATCTCAGACCTCTATACAGAGGCTGAACTAGAATTTTTAAAATATATAACTTAGAAGTGGATTGTTTCATATTTTACTACATCAGTGGGCAGAAATTTTAAGAAACAACGCTGATAATTATTTCAATTGGTAGTAACTCTGAAAATAATGTGAATTTTTCAAAACTTCCAGTTCAGACTCTCTGGAGAAGTTTTTACTTTCTATAAGCAAAATATTATTATTATAGAAGCATTTTTTATAAAAGGAGGACGTTTTGAAAAAAAAAGATTATTCTATGTTCATTTTTTGCCAAATTATTGTATTTAAATAAATTTTTTTGTCATAATGTCCTTAAAACTATTTATACATGTATTCTAATCTAAGTAACATTAAATATCATGAAAATTATACATTTATGCGGGGTTTTTTTTTAATTACGGTTCCGAACGTAGTCGGATACCTTAAGTAACGTTTCTGGGATTTACCACGAAGCGGAGCACTAGTAGTCAAATTGCATTAAATGTATTCGCCGCCACGTTTGCTTATTCTGACATTTTGAAACTTGTAATACTATGAATATAATTTATGCGCGTTTATTCAGAATATGCGCGTGTAAAAAGCAAATCCCATCATTATTTAATAGGGGTGCAATGAAAGAGAGAGATAGAGTTATATTTACGTCACACTATAAAGTTGCACGAGGGCTTTTGGCGACGGACCTCGTAATTATGAACCATGGTCAAATGACGAGGATGACACCTGAGCTGGCACCTCCTCTCCTAACTTCAACATCACATCAATGGGAGGATGTTCAAGCCTCGACATATTTAACGTGCATCAGCTTCTTCTGCAAGGAAGATCTTCAACGGTATTATAGATTCAGAACTCGTTTCTTATCACGGAGCATGCGCCCAGTTGTTTATGTTCGCCAAGATGGGCAATAATATTACAATATGGTTACCTTGATATTTTTGCAGTTTTTGGATTATTGCAAGTTTTCAGTTCTTTTTAATTGATATTCATTATTAATTTTAATACATATTATGTAATTATTTTGCTAATAATATATAAAAATGCAATTATTATATGTAATAATCATATAATATTCATTATTTATAATTTTTTATTATATTTATTTATTTATAAATATTATGATATTATGTTATTTATAATTATTATTTTTATTTTGTTATTCATTTATAAGTATAATATTATGTTATTTATAATATGTTATATGAGTATTCTTATGTATGATTTTTTTTCATATTACACAATACGATGATTATTTTTTTAATAATTACTATTAAGTTTTGTAATTATTATATATAATAATTATTATTAAATCATACTTTATGGACATTATATATAATTACTATTAAATTATAATATTACTATTATATACTGCATAACATTATTAGTATATGTAACTTTTTATTAGATTATAATGTTATTCATTATTTATTGATTGATCTTGGTTATTCTCAATCTCTTCCTATAATCTTATTTTGAAATATATTTAAATTATTTCAAAACAATTTTTTAAAATTATCTTTCTGATGATTTGATACCGCTAGGCTGCCATCTTGAATTCCGCCAGCGACAGCAAGGGCTGCTTGGCGGGATTCCTTTATCGCATCAAAGCAGCGCTTGGTGCCATGCCCCGTGGAATCAGACTAGCAAACCTAGATTCAACTTCATAACATGACAGCATCGAGTCCGTGACTTTGACCTCCAGGTTACCGGGGCAACGAACAAATATATATATATATATATATATATATATATATATATATATAATAAATTTCGAAGTTCATTACACAAGTGACATAAGAAAAATTTGTTTCAGCGAATAAAATTATGAAATGAATTACAAAAATATATCACTAAAAGACTAAATACATCCCCCATATACTACAATTGGCTAATTTTTAAATATTTTAAGATTATAGTTGATAAATCTTATTTAAAAAGAGGAGATAATTTAGGTTATGGAGGTGATATCTATAGAAACTAGTAATAGCCTCCATGCTATGACGATCCTTTTGGCATGGTGGCTAAGATCTCGTTTTCGGATCAGAAGGTACTGAGTTCCAATCTTTCCTTCATTTGTGACCCTGGTCGTGCAAAAGAACAGCAGAAGTCGTGGTGCCATATATCTACCGAAAATACAACAAAGCCGTCACACACAATGACGCCACCCACAAAGCCATCACGCATGAATGACACCACCCACAAAGCCGTTGCGCTCAAAATGACGCAACAGCTCACACTTTCGCCACGAATATGATATCGTTCTTTCACATATTCACCGAATCAGTGGCTGGGGAGCAGTGTGGCGGGGGTCTTTTTCAACTCGTAATAGCCTCCATGCTATGACCATCCTTTTGGCATGGTGGCTAAGATACTCATTTTCGAGTCGGAAGGTACTGAGTTCTAATCTTTCCTTAAAGGTTAAGTAGTTTAGTTATTGACTGTTTTGAAAGATTACTATGAAACAAACTCTTATAGAATTACAGTAATTTATGTTAAAAAAAAACCTTCCAAAATTATTCAACATAAATATATATTTGATATTGTGTAACTTAACTTTAATGGTTTGAGTAAGTATTTTCTGTATTGATTTGTATTTCATATATAAAAAAAGGATATTTGGGTTTGTATTTTTTAAAAAAAATTGAAGATTAAACAAATGTAGAAAACTTTAAAAAATAGCTGAATCAAAGACACGGTTCGACAGACATTTTTGAAACAAAATTTATTTTATTTTGCTTATGGGTTATTTCTTTCTGGGTAATGTTAAGGGAATTAAAATATAAGTATATTTATTGTTTTAAATGCCTACTTTTTATTTCGGCAATGTATAGGATTTATGATTATTTTTTAAGTTTGGAAGCAATTACTTAACCAATGAGTAATCTCAAATGAATTATATTTACTATATGTTTCAATTTTTATGTGAATAATAACATAATTCATATATTTCATTCCTAAAAATGTCATGATTAGTACCAGGTGTTTCTAAATGAATATTGGAGTTTTAACGTTTAATAGTATTTATTGCATATAACTTACAAGTACAATTAATATATCAAATGAAAGAGTAACTGAAACAGTTTTACTCTACAAGCTTACAAATGTTCCATGTGGGCCTCATTCGTCACACGGCACACATCAAGTAGAAAGGCGAGTTCATCCCAAACTTTGTTCAGTGTGTCTGAGGTAATTCTTGCAACAGCTGCTTCGATCCTGTGCCTTAAGTCTGGAAGGTCAGCTGGTATTGGAGGTTCCACACAATCCTTAATGAACCCCCACAGATAAAAATCACATGGTGTCAGATCGGGTGAACGTGGAGGTCATGCGAAACAAGCTTTATCGTGAGGTCCTTTGCAGAACATTCATTGGTCGAGTACAGTGATGTTCGGCCAATCGCGTACTGAGAGATGCCAGAAAGGCGATGCACCATCTTGCTGCAAAATGAAGTTCTGATTCATTTTCTTTCAATTGAGGGAATAGCCATAGTTGCAGAGCATCAAGATAGGCAGAGCCAACTACAGTTGGTTCTCCGAAAACGAAAGGCCCATACACTTTCTGCCACACAAAAACATTAAATTTAGGTGAGTCTCGTTGCGATTCTAGCACCTCATGAGGATTTTCTAAGCTCCAGATGCGCGCATTTTGAGCATTCACATATCCACTGAGGTGTCCACCGGAACGCTCGTTGCACAATAATAGCATATTCTGTCTTTGCAAACTAGGGAACACAAAGTGCTTTTTATTCGCTAGTCGCCATTATCTACTAGATCGCTAATCGGCGGGGAAAGGGAACAAAATTAATGTAGGTCTCACGCGCATGCAAACACATGCCAGCAAACCAGTTTCAGTTGGTCTTTCATTCGATGTATGAGTTATACTAATAATTTAAATATAATAAATACTATAAAGAGTTAAAACTCCGATATTCATTTATATAAACACCCTGTATAATTTTTCTTAAATTGAAATATTGATAACACCCAGGAGTCAAATCTTTATGAAAACAGAATTGTTATACATGTATCCAAAATTACTTGCTGAGTGTTATGGAAAAAGTTAGAAAATTTCTAAATTTCTGTTTATAATAAATCCGAAACTATTTAGAACATCAAAAAATATTATATATTTCTATATCCGTAATTTCAATTTCTACTCTTTATATTTTTTGCTTTATATATGAAAATAAGCAAATATAATGTATACCAACATATTTTTGTTCCATTTCGTCATAATATAAATCGCAATATGTGTATTAAAAAGCAAAAAAAAAAAAATACTTCCTGATAATAAATCACTTATTTATCACCTCTATCCGCAGCTTTCACAGAAAAAAGAAAAACTATTTATTACCAAGTCCTCCGTTGTATCAAGAGCTATATATTTCTGGAAAGAGAAAAATGACCAGGCTTCATTTCCTCAATACTTTGTTATATTTTATAAATTACCTTTCATTGATCGAAACAAATTCCTTATTTATTCCGCTTCACAGTTCTTTAACTCAAAATCAGAAAACCTTGAGGTGCAGAAGATATTTCGAGGATTCGATGGGCCATACACACCTCCGCGCGACAACACCCGTATTTTATTTCACTTCACTTCTTCCCCTTCTCTTTTTCACCCCCTTATCAGTCCTAATGGAGCAAAATTTTGTAGCCACGAAAAGAGAAACTTTCGCTTATTTTCTTTTCCATTTTTCTTATCCGTTAAATTACAGAAAGAAAAAGAAAAAGAAAAAAGAAGGACTCTTCAAGAAGACAATTCATCAATCACTCTCGTTCTCTTGTGTTCTTTTTCTCTCTTTCAAGACGTCAGAGAATTCTTTTCTTTATTTTCCGAAACCACCCCCAGCGTCGGACGGGTGCTTAATGACTGGGTACAGTCGGTAGTCCCTTCCCCTTCCCCCTAGTCGATCTTTACGAAAAAAATGAGCAACAAAGAAATACGAGTTCGATGAGACGTACAAAAATCGTTTTTACAAGAGGTGCGCTCGGGAAATCGATCGTTTGCTGCCCCTCCGACCACCCTTCAACGAGCTTAAAAAGTTGCTTGGGTAAAAAGTTTGGGGAAATTGGAAGGTAAAAGCTAAAACAATGAATGACGCCGTGAAAGTGAAAGGTGTTCTCATTCAAAAAATATATAAGTATCAAACATTAAACAAAAAATTATGGATTTCAAATAATTTCAGAGAAATTTAATTTCTGCTCTTTCTGAGTTTAATTGGCTATTAAGTATTATCGCAACCTATTGGCGAGATTATATGAAAAAAAGCACGTGATTGCCAATTCAGCGTATACGACACGTGCGAAATTGGGGTTGCCAACTTGGCAAATTACCTTGAACGATGGCGGTTGTTTCGATAACATGCAAGTACTGTTTAATTCTTTTTCAATTCCTACTATTAGGTCACACTCTATATATTTATTTATTTGTTTATTTATTTATCTTGGTGGAATTTTCAATCGTTAATAAAATACATTTTAAAGCGCTTAATTGAGCTGAAACTTTATATACATGAGGATTTTGTATGACAAAACAATAATTTAATTACAATTAATAAAAATATTAAAAAACTAATTATTCAAAGAATTACAAACACTGTCACTTTAGCATCATTTGTGGCGACTTGTGTCAAAACTTGAAAAGGTTTTTTTCTCACATTTTAAAGCGCTCATTTGAGCTGAAATTTTCTATACACTATTGTTCTGGGTAAAAATACGATAATTGAATTATAATAAATTGAAATTGACTGAAACGAATTATTCAAAGAATCACAGATACAGACAAGTTGGTTTCCTTTCTACCGGTTTCTGACGCTATCTTAGATTTGTCTCTATTGTTTTAATAATGTATCTGTTCAAATAAAGACAAAAGTTGGCGTCAAAAACCTGTTTTTCAGCCAAAATAGCCAAACCGGGTTTACATTGTTACAACAATGCAGACAAATTATGCTCTTTTTTCAATTCCTACTATTAGTTCACTTTCTCTCCCTATATATATATTTATTTATATAGTCAAATTCTCTGTAGAAACAAGAGATAAACATCTATATTTGTTATATATATATATGAAAGAAAAAAAAAATTGTATATCATTTGTATATATTTTATATATCAAAAACGAGAAATAATAGCAATGAAAATAACAAGAAATAACGTAATAAAAATATAAAATATATATATTTATTCAAATTTTCAATCGTTATTAAATACTTTCTATTCATCCATTCAAAGTAGGAATTGACTTAAATTTTTTTTTATATTACTTGTTTTAATAATAGTTTAGGTATTTTTAATGTCAGACATTTAAAAGGCTTAACGGCTTGTATTTGAGTGATCGTTAAATTCAATTAATTTTAAATTAATGAATAATTTCTCGTATTACATTGATATAATTCAATTCCATTTTCGAACAATAATAGGATTAAATAGGCAATACGTAAGTTTGGCTTCGATAATAAGCATATTTTATTTACTAATAAAAATAGAAGCCTATTTTTCGTGTGTGAATTTAAATATATAGGAAAAGGGCAAAATTAAGCATACCAAACATTTAGTAAGGAGAAAATATTGCCTTATTAAAAGTCCTTCTCGGGCTTATGCAATTAAAAATATAATTCTCAAGACACTTTCGGGCGTGATCCATAATCGTTATGTATTTTCAGGTATAAATATTCCTCAGTTCTGGCATCCGTCATTTGCCATCAGTTTATAATGGGATGAACTCTTTTCCAGAACTTGTCGGGAAAGATGGCTTAACATATTCACATACACGCCGCTGAACTTCAGAAAGATCTTAGCAAATGTGTTATTGAGATCAATGCCTAACATTGAGTCGGAGCGTTCGTTTTCAATTCCAAAATTTATATTTCCCCACTTTTTGGGGATTGTTGTTACTATTGGATCTTGAAAGAATTAGCGGCTGAGAAACGTATACCAAAAGTGCAAGAAGTTATAATTTTCCCAATACGCATGTGTGTTGGTGGCACGTAGGTGATGAATTAAATTTAGGGTAATTATCTAGTTCTCTTTCAAAAAGAGTAACGATGATCCGTTTCGTTTGCTACAAATGTACCGTATAAAAGTTTTCCCTGCAGTATTTGATGCATATCACTTGATGTCCCCCATACTTGTATGCATTGTACTTGATATATCTCACTTGACGTGCACTATGCTTCATACATACCACTTGACGTGCAATATACTTGATACCACTTGGCACGCACTATACTTGATATAAACCACTTGACGCGCGCTATACTTGATATAAACCACTTGACACGCACTATACTTGATATAAACCACTTGACACGCACTATACTTGATACATACGACTTGACGTATGTAGTATTTAATACATACCAATTGATGTGCTGCACTTTATGCATACCATTTCATTTATATTACACTAGATGTATGAAGTACTTTATGCATACCTTTTGATTTGTATGATACTTGATGTATGCTGTACTTTATGTGTACTATTTGATTTATATAACACTTGATATATGCTATACTTTTTGCATACCATTTGATTTATACTGTACTTGATGCATCTCGCTTGATTTATGCTTTACTTGACGTATATTTTATTTGATGCATATCAGTCACACATTTGTAGCATACCATAATCAATTGCTAACACACATGTAAGGTTTCCTTGTACAAATAGTGTAAATTTTTCAATGCAAATTTGAAAGTAGTTATATACAAAAGTCACACTTTCCACATACACCCAAGATGATTTATTTATGTAGTACATTGAAGCATCCATTTCAGTCTTTCAAAAAGAAGTAACTTCTCAGCAAGCGACTGGTTCTTGAAAATTACCTTCGCTAAATTACCCTCATCGAAATTCACCTGTTCCCTAAAATTCGAAACATATGAAACGATTATCGAGCCATGTTAAAGTTTGTTGCGGATGTAGATATAATTTTGATGGATTACATTACTGGTAATTAAGTCCTTTTCCGCAAACTGCTGTAGTTAATACTTAAGATAATTATGTGCATGATTACCTGTTTCACACTGGAACGGTACTGACGGAACAGCTGTTTCGAGTAGTTCTCTGTAAAATATGAGAACCGAGAAGAAGTCTCACTGCAGGGTATTTATTTCATCGCTCGCACATGAATCAAACATGCTTATTATGTTTAGGTGATTTTAATCACAGAAATGTTTAGTATTATTTTGTTGGAATGCATTTTTAAAACGTGTTAGTATGGAATTTTTGTATTGCTTTAGTTAAATTTCTTGGATTTCATTTGGCATTTTGAGGGTTCTAGAGCTTGTATGAACATTTTTGCTATTTAAATAATTTGAAAGATTTGAAACCTGAATTATTATCCTGAATGTTATTGGTATTCATTTTTATTGCACATGGTGTAAGAATAGAAATTTGTTATTCTAAGATTTGTGACGATAGTTAGTAGATATATAGGTGAAAAAACTATCTATAAGCACTCCAAGAAAACTAACAAAGTGAAAACTAGAGCATACATTTAGAGCAGTGTTTCTCAAACTGTGCGGCGCGCCCCCCCGGGGGGGGTGATACTCCTACAAGGAGGGAGCGAGCATATTGAAAAGTCGAAAACAAGATTATTTTTTAAAAATCATTAATTTATTAAAAGAAAACAAACAAAATACATTCTGACATAATAAAAAATAAAGTACACATTTACATTGGCGTAATACACTTATAAATATATCAGTACCGCGCAATATATTTTATAATTTATTTAGCAATACTAAGTTAAGAAGAAGTTTATAATTACCAGTGACCCCATGGACTTGTCGTATATAAAATTGTATGCAATCTTGATAATTAAGGGGACGTGGTACGATTTAAACAAAAATCTTTGATTTTATGGTTTTTACAATTTTTTTCCTTATAACCTATGTATATGCAATACGTAAGACAGAATATTTGCTCAAAATATCACAAAAAGCAATCCATTTAATTTTTTTAAAAAAATTTTAAAAATTTATGAGGTAATTTTAAAACGCTACTCCTCGTACCATAATTGACGTACATCCAAGAAATTTGATTTACATATTTTTCAAACCATGTACAACAAAATTTGGTATGGGTTTGGGGATAACATGATTCAAATTCCTAAAAAAAAATTTTTATGAATTGTTATGAAAAAATCCCTAAAAAACGTATAAATTCTAAGTTCAAATATTTTTAAAAAAATAAGTATTGCTTTGATTCAAAAATACATACCAACTTTTGTTATACATATTAATAGCAATCTATAAAACAAATTTAAAACATTTCATGCAATAGAAAAAAAGCCTTAGCATTTTAAATGAAAGAAAACAAACGATTTTTTTGTTCTGAGATAAATAAATTTAAAGTTTTTATTTACTGTAAAAAGATATATATAAGTGCAATAAAATTACTAAAAATGCACATGACAAAAGTTTTATAAAGGTATTATATGAAAATTATACTTTTATATGTTTAAAATTTAAAATTTGCAGTACCTTACATTTTTAAAAAATTGCGATAAATAACATACGAACCCATTTTACGATGATTTTAAAATAATTCTATTTTACATCATATATTTTTTTTACGTTTATGTTTAAAAAAACCCAGGACTATATGTAATACCTTCTTTTTTCTTTGAATATTTTTCTTTTCGCAGATTGGCTAGTTTTACTTTTCGACGTGCTATGCGAAAAGCAAGATTATTTGGGCGATTTCTTTCTTTTTTACGTCTGTAATCACGTGTGGCAGCAGTTTTTACTGCTTCTTCGCCAAGCTCCAAATTAGAAGCCTTTTGTATTTCTTTTAAGACTTTTAAAGTACCAAAGTTATACTCTGATATTGCCTCAGAAACAGCTATATTTACACGGCGTGATTTTGCTGAAGTTTCTTTAGAGCACTTACTCCAAATCACGCTATGCAGACTCTCGTTGCTGTTCTGAGTCAGACATCTGGCACATCCTTCCAACCAAAAGACTATCAGAAGCTAACCTTTGATATATTGGAACAATTTTTGTCAAGTAATCTGGATTTATTGGTGTTCCAATATTAAATTTATGTGGTGCAGGTTTTTCACCTTTAGCTAAGGCTCTTCGATAAAAACACCACGAATCTTTGCCACGAGGGCATTTCATGTGCATTGGATTTTTGTCTGTCGAGATACTGTGATATAAAGTGTGGCATATATAGATTTTTTCATGCCCTGAATATCTCCTTTATTTTCCAGAATAGCTTTCTGATAGTACTGCGTTAGTTTTTTTATTGTTGTTTCTTTTAGGCTGCCATAAGATTTTCCTCCTAAAGTAATACCTTTAGCTCTCCAATCTTTCACAAGATTACGTAAGCTGGTGCCTAACCTTTTGCTTACGTGATTAATACACTCTTCTTTCAAAATTTCAACATCTGGTCCATATATTTTTAGGCTATTTAAGAATTTATGAGTTTTAGCATTACCATCAGATAATGTTGTGTTACGAAAACCACATGCTTCTGATTGAAACCAAATTTTAGCTGCAGCCTTCATTTCCAATGCTCCTGATGTCCCAATGTAGTTAATCTGGCAGGAATTTTTGTGGCCAGATACCAAACATCGTATTCAGCTGTAGTTTCGCCTAATTCATTTTTTCGCACTTATACATATAGGACAGTACTTGCTCATAATTTCATAGTCAATAACGTATCATGTTAAAGTGTCTACTACACAGCCAACACCGATTTGGGATGTGTGTCCTCGGGTCAACCATGTCCCATCAAATGAAACAGCAATATCAGTAACAGTATTTGACCCATTTTGATCCAATTTGCTGTATGCATTTTGAACGCTGTTATGTACATAGTTCAACACAGTTTGGGAAGCAAGAGTACACTGAGAGTTAATGTAGCATTTAATTTCATTAAAGGTTTTACTCGACATCAAAGGCATATTGAGAAACATGCAAATTTTTTCAACCGATGCATGGCCCCCACTGATTGCAAGAAATGCTTGAACAGCACGAACATTCACATCGAAAGGTGTAGATGTATTTGATTTTTTTTCAAGTTTTGAAGATGTAAAGCCTTCCATTTTTTGCTCAGAACATATTTTACATACCAGTTTTAATTGATGAGAAAATCAATATTTATGTCCAAATTCAAGTTTTAAAGTTGACTGGTTGCAGCTACCACAAAAAGTATACTTGAAAATATCACACAAGGCATTTTTGTCAACAATTGTATAACTTGGTCCATTATAGGTATCAGCAACATTTTCTTGTTCTAGTACACTTTTTTCTTGCATAGAAACTCTTTCATTTTTAAAAATGCTATTAGCACTTGAATGTTGAGCAACATTTGAATTGTGCTCTGAAATTTCCATATTGTTTTCAGTTTTTGTTTCAGTGCACCATCGCTTTTGAATACTTAATTTACTTGATTTGTTTTTCCTCTTTGTACGAGGCATGTTTAACTATTAAAATGCTGGATGAGAATACGTTTATATATATAAAAAAAAACGTTTAAACCGGATAACGAAAAAATAATTAGTCTTGAAAAAGACTTTTTTTGGTAAACCGAAACTAAATATTTCAAAAATATGAAATAAAAATTAGCAGAATAAAGAACGCAGTATAAGCTCAGCAAATGTAAACAAACATTAAGAATGGATTACAATCCCTTCAATTTATTTCAAAACTGCTTAACTGTGTTAGAATTAATTAAGTTGGCTAGAAAATGAAAAGTGCGTCTGCTAGAGCAGAATGATGTCAGAATGTGAATTCTGACGAGCATATTAGTTATCACAACTTTGGATTTTTTTAATTTAGATCTCTGAAATTTTGTGAGGCAATAGAGAAATGTATAAGTAATAATTTAGGCAAAAAAATTTTTTTTTGATATTTTGACCGATTTTCGTCAATTGAATCGTAGTGAACTCTTAATCCCTTAAATACCGATTAAAAATAACATGATTCGCTCTCCAATGCCAACCTTTAACACGTAAGCGAGCGTATGTGGTGTATTGGGGAGGGGAGTAGAAAAAGAATAATATATAAGTAAATCTCTCTTCTAAAATAAGTAAATCCGTCGTAAGCAATGTTAGGGCCTCTCATAAAATTCCAAAGTCTTCGGAATAATTATATGGATAGCAGTGCACAGAAAAGATCGTACTTCGGAAAGACGTATATATACGTCCGGAGCATTTAGCGCATTGGCTGAGTGAGACGCTTATATACGCCGATGGCACTTAAGAGGTTAAAGTCGTGCTGTAGTTTTAGCGTCAAAGTATAGTATTATTGAATTCAATACATTGTTATTGTATGGAGGGGCAAACGCGATGAAAATTATGAATGAATATTGGGTCGCAAATATTGAAAGTTTGAGAAGCACTGATTTAGAGTTTTTTTTATTTGAGAGAAATGTCTAGTTTTCAACTGAATATTGTACATACAACACCAAAATCGGGTGGCACAAAAGTGAAAAAACCCAACAAATAAAGACATTAAAGAATTATAAGAGTCAGGTTTATCTTGAAATTTTACTTGTAACACAGATATAAATATTGTTTCTATACAATAATAATATTTGTAAGAATGATATATGTAGAAAACATCATTTAGCCGATTTGTAAGGACTTCACGATTCGCCCTATCTAATCTTCTGATTCGACCCACTGTAATTTAAAATTCTTGAGACTTTTCCTAACTAAAGTTTATTTCAAAATTGCTTTGGAAAAAGTTACGTTAAAGAAAAATTCTTTAGAATCCTGATTAAAAGAGAAACAGGAAGTACACTTGAATACTAAATTTCCCTAATTTCCACATTGCCCAGGAAAGATTTTGCTTCATTTAAAAGATCGTAGTTGAAAAGGCTATTATTTTGGCAGTAAATAAATATCTTAATTATAGGATTTATTATTATTTTGCACACATAGTCCACCATATAAAAATATTAAGTAAAATTCCTAGTGCGTTTAAAATCAGTTTTTATATCTAAATCCCAACTTTAATTCCATAGTTCTCAGCATTTTATTTGTTAAACTTCTAGGAATTTTTCCATTTTAAACTGTGCTTAATATTAAGTTTCGCTTTGAAGTGATTCTACATTTTTAAAAAAATAATGTTCCATGAACGCTTATGGAATTTCGGCTAAAATATTGTATTCAACCATACTAACAGAGTTGCACTGATTAAAATACATATTTTTAGAATAGAAAACTCAAATTTTATGGACGTATTTTACACTACAGAGATAACATGACTAAAAAATAATCAGTATGCTAAAATAAATAAATACCAAGTGAAAAACTGCAATATTTTACACGTTTATTTTTGCATAAATTGTAATACAGACATACATAAAAATGGTCTAATCTTTTTTTCAAATCGACAAAAGCTGCAGCCAGTTCAAAATTTTACAAAAAAGTGCTGACAATTTAAAAGTATTCAGAAAGAATAAAAAAACCAAAATGAAGAATCGTTAACATAATTCTGGTAAAAGCAATCATGATAACGATATTTCACTTAATATTTAGAATATAAAATTTCTTTAAATTTAAATAACACTTTCCCGTATAGGAAATTACCTTACGCAGACGCCCCTATTCATAAATAACGAAAAAAATCATATGAATCAATAAAGATCGTCTCAGATGCTTAACCTATAAGATAGCATTATAAATTCAGCCTTGGTTAACAATTATAACCCACGAATAGTGCCAAAGAAACAAGTAACTTGATCGAAAATAAAAATCAAACTTTCTCATCAAAATTGTATACACTTAATTTGAATTATATACAGATTTTGCAGTACTAAGAAATGTAGAACAAAAATTATTACTACTAAGAAACATGACAATTGGGAAT
>BMAV01003598.1:30104-48231 GCA_019973955.1 Trichonephila inaurata madagascariensis
TCATTTGCAATCGATCTTGCGCTCTGAAACTGAAAGTGTGAAGAAAAGTATTTTTTTCCCTTGAAACATCCCGCGTTAGAAATATTTGAGTATCCATTAAATCTTTAATTTAAAATGTAGATGATTGAGATGCTCGTAATGAGTTATGGAATAAAAAGTTTATTTCTATATTTATTGAAAAAGTATGCAGATTTTTTTTCACTATGCTAAATTATTAAAAATATAGAAAATAAGTTAATTTGTGTAAATGCATATTGTAGCGGTAAATAATAATTAAGCTCTGCAAGAGAAATAAAAATTAAAAATAATAGAAAGATTCTCAGTTGGCAAATTTTTCCTTATTTTTTCTTATAATTACTCTAGAAAAATAAATCTTCAAAAAGGAGTTAAAATTTGAACAAGGAAAAGATTTAATCTCTGTTTATGAATACTGTGCCATAATTGTTGCATAGATGTAAATATTTTTACTAAGGTTCTTATCTTGTGAATTTTCTCAACCCTTAATTAAAATTTTCTTTGTTTTCGAGAGATGTTTTTGATAAGTTCTCTAAGAAACTTGTAGTATAGCCTTTATAACCGTGGTTGACAACCTATGGTACGTGTGTCACATGTGGCGATTCTCACTGGCACACAACGAAGCTATGAGATAATGTTAAGTCGTTCTGTCTCTTCTCTATGCACCTGAAACATTTTTATTTAAAGGTTATTTTTTGCTTTCAATCCTTGGTCGTAAGACGATTCGACTGAATCTGCTAACGTGTAAATTGTGATTTACGTAAAAAAAAACCTGTTTAAATACGACTTTAAATTCAACAATTTTCAATCAAAATATCAGATTCAAATTCCAAAAAATTAATTCAGTTCTCATTATGATATCTCAAAATATTTTATGCCGTTTTGTTTTATATAATTGATATATATTATTTTAAATTGTTTTTCTGCATATTTTAAGGAGTTAAAATAAGTGTGATTTAACGAGTTATTTATTTCGAAAGGTTTGTATTAAAAACAAAAGGGTTAAATATTCTCAGGGTTAAATATTCAATTCATATCCAAATCACATTGTATACCACTTGTAAAATGAAACATCACTCATTGCTGAACCATGAAAAAATTCTTGATAATTATTGAAAGCAAATTGTACGGAATTATGCAAAGCTCTGGAAGATAACTCTACTAATAAATTGACATTTATGTCGTTGCCGGAGATATTTAATTGTTTGAAGAAGATTGCACATTTTCTTCTTTTCTCTTTTGGTTCTACATATATATATATATATGAATTTTTTTTTCTCAAATGAATTATATTTTGAGTCCACAAAGCTGTTCAACAACTGAACATTTAGAAACGTGCGTCAAACTGACTGATAGTCTCAAATTATATCCCTGATATTGCTGTATGAAGTACATTTATTTAAGGACAAGATTGAGATTTAAACTTTACTTTATTAATTTAACTAGACTGCAGGAATATTTATATTTTATGTGTCATTTCTTATTTTGATTTCTTATTTTTAATTTTCTTAAGATACATAATACAAAACATATGGACAATTTTAATTTTTTATTTATATTGAAGGAATAGTTATACTTTATGTGGCTTACTTTTCTGTTAATAAATATCTTTAAATGATACACAATTAATGAATAATAAAACTCTTGACCTCTATGTCCTAACTCAACATACATCCCGACGAAATCAAATTGTTTCAATATATTTTCTACTACGTGCATATTGGTAGATTGGTTTGGCACACCACAACTGTAAGGGTGCCGATCCCTGATTTATAACAGGAAATCCATGTTTAATATGCATTTGGTATTTATTGGCATCGTTTTTGCATTAAGAATTGTTGAAAGATTAAAAAGTAGATATATTTGCTTTCTTTGGGAAAAAAAACTATTTTGGATTAAAGCTTCCTCAAATAGCATCCAAAGATGGTGGAAATTTAACTTTTATTCATACTATAGCTGAAATACATGTTTAAAAAATAGATGGGATGTTTTATCCGAGTATAATGCAATGGAGAAAGAAAATATGGTTTTAAAAAATAGAATGATCTTCAAAATATTTTGTAGAAACAATGATCTGCGATAGATAGGGAAAATTGATAGTTTAATCAGTTTCGTTAAAAATTAATGGCTTAACAGCCGTTTATGACTTTTTAATTTAAAAAAAAGACAAAAAGATTATTGTTCTCACAATAATTAAAATTGAAAAAAAATGAAGACTATTTAAATGTTAATCCCTTGCACATAATACGTACGAAACCCTTTAAATAATAAAACAGATATTATTTTATTTGAATTACATTTAACTTGGAAAAATCTCTTAATGTGATGTTGAATTTTTCCACTGTAAATATGTACGGAATTAGTTGAAATGTCGTTATTTCTCTTTGAGGCATTTTATCTTTTGTTATACTTTCTTCGCAAGGTCTAAAATATTCTTGGAAACTGCGGCATATTATTAAATACTGAATCAATACTCTATAAAACATCAATTTCAAATATTTATAATTTCATAATACAGTAATACTCCAAACTTACGTGGTTGGTGTTAATAAAGAATGACCACGTAAGTCGAATTTGCGTTTACTCGGGATATAATTTCTTATGTAAATACATATAAACAATTTTTAGTAGGGACCGTAGATGAAAGAAAATAATAATTTAGAAAAAAAAAAATGTTCAATAAAGTGAAAAATAACACTCACTAAAAATCGTAAAACAAAGTTTTTGAAGTGATAACTTCTATTGGCGCGATTTGTAAGAGAGTGAACTTGAATGTCACACTCGGGAATGTTATGCTTATTCGGGTTTTTTTTGCCTTTATTTGGACATACACACAGCTAAAAAGGAATGGAGGGCCATTTCCCCCCGCCACTCTGACACGTTGTAGTTTGCCCTCCCCCCTCCACACACACACACATCAATACACCATAAAAGTAAAGTTCCTAGCTTTTGTGAACAAATTACCTATGATTTAGGGTGGAAATTTTAAAGTAGATTTTTCAAAAGACAAATCAAAACCTTAAGTTGATTTTTTTAAACCAATATTCATTTTAATTATGTCAAATAATCCAGATGAAGCACGATAAAGTATGGAACAACGAGTGGCGGAGTTCTTTTTCATAGATATTTAAATAAAATTTTGAATCTAAAGGATTTATAACCTATTTCATCTACCATAAACCTATTGTTTCCTTCTTAGAATACAATTAGATCTCAAATATGATTCTATATATTTCACACAAAAATATTACTTTATGAGTACAGACATATGAATACATAATTTGATAGGACAATACTAATATCCCCTTGATTTTTATTCACCAAACTAATCCCTGAAATAACATTACAAAATTTAAGTTATCACTTCTATCGTGTGATCATAAGCACACACACTTTTTTTTTTGATGCAGAAGGTTTCTTAAGATTCCGACTACGTTCGGAACCGTGATTTTGTAAAAGCATATAAATGGATAATATTTATGATATTTAGTGTCACTTAGATTAGAAAATGTATATATTTTTTTAAAAATAATATTACAATAAAAAAGATTTTAAGTACAATATTTTGACAAAAAATGAACATAGAATGACCCATTTTCAAAATATTCTCCTTTGTGAAAAATGCTTCTATGATTATATTTTGCCCGAATATAGCTCAGACCTCTGTACAGAGGCTCAACTAGAATTTTTGAAATATATAACTTAGAAGTGGGTTTATCCATGTTTTACGACAACAGAGGGGATAAATTTTAAGAAAAAAAACACCGATAATTATTTCAATAGGTTGCAACTCTGAAAGTAATCTGAATTTTTCAAAAATCATAGTTGAGTCTCTGTAAAGAGGTCTGAGCTATATACAGGTAAAATATTATTATAATAGAAGCATTTTTCACAATAGGAGAACATTTTGAAAAAAGGTTATTCTAAGTTAATTTTTTGCCGAAATATTGTATTTAAATATTTTTTTTTTTTCAAAATGTCCTTTAAACAATTTTATACATGTATTCTAATCTAAGTGACACTAAATATCATGAAAATTATCCATTTATGCGCTTTTTTAAAATCACGGTTCTGAACGTAGTCGGATACCTTAAAATATATTGCGTAGTCTGCCAGCTCAAAGAATTTTTTTCTACCGCAAAATGTCCCGTAGCACGCTTATAAATTTTTTATTTTCTGTTTTGTTGAAAATATACTATCTTCGTTGTAGTCCATATTTTGTCCAAAACTTGAAATCCTTTTTTCAATTAAACTGACATCTGTACATTCCCAACTGCCATTCGAACTTCTGATTGAACTGGGTATAGACTCAAGTTCTTCAATGCCTTGCTCTTATTTTATTGAGTTCATCCATTGTGAGCTCCTGATTGTGAGAGAATCCAGAAGTTTTTGAAAGTCATCACTATCCACTTCTAAATTTATGTTCTTGGAAAAATCAACAAGTTTTTCAATCAAATTACCAATTTATTCTGACTTTGGCATTGATTCCACTCGCGTTTCAGTGGGGAAAAAATACGAATTTACAAAATTTGAAAATGGCGTAAGTCGGTGTTGCGTAATTCGAGGTATTACTGTATTGATAATATGCAATCAATTGCACCTTGGACATTGAGTATTATTTATTGTCCAACAATGGTAATTGTAGAGTATTAAAATGAAGTATCTGTTGTTAACTCAAAAGATTTATTCATTTTTTGTGTATTATTTAACAAATTATTTGCAATTAAAACGCATCTTTAAAAATTTTATTGTTATTTTAAGTAATCATCATAGAGTAAGAGTTTTTATCAAAATATAATGTTCTAGCTCTTTAAAATAAAAAGATAAGTAACAATCTTAAAAAAATATTTATAAAAATGATCTCTATACTTATGTAAAATGTAATATAAGTATTGTAGTAAAAAATGTGCATTTGTTAACAATTGCTCTTTTTTTCGATTCCTACTACTGGCTCACACTCTCTATATAAATATTTATTTTTATCTTCGTGGAATTTTCAATCATTAATAAAATATATTTTTTAAACGTTAAATTGAGCTGAAATTTTATATACATGATTATTTTGGATGACAATACAATAATTTAATTATAATTAATAAAAATTAATTGATTAAAACTAATTATTTAAAGAATTCCAAATACAGCCACGTTAGCGACTTAGCGACCATTTTGGCGACTTGTGTCAAAACATGAAAAGGTTTTTTTCTCACAATTTAAAGGGCTTACTTGAGCTGCAATTTTCTTTACAGTATAGTTTTGGGTAAATATACGATAATTTAATTATAATGAATTAAAATTAATTAACTGAAACTAATTATTTAAAGAATTACAGACACAGCCTCGTTCGTTTCATTTTTAGCGACTTTTGTCTAAACTTTAGAAGATTTCTTTTCTCACGTTTTAAAGCATTCAGTTGAACTGAAATTTTACATACACGATTGTTTTGGATGACAATACGATACCTTAATGATAATTAATAAAAACTAATTACCACTTAATGTTGTGATTCGGTCCTATGTATATACATATTTATATTAATTGAAACTATTTAATAAAAAGTAGCTAAAATAAAATTTTCTTTGTTGATATAAGTAGGAATTGACTTAATTTTTTTATTACTTGTTTATTCCTCTGTTTATTGTATATAGCAATTTAAATTTTAATTACAAATTTTTTTTTCAAATCGAGACATTTTTTAATGACTTTCTTCATTTTAGCCTAAATTCTATCGTTCTAGTTCTTTCAAAAAGCATAGACAGAAAAACCATTTTTTTACGAAAGCTCCACTATCATTCTCAAATATTACTTAAAAGATTTTTTTTTAAATGTTCCTTTCTGGAAATCATTAGAAATGTTGGAACTCAAAATATCACTCATTTCGAAAAATTTATGACCATGTCAAAATGGTTTTTCAGTAATTGAAATTAAAAATAAATTTTTATTGCATTTACCGGAAATTAGGAATGTTAGGTGTACATTGAAATCATGTGTAAAATGTGTTTTCCAATACACATTTTTCTGTGGTTTTGAAGAAATAATTAATGATGCCAAAATAAATGTCTGCATGTCCTTCTGCATTTCAGAGAAATTTCCAACAATATGTATATTTTTTTTTCATATTTATTACCATTCACAGATACTCTTATTGGTCGACGAATTAGAAAAAAAAACGCTAGTGTGATGTGGTGATGCTATTCAGCATTGAAATAGTGCCGAAGTTTGTCGTTAGGATTTATTTTTGAACGATTCAAAAGGTTATTATTTTAGTATCATCATTTTTCATAGAATCATATTAAACGCGTATTAGACAATCTAAGTGGACAAAATTTAAAAGTTTTGGAGAAACCATAATAGTTTTTTTCTGATTTTAATTCTTTTGTTGGAAGTTATTTGTTTTCTACAAAGGAAAATCATTTTTAATATAATGCAATTTTTCCGTTTGAAATAAATTAGCTGTAATTTTCTCATTTTAGGGATATTGGTTCTTTTCAAATTGTGATTTAAGAGTTACCTTTTGTTTGATTAATCGTGCTATATTGAAAAGCATTATTGTATTTTTATATCATTTGAGACTTATTCTTGAATCTTTACATTCTTTAAACCATCCGAAAGTATCAAATAGTTACTTATAATACGAGAAATTTCGGACTTCTAAAGTAGTTTTTTTGTTTCTATGATATTTAAAGTTTTTTTATTACAGTAAAATCCGGCATATGACGCCGTACCGCCCGAACCTTTTACTTTCAAGCTGCAATTTTTAATTCTTAGATGCATTCGGTGTATAACGTGCATACTTTTTTTTTGCGAATAAACTTGAAATGTACGTGCGCATTGCTGTTATGTTTTGAGTCATTGATTCCAGATATTATTCCAAATTTTTAAGAAATAATATGCTTATAGAACTACAACCCCTTAAGTTTCATAAATTATATTATTTGTTTTAAATTAATTGTCATTTTTTTTTCTATGATCATCCTTTCTAACATATTTTAAAGCTCTCCTTTTTTTACCCGGCGTATAACATGCACCCATAAATTTCGAACTTATTTCTTGTGTTAAAAGGGCACGTTCTACGCCGGATTTTACGGTATCTCAGTACTATTATAAGGAAGTCTCTTTGTTTCTATGGCAGGTATTTTTTAAACTTTGAAATCATTGTTATTTGCTGCATTATTGATTACAATTTACAGAATATTGCCCTCGAGCTATACCATTATTTTTTTCATTGTTTTCATATAGTTATAATTTTCAGTGGATGCAATACAAAAGTAATCGAATAAATATTCGTAATTTTACAATGAGATAAAAAAAAGTTCATCCTTTGGTAATATAACAGCTTTGAGTTTTGGATTTTAGGAGTATTTTATTGAACTTTTGTTTTCGTGTTCCAGTCAAAATGAGAAACCGATGTATTACATTCTGTTTCTTCTGTCAGCGATATTTCCGAATTTTAGAATCCAATATTAACTCACCGAAAAAAGATCCTTTTTGATACCCTGAAAAAATTTAATTTCCAGTTTTAAATACCAGTTGTTAGAGAACCAGATTATTTATAGTTCAGTTGTGGTTTATTTAAACGAATTTATTTTAAACTCTATACTTAACTTTTATACAATTTTCTTGAATAAAAAAACAAGCATGCAATAGCATTTTTTTGTAATTATACCATTTTTATAATTTGCGCATAAAAATGATTTAATTGTTTTTGTTTTAGCCATTATATATGTAACTGTCTTGTTCTTCATTATTTTTTTACTTGTATAAATATTTTTCTTTAAAATTTAACATATCAAATTCTAAATTAATTTTTATTAAAACAATTGTTCGAAGTTCTATTATTCAAAAATATTTAAACATAGAAATATAATATTATGCAGTTAACGGATGAAAAAAGGTTAATTTATTTTAAAAATGCAAATTAAGATGTTATCAGATTAAAGTTTTTGTTAATTTAGGAATAGAATTTGATTTCAAGAGCCATTTCCATTCTCATCAGAAAAAATTACTTTTCAGCAATTATTTTTTCATTTTTTAATTATTTGCATGATGTTTATCTTAGTTTTCTTACATCCCCTACAAAAAAAAAAAATTCAAATGAATTTCGGATGAGTAAGGTTTCATATTTACAATGTAAAAAACAATATTTCCCCTGTCTGGTTTTTTATAAAAAAAATTTAAAGTATTTTTTCCTTTACTTTTATAGCCAAACTTAATATAAAAAATATGGCAAAAATTGAAAAGCTTGAAGTTATTTTTATTATAAGAACAATATTTAAAAAATGTATCATTTTTACAATAAATATCAAAACATTTCTAAGGAAAATCCGGTTAATATTTTTTTTTTCCTCTCATGTTTCAAAATTATTTCTTCTATGTTGTTAGAATAAAATAGCACTTTCACATTGTCATCCAGAAAAATCTAAAAGAGTAGCTTCTTTGAGTTTTAAAATGAAGATTTAATTTTCTTATACAGAAGTAATTACTAATTATCTGTCGCATATAAAAGGATAAGAAATTGTTAAAATAATGCATTGTCTGTGTTTTAGCATTGTATTTTTTGTTTTTCAACTATTCAGTCGTTATTTCTTATTGAATCTGTGAGGGAAAATAATTATCTAAATTTAAATAGGCCACACAAATATGCTTTATAATTGAATGTGAGACATACATAATACATTGTCTGCGTCTTCAGATGGTTTTCAAAGTGAGTTTTTTCCAGACATGTCTTTTTTAATGCATTTTGTAAATTTTCTACCCGTATATTTAGTTTGCAGTGGTTGTAACATTAAATATTCTCCTTCGAAACATTTGTTGTGTGTTTTTATCTATTGTATTTTATGTATTATGTGCATATACCTGAAGTAGGTTTTTAAATTTTAAATTTCCACAACTGCTCTTTTATTTTACTTTGTAATTTAAAATAATTTCTCTCATTTCCTTAAGGTAATAAGTATAAACAATCTGCAACCGAATATTTAAGATGCATGCTAAATTACATTTATGAAAGAAATTATTTTGGGAAGGTTATTTGTGTAGTAATGTAAAAGATAGTCGGTATAGTAAATGCAACAAATAAAATTAATATTAATTTAATAAAAATATCGCAATGCATTGTTTTTTCTTTATTGTCTGGCTGTTTTTGGTGTTGCTATCTTAGAATTTGTTAAAATATGTATTTTGCGACTGTATTGCCAGGAATGTACACGTAATTTAGAACCTTGCGTATTAAATTTTCATTGAGATTTTTTTCACGTTATACTTTATTAATAAAATTATATTAAGATAATATTGCCTATTTTTACTCTCGTATGAATCAAATGTTTGCTTAAAGCTTGCATAATTTAAGAAATCATACTGGTGTAAATACATTTTCATGATAATATCTGTGGGATTTCTTCTCTGATGTATCCTTATTTATTCTTGTATGTCTGAGCCCAATCATCAACTCAACTTAATAATTAAAAATGCATTTCTCTCTCATAAAGGATCTAATAATTAGGATATAAAGGAGTTTTATGAAGATGTCCCTCACTCACATATTTCTACATCACGTTAAAAATATCAAGACCCCCAATTAACGAAATGTTTTGTAATATTATGGATGTATAATATAATCTGTTATGAATATTAAAATGATAAACATGTGCCCTTATTTATTTTAAGATTTCAATTCAAACTCATATGAAGTTTAAAGTAATCGGATTGATATTATACACTCTAACATGTAAACATTGACTCATCAAGAAAGAGTTGTACTAAATCCATTTTAGTTGTTGCTGTTACTAACGCCACCTGTCTGACGATGTCAGATCGAGGCCCATGAAAATCATCGCGGCAAAGGACTAGATATATGTCTCTCATTACAGGTGATAGTAAATTTTGGCTCGGTTCAATCCCAATTTTGATGGAGAACACACTAGGGATGGTCAGGGGCCTCCCACCTCTCCTCCCCTTGCAACACCCTCACAAGAGGACTTGTGACTCAACGGCTAGTTAAAGTACCCCCTACCGTGAATGCACTATACATTTACAAACATTCATGCCTTCTCCGGGATTCGAACCCATGCGTCTCTAACCACTATACCGAATGGGTGACTTGATTTTAGTTCAGTTCATATATGTTATGTGCATGTGCCGAATACAAAATGGCATTTATGTAACAGAAATTTAATGTTTAATTCGAAATGGGTAACTATACAGGAACAGAGCATGAATCAGAACCGTAAATGCTTTATCTTGCTCTGCATTATTGCAAATTATTATCCAGCTGGGAATTGGCTGGTAAATATTCTGTGGTCCTCCTATAATTTGTAGCATCTCTGTTCTTAGTTTTGTTTTACTCTTATTTACTGATAATTTTAAGGTAAAGAGAGATATACTGAAAACAGATATGAGCATATTAAACATATATATCCAGAAAAATATCAATTACTTCTTCATTACTAATAAATAAAATTTCCGTAAGAACAACTGAATATTTCAGGTATAATTTTCCTATTAATACTTTAAATACTCAATATTAAAAGAATTGACCTTAGCCTTCCCATTCCAAGCCTTCCTGTTCTTGGATGAGACCTTCAAATTTATTACCTTAGTAATTTTTGAGACTTCTTTGAGGCAGTTATTCCACATAACTTTCGATCTCCCTCTTTTTCGAATATCAGATTTTTTTAGACAAGATCTTATAAGTAGCTTGATTGTGACCTAGTCTTATGAAGTTTCTGCCCGTTTGATCATGTGTAGTGCTGTAAGTTTAATAATAATAATAATAATAATATATTTCTAATGGTAGATTATGAACAGTTATTACAGAGTTCATTAATCTACCTAGTACACCACCGAAAGCTGGTATATCATTTTAGTGCGGTGCCATATTGGTGGATACCTATCACGGCAGGAGGAGAGGGAGGCAGCTGAGCTCTGATGATGCGAAACTGTACTAGGATTTAATTTTGCCTAGAGCACCACCCTAGGGATCTTTTACATGCCAAATAATCATACGACGTAGCCGCTGTAGATTTTCTGCATCATTAAAATCTGTTGACTTGAGCCGGAGTCGAACTCACAAAATTGGGTACAGAAGGCCAGCGACAACCCACAACCATGCCACCCAACCGACTATTTAATAATATATAACTCATTAGTTTATAAATTTAGAAATTGAGTTTTTTTTTTTCGGTTTGAGGACTCATAGACCATAGGAAAAAACGTCAGTAATTACGATGGGGAGGCTGTCTTACGATGGTTACAATGGTGTGCTGTAGCTGTCTAGGCTGCTAAAACCCAGTTACTACCTGCTGGCTTAGATCCTGCAAATTTGTCTTCTTCATCAACTCCCAAGTTGCAATTTCAGCCTTAAGCAGTAACATGCCAACTGACTGCCTTAACACAATTCAGTGTAGAAATAAAAAAGCGGAACTCATTTATGTGGCTGGATTATGACAGACTGTGTGAACTTACAGTGGGTCCCAAGCCATGATGGGATCCCGAGTAGGAAGCCGACTAAAACGTCAAGCAGGGAGTTAAATTGTGTCTCTCCCTTTGACCCTCAGAAGTGCAAAGAGCGTTATAATCACATACATTGACAAATGTAATGATCCAAGAAACCAAGAACTTTAGAAAGCCGTGGGAAACCATGACCACTGTGGATCCTGTCCTGAAGCACCTGGAGAGAGACGAGGTTGTTGCTCGCTTTTGTATAACCACCGGACATGACTTTTGGGGAGTATACCTCCACTGATTTGACCTAACTGCTGATAAGGCCTGCCCTCTCTGCGGTCATGCCGGGATGGTTGGCGACCTCCTGCTCCAATCCAATGGGTATACGACTGATGATGTCATCAGCCGATACTAGGAGGCTCGGCGTCAAATAGCCAAGCATGGGCGTTGGATAAATAAATTTTTAAAGAAATTTATTTATCCAGCCCAGTTGTCCCCAGTTATTCATTTTATTCCTCTAAATGTGATACTAAAAATTATTTCAAATATAGAAAAATCTTTATCTCCCCAATCATATTGCCCCTGTTCAGCAATCTGTGAAAGAATAGACATATTCTTTGGTTTTTCTGCTGATGAAATTAGATTTTAAATATTGTTATCGTGATAAATTAATTATATACATCACTGCCATTTAAAATTCCATTAGTTCTTGTAATGCAATATGTTTCAGCTTTACAAACCATGACAATTGCAGTTAAATAATATTTTTTAAAACATCTCTTCTAAATATTCAAATTCAACGCATAATAGTAGTAAATAAAAAAAAATTCATAAGAAATGCATCAAATAATACTGAGAATAAAAAAGTATTTCAATTTTTTTTTAATTTTCAAATATGTGTAAACATTTTATTTTCTAACTGAATCTTTTTTTTTAAATAAATAATGTTTAGAAAAAAAAATCGGACACGATTGTTTAATGAAATTTTACACTCGAGAAGAGATGTAAAATATTCAAAAAAAAAATTCTTGTAAAAATATTTATGAAAATGACGAAATGTTGACGGATCTAACTCGTAAAACTTGTGACTTTCATAAAAAAAAATTTTTTACGGCTTTCTTTCTTGAAAATCTATTTTATGAGTTTCCAGATCATCTTTGAAAAATAGCATTTGGTATATGTATTGCCATTTTTATTCTTCAAAAACATCAGATGTTGAGCCTTTTTATTTGATAAACACAAACAAAACATCAAAAAATATGCATAACTTTAGCTCCCCTTAGCGGATTCTTACTTTAAAAACATAGAATTATTATATATGAAACTGTTTTTATTTGCTTCTCACGTATGTCTTAACTTCCAATAAGTATTCATACATACATGAATATAAATAAGTTTATTCTGAGAGGTGGTAGATGCAAAACAAGATAATACTATTTGATATTTTTTTCTTCTTTGTAATATTGACACCGTCTTGAAAGATAAGCAAAGGAGGAGCTGTGAAATATTCTACCTTCTTGTTTTTCTTTCCTTCTTATAACTTTTTTTATCTTCTTTTCAATGTTTTTATTTCAATAAAACATTTTATAGGAATACAAATTTTCATTTATTCCAGAGTCACTTTTTTATCTAAGGAATTAATGTATTTTATGACTTTTTTTTTCAATTGAAGGTTACCAAAGTACAAGATATTATTTTTGATTTTTAATGAAATTTAGTTATCACTTAAAATACTTCTTCACTTTAAAGTATTGGTAACTTATTTTAACGAACATTAATTTTTTACACCAACTGATTTATGATCTGAGACAATCTGTTATAACTTTTATTATCTTTATAATTTTTTTTATAAGATAAAGAAAATTTTAAGTATAAATGTTCCATTTTCCTCGAAATTACAAAATCCGTTCTTTAAAAATTCCAAGGCTTTTTAAAAAATATATTGCATGGGGAATTATTGATAAAATGTATTAATATAACTTGCCTGTGTATCATTGCAACAGTTTTCAAATAATTTGTCATAATATTACTAATGAACATTCAATCAAATTCCCTTAAAACAAATATGCATGACTGCTGAAATCGAAGCTAAAGTAGTTAAATGGGTGTACATTTTATACAGCGATTTTACTTTTCTTTTTGGTTTAACAGGGAAATTAGAATGAAGACTTAAGTTCCAAATATTTTGTAGTCCTATAAAATAGTTAATAATTTTGTAAATATGTATGAGAGAGAATGCTAAAAATAACATTCCAAAGCAGCGTTTCTCAAACTGTGGGGAGCGGCCCCCTTGGTGGGCGGTATAACTGTACGAGGGGGCTCAAGCATATTGAAAAGTCGAAAACAAAAGATTATTTTTTAAAAATTACTAATTTACTGAAAGTACATTCTGACATAACAAAAAGGAAATACACATTTACATTGTTATATGATATAATATACTTATAAATGCATTAGTACTGCTCAATGTATTTTATATAATTAATTTAACAATAGTAAGTTAAGACTAAGGATAATAATTACCAGTGACCCTGGTCTTATCATATCTAAAATTATTTACAAATTTAATACTTATCTTGATAATTTGTACGGTTTATAATTAATCCCTTAAAACTACCGATTAAATGTCATGCGATTCGCTTCCCAATGCCACTGCTTTCTACGTAGGCGTGCTTATGTGATGTATGAGGGAAGGAAAAGAAAAGGAATAAATAAGCAAATCTGAAATAAGCACATTTTTCTCAAACACTCTGTCAAAGTTCTTTTATTGCATTCCAAAGCCTTCTGAATAATTTCATGCACAGAAAAGATCGTACTTCGAACAGACGTATATGTACGTCCAGGTAAAATGACACTTTAGCTGAACAAGACGTTTATATACGCCGGTTGCACTTATGAGGTATAAGTCGTATTGTAGCTTTAGCACAAAGGTATAGTGTATCATTTAATTCAATTTATTGTTATTGTATGGAGGGGATCGCGATGAAAATTATGATCGAATATTGGGTCGCCAATATTGAAAGTTAGAGAAGAACTGTTCTAAAGATGTATTTGATGTATGCAGTGAGAGTAATCCAATATGCTTTGGAACATATATACATTAGTGCGCAAAACTAACTCAACTTTTCAGATGGGTCCATAGTTCAGGAAAGAATAAACTTGGTGACAGAAAACTCATACTACAGAGGCACAATGCAGCATGGCAATCAAAAATGAATTACACTCATTCATTATGAACCAAAACAGAAATGGGTTTTATTCAGAAAATGGCGTTTGTAAAAAATAGTGAAGCCATTAGGAAGAGCAACATACTGAAGTCCGTTAGTGAGAGATATTACCAACCGTAATTGCAAAGGTTGCTCTAAAACTGGTATGGGAATTAGGTCGAACGAGGTCGACCGGTGGACCGCAAAGACATTTTGGGGTGACCACTTGAAGATTAGCCGTCAGTAATTGTATACCGAAATATTCAAAAAAGGCTGACAGTATGCAGACTATAAATCCTCTACTCACTATAACAACGAAAACTAACTGTAGATAAAAATGTGTTATTTTTTATGTACTTTTTTGAATTGTTTGACAATAGCTGCATCATTTGATATTATTATTTTTGTGGCTATTATTAAGTGTGTATCTTGCGTTTTGTTTTAAACTCGGATTTAAAGTGTTAGATTTTTTTTTATTTTAGTTCTGTAGGTAAGTACACATATTCCGTATTTATCATTTAGTTATAACAAATAGTGTGTGTAGACCTTTTTTTTTTACCTCACCACACCTATGACACTATGCTGTTGCGCTCATAAGAATTTTTCACTTTTCAAGGGGGAGGGGGCGATGGCCAAAAGTCTATCATTCTCGTATCATACCCCAATACGCAACCAAACATTTTTTTCTTCTTTTTTTTGACTTTGCAGATAATCGGTCGAAAAACAGTAAATATTAGATTACTGAATTAATAATTAGCATTAATTAATAAAATTTATTATTTATAAGTACTTAATTCAATTTTACGTACTACATACATGGGATTATAATCAATCGCAGAAAAAATATCTAGGGCTATGTGTGTGGGGGGGGGAGGAAGGGGTGCGGATCCGTAGACCATCCCTCCCCCCACTTGTGTTCGCCACTGACACTGAGTGGACCGCATCACCTTGAAAAATAAGTTGTAGCCCTTACCCTAGAAAATTCTGTCCTCTCCTGCTTTAAACAGTCTGTTCTTACTAAACTCCGAATTATCAATCAGTTCTTGTAGTAAGAGTATCCACTGTTGAAAAGTATTTGTTTTAGTTGGCTGTGTGTGGTGCTCTCCGAAAAATACGATCTTGTAACCAGGACACATCATAAAACACTCTACGCATGCTCGATGGAAATTTAATGGTATCCGACTACCCTAAAATCTTGATCTTTTTAAAAAATTGACAATTTATTTTTTTTTAATTTTCCATTCACTAGAAAAACAACTACAAGTGTTTTAGTAAAAGCAGATGCCATAACTTTACACAAGATGTCAAACTTTAAAATGCGTTTTACTCGAAATGTGTTTTTTTTTTTCGAAAAGCTCAAACGGGGACACCGATTGCTCAAAAAGATTTGAAAATAATTTGCTGAAATTTTTTGTGTATATTCTGTATAACAGTAGAAGTGTTTTGATCTTCAGATTTATAAATCCCTGTTTTATTTCAAAATTTACAGTTCTTTATGTGAATATAATCAATGTTTTTTTTTTAGCAATTTCATATAATCACTGAGATAAAGTGCTCTAGTTTTTGTAAAAATTAAAATATCTCTTATCCTAAAGGTAATTTCAAACATGAAAAACAGAATAACGCATCAAAATAAAAAAAATTGAGAATTTGTTCATAAAATTTTAGTACAGAGTGGGCCTTGTTTATGTAATTTTTTGTACATTTTCGCCAGTTATTTCCCATTTTAATAATAATTAAAAAAAAATTCTGTTTTCAATTTTAGGATTTTTTTTAAAAAATATACTAATTAAATCCAAATATTAAAAAAAAATCCTCATATCTACATTTTTTCAAAAAAAAGCTGTTTCAAGTAGTCGGATACCTTAAATCAGAAAAGCAAGCTGGCTAGTCCATTCTTCAAATATCCTTACATTTTAGAAGCTCCTCATCTACACAGTTGCGGTGTGGATGCGCATTGTCATGAAGAAAAAATAAGTGTGGACCAATAGCATCTCAGGACAAATGCACGGGTGAGAGGATAACTTCATCGCATCAAAAATTTTGGGTATGTGAGATGCTGTCGAAGATAAGGAGTTCCGTTAGTCTATTCAACATATTGCTTTCCCAAGCAAGCACTTCAACGGTTCCTTTACCTGACGCGAAAATATCACTTTATAGAAGCTTTTCAAAATCATTGAACACAAAAAGATTTTAAGAAACGGTATACTAAAACTTTGTTTGGCGGGGGTGAACTGTGCATGATGATTATCTTGATGATTATCTTGCCCTTGATGATTATCTTGATCATTAATTAGAGGGTTTTTCCTTTTTCTGCTTTTTATTTATGTGTGTTTACTTATCATAAGTTGATAAGTTAAACTTTCTTAAAATTTATTTTTGGAAAAGCAAATTGGATATTTAACTTTACACTTTACTAACACTTTAAATAAAAAGTGGAACTTTTTTTTTTATTAAATATTGTTGGGTAAATCTTACGTACGCTTGAACAGTTACTACCACATCTTTTTCCTGCTAAAAATTTCATGAACGCTATACACAACGAAGTAAATTAATTACACATTAAAAAAAATTTAAATTAAATAATTTATTTTATATTAAATAGGTAGAGTTAGAAATTAAAAAGAAATGATTTTCACTAGAAAAAAGAAATTTGTTTCCTTGCGTACTATTTATTTTTAATATTGACCAGTTATTCATGTTAGAAATTATCCAATACTTTTGAATTTTTTGCAAACATGGGGAATTTTTTTGAAAATTGTAGAATGTAGAGTTCAGTAAACAAAAAAGAAATATAAAAACAATATTTAAAAGAAATCGCTAGCTTTTTTACAAAGCCAATCACTATTTTTATAGTATTCGGGTATGAATGACATTCACACTTACAAAAAAACATTTTAATTTTTATAGAAAAAAGACAATTCCTTTTTTTAATCAGAAGAAAGGGAAAATTTCTATTTAATCGGTCGAAATATAGTGATTTGGTTTTTCTCTATTCCTCGAGACCCTATTGTCCTCAAAGTAATTTCTGGAAACCTTGTCATTTCGAAACATATTTCACTTATTAAAATCATTCTCATTTATTTTATCCTTTAACACTGTGGGTAAAAAAATTTTACCTGTTTTTCTTTTCGTCATAGAATCAGTCAAAAAAAAAGAAAAAAACTCAACTTTGAAGTAATTTTGTAGAAACCTTTCAATATCAAAAACAGCGAGCGGAAATTTTCGCCATTTCCAAATAGACTGGCATTCGCCAGCATAAAAGATCCATTTGTTACTTTTTTAACAAAAGAATAACGCTTTCTAATTTTCTAAACTTCTTCGTCATCGCAATAATCATCATCGAAGAAAGAAATGTAAGAATATGTGATTATAGCAAAAATGGTTTAAGTCAATTGTCATTAGATATAGCTAAAAGATATTTGAAATATATATGAATGGTATGAATAACTTATATATATGTATAT